>OZ023318.1:12896058-13195097 GCA_964007375.1 Ophion obscuratus | reverse complement strand
TCGGCCTTTCTCAACGCATACGCTCGAGATGCCGGCGACGACGACAGCGCCTCTCGCCCACGCATGCGCACTCGCGCCACTCGCACCATAGGCGGCGCATCTCGGAATCGCGGTAAAACATTTATGTTCCGATCGTTGTGCGGAGCATTACGGATCTAACGATACGTATCGTGGATCAAAAGGGAAAACTATTCGATTTTCGAGGAAAAGAAATTACGGTGAGATTGCTACATACGAAAGCGACGCTTGTGATGCTCGTTGTGTACGACACGGAATACGCCAGAGACAATATTTCTACGCGAGATAATACGATCCCACACGATAATACTCTTGCAAGAAGACAAGCGGCATTGAGTGTTAAATTACCCGCAAAAAGAAACTCAGTGCAGCGAATCGTGAATTTTAGAATCTCTGGAATTTATTGTACGAAATACTTGAGGCAAAAGAATGACTGACGCTTGAATATCAGTCGGGAGCCAATCTTTGACGATCGTATCATCAAAATTGAGACTCATACGTACAATCCGTATGCCAACTCAACGTTTGGACACAGCGATGAAATACGAATTCCTATACAACACCAAGACTTGTACACCCTACCATCTGAAAGTTTTCTCTACGTTGAGGGAAAGTTCACGGTGCTAAAAAAACCTGACGATCAAGCAATAGTAGTATTGGGAAACAATTGCGTAGCATTCATGTTTGATGAAGTTCGTTATGAACTCGATGGTGTGGAAATTGATCGCAATCGAAACGTTAGAATAACAACCACGATTAAAAACTACATCTCTCTAAGCTCTGAGAGGAGTCATACTTTGAAAAATGCTGCGTGGGATGTAACACATAATAATGGGGGAAAATACTTCAATTTTGTGTACCTCTCAACATATTGCTAGGATTCTGTGAAGTTTACAAGCGCATTGTTATCAATGCTCGTCATGAGCTAATTCTGATACGTTCGCGCAATGATAACAATTGCGTATTCAGTCAGCATCCATTAATAGAGGCAGAAGTTGAATTGCTCAAAATACAATGGCGTATGCCTCACGTAATATTAAATGAGATAACTAAATTGTCATTACTTCGAACATTCGAGAGTGGGCGATACTTGAATATGAGCTTTCGCTCTTGGGATCTACACGAGTATCCACTGCTTCAAAGCACAACGAAACACTCATGGACTGTGATAGCTGCCTCCCAGCTAGAGAAACCAAGATATGTAATATTTGCGCTGCAGACTGGCAAAAAAAATTCTATGGCAAAGGACTTTACACTATTCGACGACTGCAAGCTCGCCAATGTTAAACTTTATCTCAACTCGGAATCCTATCCTTACGATGATTTGAATTTGGACTTTGACAAAAACAGATTCGCCATTTTGTTCAATATGTACTCTCGATTACGTAAATCTTATTACGGTTGTAATAGTGATAATTGTTTGCTCACTATCGCAAAGTTTCAATATAACGGCCCTCTCACGGTTATCAATTGCTCGCGTCAGAACGAGTCTATGAAAAATGCTACCGTGGACGTGCGAATAGAGTTTGAATGTAAGGAAGATCTGCCACCAAATATTACTGCCTATTGTTTGATCTTGCACGATCGCGTTGTTGAATATTGTCCATTGACAAACATGGTTCGTAAAATTGTATAGATCAGCAAGTAACCCCCGCTCGATAAATAAATAATTTAAAGACGAGTTTCTTAAATATTGACGTCAGTCATCAATTGATCTTGCTATCGACTTGATCGAGCCAATACATCTTCGTTACGTCTGTACCTACATTTGTCGATCCACAAGGCTTCATTATTGGGAGAAACTTTGTCGTGAAGGAAGTAGCGATTCTGAGAGCGGAATGTATGCTCTCTCATTACATTTTCGCGAGTATCATGCCATGGAGACTTCTCACAAAATCTGAGAGATACGAAGCGTCATGGCTGATTCGGAATCATCATGGTCTAAAGTGGGCCTATGGAAACGTTCCATATAGCATGGCTCAAGGTTAAATAACGGCTGCAGTTGTGGGCCCAACGGAAGTCGATATGTATCCTATCGTATATGTTAACGGCCATGAAAAACGAGAATGGCTAGCTGATATATTAAATATGAAAAATGATCTAGTTATTGAAACGTTGGACGTGGACTTTGGCGATATGGATGTCCTAAGTAAATTAGGCGTAAGCTATACTCTACGATGCAAAAAGCATGAAAAAAAATGTGCATTACAAAATGTATTTAAAATGTTTAATTGGTGGTTGAATCATAAAGATTCATGCAAATAAATGAAATGTGACATTATGTGATTTTTTAATTCTCCTCACTTCTTTCTTTGTTACATTATCTGTTTTGAGATTACACAGTTGTATAAAAAATGGCTCTTAAACGTTCGACAGACGTACGTGAGACGTTCATGAGACGTTCGTGAGACGTTCGGAGACGTTCATGAGACGTTCGTGAGACGTTCGTGAGACGTTCGGAGACGTTCGTGTGACGTTCATGAGACGTTCTTGAGACGTTCGGTGACGTTCGTGAGACGTTCAAGAGAAGTTCGGAGACGTTCGGAGACGTTCGTGAGACGTTCGGAGACGTTCGTGAGACGTTCATGAGACGTTCAGGGACGTTCGGAGACGTTCGTGAGACGTTCATGAGACGTTCAGGGACGTTCGGAGACGTTCGTGAGACGTTCGAGAGACGTTCATGAGACGTTCGTGAGACGTTCGGAGACGATCGTGAGACGGTCAAGAGACATTCGGAGACGTTCGAGAGACGTTCGGAGACGTTCGTGAGACTTTCGGAGACGTTCGTGAGACGTTCGTGAGACGTTCGTGAGACGTTCGGAGACGTTCGGAGACGTTCGGAGACGTTGATGAGACGTTCGTGAGACGTTCGGAGACGTTCGGAGACGTTCGGAGACGTTGATGAGACGTTCGTGAGACGTTCGGAGACGTTCGTGAGATGTTCAAGAGACATTCGTGAGACGTTCAAGAGACGTTCGTGAGACGTTCGAAAGCGTTCAATAGATGTTCGAAGACGTTCGTGGGTTTGTTTGGGTTTGTTTGGGATTTTACCCAAACAAACCCAACTGCTTTAGTCGTTGAATGTCTAAAGTTAAATGTATATCTCGCGCTATCTCACATGCATGCGATGCGGTCGCTCCATCTCTCATTCTCGCTCTCTCTCTCTCATGCATACGTGTAATCCGATCGCTTCTCTCAGCGACACGGGTCAATCAACTTGGCTCTCTGGCGACAGTCGCTAAATAATAAAATCCATGAAGTAAGCAATATAAGGCAACATAAATCAACAATAAATTTTAAATACATAAAGATCAATAATCGATGATTAATTAATCGATAATCGATATATACCCCCCTCCTCCGCTCCAACGATTTCCCCGTCCCCGCGTGACGTCAGCCTCACTGCCGAGTCCCCCTCCCCGCGCGACGTCATACCCCTCCCCGCGCGAACCCCCCCGCCCCGCACCCCCCTCAGAGGACCTGGGTTAGAACCGGCCTAGCTATACTACTTGTGTGATTAGCCTCTGGCAGTTCAAGTTGTCAATAAGTTGCAGTTTTATCGCTTGCTTTATAAGACGGTTAGCATTCGGATTCTTCCATTTCACGCACAAACAGTATACTGTGTGTTGGAAAATACAAATTTCATCAGCCATGAAAGTCAATCCAATAAACGTTATCAAACTTCTACTAGCTACATTTGAAGCTATGGATATTTCACAAACGCCGGTTAACAACGTGGAAATTGAACTTGCGGACAGTTATGAACAAATTTTGATCAGTTCCATGCAAGACTATAATGGAGTTGAAATGATAGAGAGCCAATACTGTAGAAGATACCGTATGGCAAAAGGATACTGGTGATAGTGATTCTGACGCCTTTTCCAGTGATGATGAGCTGAACTACGATTACAAAAAAAGCAGTTCAATACTAAAGGTCTGGTAAAACAAAAAAACTATAGCCTCAAAACCGTCCAACAGAATACAGATCTGTCAAGTCTGAAAGACAATTTCGACGCTGGGCACATCAGCTGAATAAAGGCGGTACTTATAAAGAAAAGCTAGCGAAAATTTCTGAATACCCATTGAAGAATATGAAAACTGCTCTAGATGCTGGTGTCATTAAACATGATATTCATCTTCAGAAGTGGACGCTACACGCCCAAAAGGGGATAGGTTTCAATGATGTGCAATTTAAGGCCTCTCATAATTGGCTATGGAATTTTTAAACATAGCATCGTAGCGTATCCAGAAAAATCGATAAATTTGTAACGCGCAAAACTACGGGAGAAGAAAAACTTCTACGGAAAAATGCAGAAAAAATTGTCGCCGATGTTGCACTACTGATAAAAAAGTATGGAACGGAAAATGTGTATAATTCAGATCAAACTACTATACTACTATAAGCGCTGAGGAGAAATTACTTTCCGCACTTTTCATCGTTTTAAAGGAGACGAAGGGTGAATTCGGACTACGAGTACAGAAAGCGCTATTTCAAGCAGAAAACGTCTTTGTATTAGCATCCATATCTGGAAAACTTACTTCTGGTACGTATTTTCACATATTATAATGAATGATTTTTTTATTAATATGAAATGTAATTGATGTCAACATTAGTATTTTTTTAAATATTGAATGTGTTTTGTGTTAACAGAGCATTTCAAAACTTGGTTGGAAAAGATTTTCTTTCCTAACGTCGGGAGACATAGCGTATTTTTTATAGACTCCTGGAGTGGACACTGCCCTAAGGTTGTTCATGAAGCGACACCTCGTGATAAGAAGATAATCCGAATGATTATTCCAAAAGGTACAACTGGAAAGATTCAGCCGCTCGAGTTTTGGAAAGCATTGGATTCAGAGTGTGGAAAAATTTCATCCGACATTTTTCAGACAGCGTAGTATTATTAAAATCTAATTTGAATTTGCACTTGAGGAATAATATAATTAAACTACAATCACTTACACACAATCAACTCTCATCACCGCGGTATTCAAATCTTTTTAAATATTCATAGTATAAAAGTAATTATATATCTAAAAACCCAGAAGATTTCGAAAATCCTGACACCTTTGGTTTTGGTGAATCGAACACACATTGTGAAATACCCGGTTGCAATAATTTGGCCATTATCAGATGTGCATGGTGCAAAAAGTCGTTGTGTTTAAAGCATTTTTTTTGACGACTATCATTATTGCAGGAATTATGAGCTATGATTGTTGATAGTTTTCATATGAAAAAAAGTATATTTCACAAAAAAAAAACCATTTGACAGCATATGACCGCGATACTTTTCACAAGTACTATTAATTAAATCAGCTGATACGATTCCCAAATGAAATATGTCAAAATATATTAAAAACATGGTCGTTAACCTACTGTGAAATCCTCAGTTTCATTAATATGTTTAATTAGATAAACGGTAAAAATAAAAATATACATTCCCCCACAAAACAACGTCGGTGGCTAAATTATCGCTTGATCCAGGTGCATCATCATTCCGAAATATACGAAGTGAGCCTTATAACTTATTCTGGAAATTATTATAATTAATGATATAGTAGAAGTGTATGTTTATTCCTATGGAGATGCTTAATGGACGTGCATATTAAAATTGGCAGCATATCGAGCTTTTTCATCGTTTCGACACAAAAATATGAGTCTTATGAGTAAGGGGTACCCTCACATCACCACCCCCAAAGTACCACTCCGAAAGCTCAAAACGAATATGCCTGCACACACAAACATAAAATTGATATTATCGATAAAATGAAAGCAGTTTTAACGAAATTCGTGAAACCTTTTGCGAAACTTCAAAAGAAAAGCAATTAGAGGGGCTAGTTTATCCTTAAAATGTAAAAATTTAAAAACGTAATAACTTAAAAACGCGGGAGAATATTTTGAATCCGCGGATACATGTTAAACACAGAAAACACGACGGTGATGAATAAATGTATGTTAGAGGTGGTTTACCCCCTTAAATTTGCTGTCCCGCTGAAACGCGAAAACGCGTCAACTTGAATTTTGATTCCCTTTCAAAATGATACCTCTTTTATTAATTTTCATACAACTCTCATAAGTGTGGGGTGAAAATCGGCAAATGGAGGGGTGGTTTACCCCTTAATTATATTTCTAATCAACAGTCTTGTAGTGGATTTGTCATCGCTTAATATTAGAGGAATTTTCGATTTTGTTTCATTCAGATCGGTGGATTACTTCTGGGTGAAAGTGCAAAATCACCCCTCGACACTCCTTTCTTTGAGGGGCGGTTTCCCCCCTCAAATCCGTTTTTCCGCAGATAAAAAAAAATACGTGTCTCAAAGTTTTCGATGCTCTATCACATATATGAGTTTCAACAAAATCGGAGGCGGACACCTGAGGGATGTTGCTTGTCAGTAGTCAGGGCCTAAGCTGACGTATAGCTAAATACAGCTTGACAATGTGGAATTGCTGGAGTCGTACACCTACTGCGCATCTGTTACTATTGGTGATTTTGTTACCGCATATTTACTGCTCTTTGATAAGGATTTAAGTCCGCTCTTAGCTTCATTTGATAGAACAGCGCGTAATTGTCTCATCTCTCTTTGGATGCCGCTTATTCCTTCTTCAAAAACTATATGTGCGTTCAGATAAACGGCCACGAAGTCCCGATAACGGAAAGTCCACACATTGCAATTTACGACGAGGCGTCCTATCTCGAGCACAATTGTTATGCCAACTGTTCAAAAAGCTTTACGGAAAAGGGCGGCATCGTCATCAGAGCTGCACGCCCAATTTCGAAAGGTGAGTGATATATATTATTTCATTCCCAACAGTACATGAATTTTAACATCAATGCCCACAGTTAATTTGCAAAATACATTGACCCCGGCCAAATTCACTATTTTCATAAGAAAATACATCTAATTGCCTAGCTTTTAACATTTTCCTCAAAATTGATTCACTAGAAAACCTCGTTACGTAAACCTCGATATAGAACTATATTGAATATATCTACGCCATAAAGTCAGTATCCTCTGACAACCACAGCTATATTGCTAAACCCTTCTTAAAGACGTGTACGCACGAAAAATAATAGACATTATATAGGCTCGTCATTTATGGATCTTAGAATTTAATAAAATAAGCACCAGAGCAATCTAATATCATAACTGACCAATCCAATAATTTTATAAGAAAATACTGTTACGGCCTGATCCCATGATTTATAACGATATTTCTAATACGCCAGGTGATCACATATCGATCTGCTACACCGATCCACTTTGGGGAGTCACGAATCGAAGACACTTCTTAGCACAAACGAAATTCTTTGGTTGTGCTTGTGAACGCTGCCAGGATCCCACAGAATTTGGAACCATGTTCAATGCAATAAAGTGCACCGAAAAGTAAAATATCCCTCTTGATAAATCACATGTTTCACGATGCACTGATCCATTTTAAACAAATATTACACGCAATCTTTTTTCTTCAGCAAGTGCAACGGTGATATGCTCCCGCCAACATTCATGAGTTCTAACGAAAAAAGTATAGATTACGCGTGCTGGAAATGTAAAATGGTAAAAACGGGAGACGAGGTCGATGGGATGCTCGATAAGATCGGCATGGAGTTAACGGAAATTGTGAAGGACGATGTAAACGCTTGCAAAAAATTTCTAAACGATTTTTCGGGGGTTCTTCACGTAAATCACTTTTACAATGTCGATGTTGCACTAGCACTGGCACTGATAATTGGCCAGCAAGGGGGTGGTCTATCAACTGTGTCGAACGAGCTATTGAACGAGAAAATATTGCTCTGCAAAAGGCTTACCGTTCTTCTCGAGACTCTCGTGCCAGGTAACGAATCCATATTCTTTTTCTGGTTTGTTTACAAACCGAGTTCTAATGCAGCAAAACACGTTCCTAAAGATTCTGTTTTACAAAACTATTAGGGGTATAAACCCCATAAATATTGTAGTATGCTGGTTTTTTTATGCGTAGGATATGCTGGATGAAAGTTTAACGTTAAAGGTTTCGTAAATACCTCAAAATCGCTTATGGAAAAAACTTCAATGTAGGCAATGTGACGGATTTTCATTCAAGATCTCTTGCGAGCATATTAGAGATTTATGTGAGACATAAAGTTTTGCGTGACGTCGATTCAAAGTTTAAAAACGAGTAGTAAGAGGCCACTTTACTGTATAAAATGAATGTGGCATTTTCGTCAGTGGCGTCAAAGCCGGTGACGTCGAAAGATTCTTTTTTGATTACTTGACGTCGAGATGCTGCTGGGTCTGATCCCACGCAAAAATAGGCGAAGTTTGGAATTCTCGAATATACAGATGTCTCCGGTATCTTGAGACCAGGGTGTTCGCAATAATTGGATCGTCTTGAAAATGCAGCGCTCACAATTACCGAATTTCACAGCCGAAAATCGGATGAGGGGGATGCTTTTGTTCGAGCTACACACGGGGATTGCTGAATTCGCCAAGAGGCAGCACCCGGATGCTTCATTCAATTCCATCAAGGTAAATTTTACTTTTACTTTTATTATAATTTCTCGCAAGTATTGCGTCCCGGAACTTTGAGGGTGGCTACTCGTAAATCCAGAATGGGATGTTCGGGGTCTTTGCCAATAAAGCTGGTTTCAGCTATAATTGAGTTACAAATGTCATGGTTATGTCTGACAACCGAACCCCTCGAAAAGTCAAGTATAGACTGACTCTTCCAAGTCAGTTTCTTTTAATCGTCGACTCAATTTTTACACAATTTGTCCTAGATTATGCATGTACTCACTATGATACAATGTGATTTATCTGAAGTGTTTATTTCATGAAACTTACCGTACTTTTGACGGCATCGGTGCATAAACGTTTTACAATGCCGTTTTGGAAGCTCTTCTTCCCGTTCTGGATCAATCGATCAATTCGACGTTTTGTTACGAAAATTTGCACATACAATTTAAGCTATTACGATGAAACACTCATGTTTCTTTTAATATGATTATGATGGTTATCTAATAATTATATGGAAGAGTTATTATTCATTGAACGACAAAAAGCATAAATTGAAATCTGTGCAGCTTTGAGGTTGTGCACAGGAAACGATTTTTTTTTAAATTCCCTCCTGCGTTTTCAAAGAGGGAGATTTTGCTTCATATTCTCTTTTTCGAGAGGCCTGTATGATTTTTGCTGACTGATGTATCTACCACTATAACAAAAATTATATATTCACACACTGAATGATCATAACTCGAATAATAACATCGCTTTTATAAGGAGAGTAATGGAAAGCTGAGTTTTTTCCTTGTAAAAACCGTACGACGTACGCTTGCGGTATGCTAAGGAAAGTACATGCCCTTATCTTTGGGTAACAGAAATGTCAGCGGTATTTTTCAAACGTTCGTATTTTTCAGCTCAAGTTGGCATCCTATACGAAGACCTGAAGATTGAAAAAAATCGACGTTGAGGCGCACTTACCTGTGCCTCAATGTCGCAAGCATTTAAACATTTTCCAATCTTTCCGTAAAGTAAAGGCAAAGCCTTTACTGACTTTTCGATCTCTATTTTACGATATGCTGCACTAAAAATCGAAAGAGAGTGTTAGAGTCTACCCTTTTTATCTTGTTGTTGTTGTTTAGTCAGGACGGATAGTCGTTCGGAATGGATGTTCTCACCAGGGGGGGATAAAACCTTGGCTCACAAGAGGTACCAATGAAACACTCGAATAATAAAAAAAACTATTTATTATTAATCTCAGCACGTGATACGACTACGCTCTCTCGTTCACGAGTCTCGCTCTCTTCCTCTCTTTTCTTTCAGCTCGCGACGGCCTCCATCCACACACACACACACACACACACACACACACACACACACACTGAAGATCCGCCAGAGCGCACTCTCGTCAACCCACGCATGCGCACACTCACTCGTCTCAGAAAATTTTCCAACAATCGGCTACCCTGATAACATTTTGGTCCTCCAAAATTCTTATAATGTTACTGCCTTACGCTACTGACAATATCTTCTTTCTTTGTTTTACATGTTTTGGTTTTACATTACATTTTTCGTTACAGTTTTTGGTTTTACATCACATTTTGTTTATTCAGCGATATAATCTTTCAGATAGGCAGGCGGTCGCCGTACACGCTTAGCTTTATTGTTGGTATCACATGATACATCCACGACTATTTCCGCCACATCATCCGGATCATCCTCGTCGCTCGGGATCGTGTCTTTTTTTTCACAGTTTTCTTCACCCTTAAGAGCTAATTCGTCTGACTCGTCCGAATCATTGCCCTCGGGTTCCTCGGCGGCGTATACATCTTGAGCGCGCCAAAGTTTCAACTGCGACACATGTGCAGTTGTGGGCCTATTTGTCTTTCTACCCCCGACTAAACGCTCGATGGCGTACGTATCGCTTGGACACACCTGTATCACAACGTACGGCCCGCGAAATCGTTGTTGGAGCTTTTTGCTCTCGCCCGTCGCTTCGGGATTCGTCTGGACGTAAACGACGTCCCCGACTTCGAATTTTAATCGCACTCGATGACGCTCGTCATATCGCTTTTTATACTCTCGTTGCGCCTTTTCGATATTCGATCTTCCCTCTTTTCGTATTTCGACAGGATCGCGATACACTTCGCAGTGCCTCGTCAACTCTCGGACTCGGCCGTCCTCGTACCGCGGCTGGTATCCGAGTAAACTTTCGAAAGGGGTTTTCCCCGTGGCTTTACTAACACTCGAGTTCACATCGCGCTCGATTCGCTTAACCTCGCCATTCCAGTCGTTCCGATCTCCCTGCTCCGTTCGAATGATCAACGCCGGCAAGAGAGTTTGATTCATTCTCTCGATAAGCCCTTTGGCTTGTGGGTGTCTACTTGAATTCAGCGTGTGCTGAATACCATGACGCGCACAAAACTCCTCGAAACTTTTCGCGGTGAAACTAGTTCCGCGGTCGGTGATCATTCGATCGGGCGCTCCGTATCGTCTAACAATCTCGTCGAGTTTTCGTATCGTGAGCGCGGCGCTCGTATTTTTAACCGGCTCAAAAATCACGAACTTCGTCAGCGTATCGATAACCCCGAGTACATACTTGCTTTCTTTTGTTGACGTTATAAACGGCCCCACGTGGTCAATATGTACCACCGCGAACGGTCGTTCACCCGGAGGAATCGGGTGCAATTCTCCCGCTTGCCCTCCGGACTTTTTCTTACTTAGAATGCACTCGAGACATTGCGCTATATGCCTACGTACGTACGAACGCATTCTCGGAAAATAATAATACATTTTTATTCTCGCGACCGTCTTATCGACCCCGAAATGACTGCTCAAGTCGTGGTATTTTATTGCGATCGCCTTTCTCAGTGCGTTCGGAACGACGTACAAGTCCACATTGTCGTCTCCCCGTTTGCAAGTCTTATAGAGTATTCCGCCGCGCAATTTGTACTCTCTCGTCGCGTCAGTCTCGGTTTTTGTCCGCCCGCTCTGCGGTTTCTTTAAACTATCGATTTTGGCCCTCAGGGCCTCGTCCTGGTACTGATGGATCAAGATCGCATCTTCCCGCACAATTACATGAAAGATTTGCGCTCTTTCCACGATCTCGTCTCCCTTCGGCTCGTCTACCGGGGCCCGTGATAACGCATCCACGTGACGCATCGCCGTCCCCTTTCGATGCTTAATCTCAAATTCGTATTCCGACAAAGAGGCGGACCACCGGACTACCTGGGGGTTTGTAGTCTTGTTGGCGTTCAAATATACGAGGGCCTGACAATCGGTCAAAATCGTGAATTTTAACGGCAGCAAAAATACTCTCAATCTTTCCACCGACCACACGACTGCCATGAGCTCCAGCTTGCTCGAATGATAACTCCTCTCGACAACCGAAGTCCTCCTACTAACGGCAAAAATTGGGTGAAGCTCGTTTTTCTCGTTGTTTTGAAACAATATCGCGCCCAACCCCTCACAACTCGCGTCCGTATGTAACTCGTTTTTTTCCGCCCTCGGATTATATATACCAAGCACCGGTTTCGACGACAACAGCTCCTTTACGCGAACAAACGCACGATTTTCTTTCTCGGTCCATTTAAACTCGGCCGTTTTTCGCGTGAGCTCCGTTAAAGGTGCGACAAGACTCGCGAAATTCGGGATGAACCGCCGAAAGAAACTCGACATTCCGGTAAAGCGCCGGACCTCGTGTACGTTCCGCGGAGTTGGAAATTCCGAGATCGCCTCTACTTTTCTCGGTCCCGGTTCAATACCGTCGTTTGTGACCACAAATCCCAGGTACTCCACGCGGTTCATGCCGAATCTACATTTGGAGAGCCTCAACGTCAGTCCGGCTGCTCGTAGAGCCTCGAGGGTTGTGCGAAGGCGATCCATCAACTCCGACCAGTTTCTGGCGATCACCAGAACGTCGTCTAAGTAGAAGAGAAGGAATTTATTTCGTAAGGGCCCCAATGCTAGTTCCATCATCTTAGAAAAGTAGAACGGGGCGTTCATAAGTCCGAACATTGCCCTGGTGAATTCCCCGGTTTCGTCGGGAGTGATGAAAGCCGACTTCGCACATGCCCCCTCCTCGAGCGGCAACTGCAAGTAACCGTGGGCCAACTCCAGTGTTGCAAAAATTTTCGCGCCATTCAAAACCTCTAAATACTCGTCAATGCTCGGCAGAGGATAATTTATTCTTTCCGTCTGCGCGTTCAATTTACGGTAATCGACGACTAACCGCGATTCTCCGGTCTTCTTGCGCACGAGCAACACAGGACTGGCGTAAGGTGACGAGGTTTCTCTTACTAAACCGGCATCCTTCCATTCTTTTACAATACCTTTAATGACTTCGCGTTCTTGTCGAGTGGTACGATACGGCCTTACGCTCACGGGCACGCTACCCGGCTTGGTCTGTATGTCCATTTTTATCAAGGTCGTTTGACCGATTTCGAAAATATTCTGCGCTACACATACGCGAAATTCGTTTAACAACTTTACCAACTCCTGCCGTTGATCCGTTGATACCGCGACATCTGTGTATACGTCTTCCTCGTCGATCGGTTCCCGCCGTGGCTGAAGCTCAGGGACGCGTTGCTCGATGGACATCACCTCTGCCCCGATCGTGGTCCCCTCTCGCAACTCCACTGGTCGCTGATCGCAATTGAGCACCGGCAAGGTCGTTGACTCATCGCCGACCTTCGCCTCGATAAAATTTATCGACGCGGGTGGGAGATACTCGACCTGCGACGTTGATGCCGTCTTACCCCCACTGGGTGTCAGCCCCGGCATGACTGTCGAAAGTTCGAGCGCTGACCGCTCCATGAAAACAAGACGACTGTCGACCTTGATATAGGCGATGTGTTCCTGTTCGGTGAACGTTCGCCCAATGAGGATGTCCTGCCCCTGCACATCGTCCGGCACGATACGTAGCGGTACCCCACCGCTTTCCACGCCGTCAACGTTGACTGTGGCCTCGACAATCCCACAGGATTTTACGACACTTTCTCGAACACCGAACCCTATCAACTCACTGGGCCTTTTTATCACGACAAAGTCATTGTTCAACACCGCGGACGCTTTTATCGTACAGTCCGAGCTGCCCGGGTCGATCATCGCTCGAAACTCGCGCTTATTCACTATTACCGTTTTGAGATACTTCGCGAGCTTTTCGGTCGAATCGGAGTTTTTCGTATGGGGTCCTTCCGCGTCACAACCGCTCACTGTTTTCACGTCGCCCTTTTCTAGCGGAACTGGCTTCGTGCACAGTTTTGCATAATGGCCCGATTCACCGCAACGTGAACATACGGCTACCCTCTTTTCCTCGGGGCATCTGCTTGCAAAATGTCCAACCTTTCGACAATTGTAACACTTTACTCCGTCGCGCGTCTTTTTCTCGACCGATTCGGTCTTTTCCGCTCTCGTACTCGACGACGCGGTACTCGCCGAAGTTGATGACGTACTTTTTGTCCTTTCCGACAACGTCTCCTTTGGTTTCTTCAGTCGGTGTCGATCGAACGCCCGAATGGAATGTTCGAACATCACGAGCCCGTGAAACAGCTCATCCTCGTCTCGGTACTGAGTCGACAGTGCGTGTACTGCCGTGTCCCTTGCATGAAGGCCCGAGGATATCTGTCTCCTTATTTCCTCGAATGATAAACCGAGGGTTTTGCAGAATCGCAACTTTTCGTGAAAGTAGTCCGCGAGGTTCTCGTTCTCTAGCTGTCTGCGGTTTTGCATGCGCTCCCACAGCTGAACTCGATCCCCCGCCGGTATCCATGTCTTTTTGAACGTTTCACGGAAGTGCTGCCAACTCGTGAAGCCCGTGGCGAACGATTGGTACCAAGATCTGGCCGCTTGCTTGAGATGCATCGTTGCTGTCTCGTACAGAAAGGCCTCCGGCCAGCTGTGTACCCTCGCGGTCGCTTCGACCTTGTTTAGCCACTGTCTCGCCTCCAACGGCGTCTCGTGTCCATTGAAATCACTTACTGTTTTGGATAAATCTGGCATGACGTGGAAATTCGGCGCTGCCAACGTCGACGTTCGACTCTGTTGAAGCATCGTTGCGTTTTGCTGTATTAGCTGAGTCATGAGTCCCAAAAATTGACTCAAATTCGGCTCACTCGCTGTTGGCGGTGTCATGTTCATCTCCGCCGAGGTGTCAAACGGCGAATGCGTGCGCTCACTCCGAGCATTGTCTCTCACTCGCGGTATTTCATTCTGGTAATCGCTTCCTACCTCGCCTGTCACTTTCCCCCACGATATCGACGGTTGCGTGCGCGACTGTGCTATTGCTCCCTGCCCTATCGGCTGTCGAGACGCGACCGTCTCTAACGGCATTTGGAGTGTTAACTGCGGCGGTCCACTCGTTTCCATAACCGTCGATAACAACGGGGTCTGCGCATTCGGAAATGGTTGGGAGCGTCTCGTCGAATGTCCATCCAACGACGTGAGCCCACCCTGGAACTCCTCGAAATCGGTTGGTGCCTGTGCCATTTTTGCCTCGGGTACTGCGCACTTGCGAAAACTCGCGGCATCAAAAATGGCGGCCGAACTTGCACGTGTTCGGTCCCGCACTTTGCCGGCTTCGCACTATGCCGATGCACCTTTTTATTGTTCCAGATTTTAGATCGCGACAACGCGAATCGCAATTAAACACGAGCACAATTGTTTACCTCCACGCACTGGTTATTCGTTATCCCACTTCTGAATTGTTAGAGTCTACCCTTTTTATCTTGTTGTTGTTGTTTAGTCAGGACGGATAGTCGTTCGGAATGGATGTTCTCACCAGGGGGGGGGGATAAAACCCAAACAAACCCAAACAAACCCAAACAAACTCACAAGAGGTACCAATGAAACACTCGAATAATAAAAAAAACTATTTATTATTAATCTCAGCACGTGATACGAGTACGCTCTCTCGTTCACGAGTCTCGCTCTCTTCCTCTCTTTTCTTTCAGCTCGCGACGGCCTCCATCCACACACACACACACACACACACACAGAAGATCCGCCAGAGCGCACTCTCGTCAACCCACGCATGCGCACACTCACTCGTCTCAGAAAATTTTCCAACAAGAGATTTTGAGGATTTATTATTTATTTGTGGATTTACGCGATCTAAGGTGGTCGGCCCAGTGGCCGTCAGGGTCCTAGTGATCGTCATGTTTACGCATTGAATAATTATTTTAAGGGGAGGGTAGGGGTTTGCACTTTGGGAAAAATATTTTCTTTGTCTTTTCTTATAGTTAAACATTTCAAGAATATAATCCCAAAATTTCAAGTCAATCAGAGCAAAACTCTCGAATTTATTGACTATTTAGTCCCGCTCCTCTAACACTGTAGCTCCGATAGCTGCGGGCGGTCGGAAAGGCAGCGCGTAGCTGACGAGCAGGTATGCAGTTTATTCACTTAGCGATCGTCCTTCCCATTATTCTGTTTCGAAAAGGTTTTATTAAGTAAAGAGAGGTAACAAAAACCGTATACATATATTATAGGTGTATAATATTTTCAAAAGAGAAACGAGCGTCAGTTAGTTGTTGAACGTTCGGTCGAGCGCTTGTTCTCAGTGATTTAATAATTTCGTCGAGAAATTTTCTGATTGAAAATGCCGAGATTGTCTAAAGTTTCAAGAGGTGACCGAACAGATACAAGAACGTATTTGTGCAGATCGAAAAAAGGTCTAATCCATGTAAAAAAATAAAGATGAAGCTAATACGAAGAGTGCATAATCGAAAAAGATTAAGTTGAATACCAGTGCGAGCGTGCCGGAAGACGTTGAAAATCATTATAGACAACAATTCGCAACAATTGCAAGTTTGGTCAAATGTGCTCAGTGTGATGGTTCAGTTGCGTTCAAACGTTGTAAAAAAGGTCTTGGCTTTAAAATCCAGGTGAAATGTGCCAATTGTGGTCTACGCTATATACCGTCAAGTAGGAAAACTAGTCATCTCTATGAAATCAACACTCGATTTGTTTTCGAAATGCGTACGTTAGGTTTGGGTTTAGCAGGCTGTAATAAGTTTTGCGGTCTAATAGACATTGCAAGTAATCTTTTAGCCACATCGTCTTATTTTCATATTATGAAATCGATTTGCTCCTACGTCGAAACGAATGCTGAAAAATATCTCCTTTCCGCCGCAGACGAAGAAAAAGAGGTAACAAGGGCAAATTCGGAATCTGATACTTTGACCGTTTCTGGCGACGGCACGTGGCAGAAGCAAGGCTGTGGCTGCTTGTTTGGCGTCACTTCATTGATTGGTTATTGGACTGGAAAAGTAATTGATATTTTCGTAAGTAGCTTGTATTGTCAGTCTTGCAAATTGTGGGAAAAATTGATAACAACTGAATTTGAAGAGTGGCACGAAGAACACGTTGATAATAATGAATGTCAAGCCAATCACACCGGACCATCAGGTAACATGGAAGTAGGCGCAGTAATCGAGATGTTCCGCCGCTCAGAGGAAAAGTATGGAGCAAAGATCAGCAACTATGGCGGAGACTGCGATAGCAAAGCCTATGGCAATTTAGTGAAAGCGAAACCTTAGGGTGAAAATTTCATTATAAATAAAAAAGAATGTGTAGGTGACGTGCAAAAGAGAATGGGAAAACGTCTACGTGATCTGGTAAAAAATACTGTTGAAGATAAAGTCGTGAAAACAGGGAAAAAATCAAGTAAAAAACGGGAAAGTAAAGTACTCGGCGGCAAAGGAAAACTCATCAGAAGAGTCATCAATAATTTGAGTCGATACTACGGAGCAGCAATACGACATAATTGTGATTCAGTAGAGAAAATGAAAAATTCCATCTGGGCAACGTAGTTCCACCAGCAGTCGTCAGACGATAACCCTCAACACGATAAGTGCCTGAGCTGCGAGGACTCGTGGTGACCTTATCAAAAAGCTCCGGCCACACCAGGAGTGGAAAAATTTAAACACAATTACACTCCACTTTCGGAAGATGTCTTACAAGAAATCAAACCGATTTATGAAGATCTGGGTTGAACAAGAATGAACTTCTTGAAAGGTGTCTTGGAGGTTATACGCAAAATGCCAAAGAAAGTCTGAACCAGCTAATTTGGAGGATTGCACCGAAAAAATTACCTGGCAGCAAACAAATCGTTGAATTTGCATCCGACTTTCTGTCGGATATGAACATCAGCGTTGGGCCGAGCGCTTACGAATACGCCAGATTGGAAGATAACTGTCGCATCTACAGGGCCGAGATACAAGCTGAGAAGCAGAGCAAAGAAGCCAGGATAAGGCAAAGGCTTGGAAAAAAAGAGGCTCAAGACATCGAAGCTGCTGCAGGGAGTCTACTCTATGAAGCTGGAATCGATGATTCAGTGTAAGTTTCAAAAAATTGCTTTTTAGCTTTTAAAACTTCAAACGCATTTTTCTCGAAACTACTTTTTCAAAGTCCGTGTTCACTGCCATTTGAAAACTACATGATCGATTTATTTCAAACTTGGTACACACTTTCTACATATAAAATACCTCCCCGCAACGGTTAGTTTGGGATTTTTTTTACATTGAGGGGGCTTTCCACCCCCAAAATGGCGGAATTTTTCACGAAATTTTTTAGTGAAAAGTGCATTTTTCAATAAAAACTTTAGTGAAAAGTGCTATTTTTCAAGAAAAATTCCGCCATTTTCTTCATAGAGACTTCATAGAGTCATGTTTACATGACCACCGAAAATTTATAAATAAAAAAAAAATTATCAAAGACCATTAGGGGGAGGATTTGATGATACTTTGACTAAATTTTAATGGTACTTGATTTCATATAATTTTTAGCTGAGATACAGTGAACACCGCAAATCGTGTTTTTCCAAAGGCGTTCTTGGAAAAGCTTTGTCACCGGCTTGTTTGTGGATATTTTCGCGTACAAATTTCACGGAATGTTCTTGAAATGACACTTAACAATGTACAAAAGGTTTCAATAAATTTACTCTATCCATATAGATGAAAAAAATTCGCAAAGAAGTGTTTTTTTTTCACGCTGAAACCCCTACCCATCCCATAGGATAAAAATCCTCCTAATAATCCTTCATTAGGAGGTTAACGTGAAACATGTCACATCTCGGGTGATTTGAGAATGCCTGTAGACTTACGTGAAGTAAGTTATCCTTCACGTGATTAACAAGGATTTTAGTTTTACGTTCAGCATACAAAAATATAGTTTTATGTTAATTTCAACGAATTTTCATATATGACGATTACCGATTCAGCAACATAAACACTCTGCTGATTAGTCGCCACGGCTGTCGATAACTGGGACAATGTTAGCAAAAAAAGTCCTACAAATCGAATATTAGCTTATAGAAAATCAGAAAAGAAATATTGGGTCCGTAATTAGTATTGTCTGAAGGATCCACGGACCAGTAATCATCATACACATATTCGCGATAGTAAAAAGATATACATATAAATAAATGTTGTCGATTACTGGGTCGTGACCATGTTGATAACTGGGTATGTCTTGAACACAGGTGAACAGCACTCGATCGAAATAATATTAAAAATTATTTTATGAAAAAGTAGTTGTTTATAATTACTACAAATACATAAAAATTATAATTCTGACGTAATAGGCAATAATGAGTTTTATTTTTGAAATTAATAAAGTTCCATGGAAGAGAAATTAATGTTTCAAATGATTATCCAATGTTTTAATAAAAATTATAAAGTTTGTGACAGAGTGCATACAAATTATTCTGCCGCTCTATATGCAGTCATAATCAAGTCAACAAAGTCCTACGAACCTTTGCATAATGAGTTAAGGCCTTATATACCTTTGGATGGTCGGAAAACAAGGCTTTTTGGGTTTTTTAAAAAATACTACTAAAGCAATCATAACGAGGTTTTGAGGATTTATTTCACATATCTGTAGGTACCTCCAACGAGCGGACTCGTTGAAGTCGCACATGTGCACCCAGCAGAATTTTCTTTTCCCCGTAATCTATATGAGTTTTGCTACCGGAGTACACACGGTTATTATAAAATATTTATTTTTGTACATCTAGCCCGATTTTTAAGAAAGTCGCATTTTCGACTGAAACAAGGGCCTTTGTTCATTTCCGAAAGCTCGTTCGTTTAAAATACCTTTTAATCACTTTCTTAGTTGAGCTATATAAATTTGCAGAGTCAAGCGATCAGCTTAAGGTGACGATTACTGGGCCATCTACCTTATAACGAAAAGTGTAAAATTCCGAGATTTGCACTTTTTCAATTACCTTTTTCTGTAACAACGACGTTGTAAAAAACTTTCCGGTGGGTTTAGTAAAAAGACAGCTCAGCTTTCGACGCTTTCCTTGTAGATGCTGCGTGACGTTTTCTCCCGCTTTATAACCTTTTGGAGACGAAGTATACCATTTTTCTAATGGCCGTCGATAACTCGGTAAAAATTAAGGGATACTTTGTCCTTGAAATTTTCAAAAAATCAATTTTTTTTGTTACGGATTCTTAATCTACATGTAAGTAGAAATAAATCTGTGGAAGCGTTTCCCGGATTTCGTACGTTTACGATATTTTAAATGCATTTGAAGTTGACACCGTCACCGCGCTCTGACCGTCTCAGCGAGGCGCCCGGCTAGTTGGGTTCCTGCACGTCTCAGCGCGTCTGACGCAGGTATATAGAGCCTTTTATGCTTAGAAACCTTTGAATAGGGTCTCTACTTTTTCCTTTATCGATTTTGCAACGGTTATTGCAGACTGGCTTCGGCATTGAAAGCGAAAACATCGTAGCATCTGTTTTTTGTTTTTCTTTATTTTCAAGTAATTTATCGAAAATTTGGGCGCAATATGCCTCGAAAGGGTACAGAAGATCATCCGAAACAGTACGGGCGCAAAAGATCGCATCCGCAACCCCCTAATCGCTGGGAATTTGAAAAGAGCAAGTCGTTCACAAGCTCGTCAGCGCAGAAAATTTTACAAAGTGGCAAATTGGGAAGTTATGAACAAAGTGTTGATTCAGTGTACTGCTTTTTGAACTTCGTATTAGTTTTTAACATTTTATCCGATAACGTTTTGTGTAAAGAGTGCAACCGACGAATCGCTTCGAATCCATGCGTGATCGACGAGGCATCGGTTTCAAACTGAATTTAAAATGCGAGTGCGGGGAAAAAAGTGTTTCTTCGTGTCCACTTATCGGTAAAGCTTATGAAATAAATCGCCGAATCGTGTTTGTTTTCCATTTATTAGGCCTCGGAACAAACGGTTTGAGCAGGTTTTGTGGCATGATGGACATTTGCAGCGGGATGACGACCACAATATATTACGCTTGTGTAGAAAATATACGAATCGCGAAGAAATCGGTTTACGACATGGTTCTGAAGAAAGCTGTAGCAGAGGAGAAGAAAGAAAAGGTTTCTTGAGGACTACAGGAAGATCACTTCATCGTTTCAGGAGATGGCACGTGGAAAAAGAGAGGGTTTTCATCTCTCATTGGCGTGACTATGTCTCATAGAAACACACCCCGAGTCGAAATTTTTAGCCTCCTCTGAACCCTCGCAGGACCTATTTCTTTTGTAATACATAAGCCGCCAGCCTCCGTTGAACCTACGAAACCTCATTTGTCGAGTTCAGTGCCATGAAGAGACCTCCTCTTGGTCCAGAGTAGCCTCTGCTAGACCTCCCAAACCTTCTCTCGACCCCAGTTTCAGTGAAACGTGCAGAGCACAGGCCTCTGCACAATTTGAGATTAACCTGCTTTCAATCTCAAATTGTTGCCTCGACCCCACCTAACCTGCTTTCGGCCCAAATTCGATATCTCCTCCATCATCATTCCATTGGGGCCTGATCGGTAACCCGTTCGATGACGAAAATAATACGAAATTAATAAAAATACATCGTCCCCTTCTCAAATTATTAATGCAATATGAATATTCGAAAACAATCAAATTTTCTCAATATCGATTTATTAGTATTTTATAGGCAATTCATAAAAGAATGCTTGTCTTACTCCAATTCTATCGGATTAATGGGCGTTTTCCTGTCAGAAAAAATCTCACAGGAAAATTCTTAAAAAATGCCAGTCTATCCAGTATAAGCTTATGCAACGTCTTTCGTCCTTGATATTTCTTCTTAAACCCTCCAGTTCTTGAGTTACATTGCATTATCTGGAATTAGTCTTTTTTAGCAAAAAATGAAATAACATTGCGAAAAAAATCGTACAAAACTTTACAAAAACGCAAATGGAGTTCTTGCTACCCCGTTCAAGTTTATCATGGACAAACGTAACAAATTTTTTTTGCATAAGTCATGCGCCCAATTCTCGATGGTCGAAAAAAGCCGAAAATCAGTCACCTATAAAAGTGCGTACCGGGTCGAAAAGAAAATTATAAAAAAATATATCAGAAAAGCAATATAAAGCTGAATTTATTCCCGTCAAAACGCCGTTCGGTAAATTTGGTTATCTTTTTTTTACGAAGCTATGTTCGTGCAGCAAGAAATATCGACTGGTGTATCCAAACTTTCAAGCGATGGTATATATTATATAATACTATATATATATATATATATAATACTCGAAATATGTGGTTGTATTAATATATTCTAATATACACTACCAGTCAAAAGTATTCAGACGCTTCAGATAACTGCAAAACTTAATATCACTTTGGATCATTGCAAACTTATGGTAGAATAATAATTAGTTTACGAAGATACTATAAAGCTCTGTATAATTACTTAATTATATAGATCTTTATAGTATGTTCGTGAAATAATAAATGAAATGAATTGTATTACTGTAACATTATTTGGCAATTATCCTGCGCTCAAAAGTTTTGCGATTATGTGGAGTGTCCGAAAACTTTTGGCTGGCAGTGTAGATCTAAATAACGTATAATGTTGATATCTATATGGAACGTTAGGGTGTTAATTATAGTATATTTCATGTTTTAAAGGATTGAAATTGTCGGTTTAGAATTCAACCTCATTCGATTTTTTCTTTTTGTTTTTGTTCGTTTTTTTTGTTTATTCAATAATGAGTTGATAAATCGCGACGGCCGATTACCGTCGATTTTAAATAAAATGTTTGATTTTTCTTTGTTTTCGTTTTTAGCACGTCGAAAATTTAAAAAATATTTCCACGTGTATGTATGAAGCATATTTTTATTTTTTTCCGCTAAATAATTATGATATTAACTAACCGCGTCTATTTGATTCTTTTTTATTTTAATTAACTAGATTTTTCATAGAACCAAATTTTTCCTATGAAATTCCATTATTAAAATGGTTGATTTCAAAAATGTTTATTTATAGAAAATGAATCTATTGAATATCGTCCAATAACTACATATTTTATTTGATCCTAATAAATATGTGATTCGGGTTCATGAGTTCAACATCTTCATCTCTTCAAAAAAACAATTTAGTTAAGTTCACTGAATGGATCTAGTTATTTTTATTAAAGTTACCTTAAATAGAATTTTCTTGGAGTTAACCATTTTTCTATTTGATTGAACTAATGGTCCATCTTTATTGCAACACTCATATAAAAGGGGCGAGGGGCAGAGAATGTGGAGAGAGAGGAATTTGATATATATATATGTATATGTATATGTGTGTTTGTTCGAAAAATCTATAGCATGTTATTCGATGAAACTCTCTAATTATCACAATCATATTAACTAATTCATATAGCTTATGTGATACAACAAATAGTTAGAGGTATTCATTTGGTCTCTTATGCCATATCAGCGACCAAAATGTTGTAAGCACTCGGTAGCATAGGGGCAGCGGAGCGTAGCTATGAATAGGTAGGACTAGGTTCAAGGCGCATATAGGGCAAATATTTTCTTCGAAAAAAATAATTTCTATAGGCCAGGGAATGACGAATTACGATGAAAAATCCTTGTGGTAAAGCTCTCAATTAAGGAGTTCATTTTATTTTCGATTTATCAAATATTTTATGCATATAGTACATTTAGCTTTACAGTGTATATTGTAAGCAAATAAAGATTAATTGGAATCTAATCTTTATTAATATATATAAATATCTTTGAAAGAAATATGATCGTAGTAGGCTGTGAGACAAGGAAAGAACCTATTTTATTTAAATAGATTCTATATAAATTAATTTTGTTGTTTAGCAGTATACTGTAGGCCGAAAGGGGGGGAAGTAGGTTCTGCGCGAGCGCTCGAAGTAGGCCGACCTGAGGTTCCGTAGGTTCAATTGTAAATCTCACTGACTTCCTTAGAGTCAAAAAGTCTACTTTCTGCCATGCCGGAGGTTCATCGGAGGCTCTAACGCATGGTACTTTCAAACATTGTACCCTCCTTTAGATACCCAATAATCCGCTCACGCCGATTTCTGCTCGCCTTCATTTTGTGGGTTGAACGCGGCTCGAAAATTTCGACTCGGGACGTGGAAACTTGCACGGCAAACCACGTCGATTCCGCAGGAAAGATGGAAACCGACGGAATCACCGAAATGTTTCTCCGATCGGTAGAACTGTACGGAGTCAAATACGTCACTTACGTCGGGGATGTTGACAGTAAAACGTTTAAGGGATTGCTTGAAGCCAATCCCTATGATGACGTTACTGTAAAAAAAAGAATGCATTGGTCACTGTTTAGTGCCTGAGAGTTGTTTGCGTTTGGCCATTGCGATCTGTGTTGCTAGCCGCGCTCGACCAACTCACGTCAACAGGGATGAAAAATCTCTTGTGAACGAGTGGGTGAGCGTGCAATATACTTTTTGGGACAGTGCAGCGCGGTCGTCCGTCGAGTGACGATCGTCAGTGACGCGCAAGGCGGAAGGGCCCTGGGTCCTCTCACATACGACTCCACTGAGTAAAACACATACGACTCTCCCGAGTAAAACATAGGCAACTAGCCTATCACAAGCGGTTGGGTGAACGGCCGTATGGTCCTCGATTCTCCAACCCGTCAAACACGGGCAACTAGCCTATCACAAGCGGTTGGGTGAACGGCCATACGGTCCTCGATTCTCCAACCCTTAAAATACATTCGATGATCACAGCGGTCGGGTGAACGGCCGTACGGTCCTTGATTCTCCGAGCACGGGTGAACGGCCGTACGGTCCTCGATTCTCCGATCCGTGATCATATACCTCTTACCAAAAAAGGACAGCAACAGCTGACGAATCCTCGTCAAAGATCATCAAACGCAAAATCGAAAACAATACAAACAATCAATCGAAGATTCAATACGAAATAACGCGCGAGATCGCAATGGTACAAGCCAAACGGGCTTTCTGCTTCTTATATACGCAATTAACAATCGTCGAATCGTCGTGGGTTTTTATGTCGCAAGGCTTTTCCCACAAGAGCCAATAAACGTAGAAAATACGATGGCTCAAACGCGAGTGTTTTTCATTTCTTAAAAAACCTCGACCTCTATTCCTCATTCAATTATATATATCCAAAACTACGAGGTAACTTCCGAGGACTCGGAGGAAAAGGGGCAGGCAAACTCACAGATAAAGCAATCGGAGAACTCACTAAATACTATAGCCTTGCTATCCGCCGAAATTCACATTCTGTGCAAGCCATGAAGGACGAGATATGGGCCACGTATTACCACAAGAGCTCCACGGATAAAAAACCCCAGCATGAGAAGTGTCCACCAGGAGAAAACAGCTGGTGTACGTGGCGTAAAGCTAAAGCGTCGGATACTTTGTCTTTATATAAGCACAAGGCTCCTCTTAGTGACACTGTTCTGAAGGCCATCGAGCCAATTTACGAAGACTTGTCGTCGGACGATTTGCTCGAAAGATGTTTGGGTGCTCATACTCAAAACAGTAATGAGTCACTTAATAATATGATTTGGATGCGTGCGCCCAAACATCTTCATTCCGACGCAGATGTGGTCAATATTGCCACGGAATTAGCAGTGATTATCTTCAACGAAGGTGAGGAATCATTGTTAATTGCCATGGATCTCATGAGTGTCCGGATTGGCACATTCGCCGAGAGCTGGGACCATTCACGGGACAAAGCAAGGATCGAGCGCGCGAAGAGGCAGGTGACCGACGCAGCAAAAAAGGCCCGGATTGAGCAGCGGGAGACGTTAGCGGCTCAACATGAGCAGCTAGAAGAAGAGGAGGGATGCCTCTATGGACCAGGCATTGCCGATTAGCGGTAAATATAAACACATTTATGTAAACACATTGCAAAACTTTAAACGCGTTTTTCTCGAAAACACGTTTTTAAAAATGGCTGACATTCTCCCAATCACTGTAATTAACATATCGATCTAAAATTTGGAGAGCGTACTCAGAAAATATGTCTTCACGGAATGACGGATCGTTTTTCGATAGATACATTTTTGCATTTATTATTCATCTTTTTATGCGAAAAAAACGCGAAAATTCGATTTTTTTAAGTTGCCGCCATTTTCCGAAATTTCTACTAAACGAAAAACCCATCCGTCATTCCACAACCAAAGGGCCACAGATTGATAATATGCTTTGAATTTGTGTTTCAGATCAACAAAGAAGGGGCAGTGATGTCAGCCGTTTACCTCCCGCGATTTGAGGACCTGTTTTCGCGGAGCTGCAACGGCCGCCATTTTGGTTTAAAAAAAAATTTTAACGTTCTGTATATCATGAGTAAAAGCAAGAAAAAACCGCACTCAAAAAGCTTTATTCGTTTCCTTTAAAAAAAATAAAATGTAAACACCTGAAATATGGCACTCCAAGGACAAAGTCTCCCTTAATCATACAATGCTTGGTCAAAAAAGAATATGAAGTAAAATGCATGCTCTCCGAAGCTGGCAAAGAGGTCCAAGAAAAATATTAGTATCCCTTGCAAAACTTCAAACTTGCGATTTAAAAAATTCAATTGCTGCTCTTTATTATTCCAAGAACACTAACTTTTTTTTTAATCCAACGAATTTTTTAAGCGACATCGTTAAAGATGAAGTCTCATGCTTGAAAATCCATCTTTTGCGATTAACTTCCACGGAGATATAGCTGTTCAAAAGCGGTAGAAATTTTTACGAATAATGAGTTATCTTTTGAGGCGGGATATACATTTAGACAGGAAGAAAATAAGCTATATTGAGGGATTTTTTAAACAAAGAAATAATTATTCTAAAATTATCGAACTTTAGGTATACTTTAATAGTATACTTAAGTATACGAAACAAATTTTCTTAAATTACTTCATTATCAAAACGGCGGAGCTGTGGCAGAGTATTACAGCAAGGTCGCTGCAGGAGTTGCGAATCGGCGTGCAGTCTAGCTTCCCGTAGGCTTTGATTTGCAAAAAAGTTCAATCATTTTTTGAGTTAGAACATGTATAGTTTCTATGTGACGGTAATTGAAATGAAGAAAATGCAAATATGTCAAAATGGCACGCAATTACAAAACAAATCAACATTTCACGCGACATTTCTGTAAAATGTGTGGCAGTTATCAAACTTTAGGTATACTTTAATAGCATATTTATGCATACGAAACAATTTTTCAAAATTCATTCATCATCAAAATGGCGGAGCTGTGGCAGAGTGTTACACCGAGATCGCTGCGGGAGTTGCGAATTGGCGTGCAGTCTAGCTTCCCGTAGACTTTGATTTGCAAAAAAGTTCAAACATTTTTTCAGTTAGAGCATGTATAGTTTCTATGTGACGGTAATTGAAATAAAGATAATGCAAATATGAGAAAATGGCACGCAATGAAAAAAAATTAACATTTCTGTACAATGTGGATTAAAAAAGAAGTTTTTTCCCAATTTTTTAAAAATAATTTTCGTCAAGTAGAAGGTACCAATATTATCGATATTTCTACCAAGTTTCAACTCAATCGGCTTAATAGTTTTTGAGTAATCCTGCACGCTAATTCCGCAATGCAGTTTTGAGAAAAACGCGTTTGAAGTTCACGCCCGCTCCAAATGCGAGCGGTAAGGCACAGCGTTGACGGGCTGTGACGTTTGAAGTTTTTCGAATTTCGCTTTGAAACTTTGGAAAAATATTCTACATATGTAGTTCTATCGTTCAAAGAAGAAAAAAATCGATTTTTTTATCGTTGTAAATGTATATCCCGCCTTAACTGTTGCGCTGAGAGTGTACGTATACACATATAATAGGGGAACGAATCCATTATTGATCTCTCGTTCCCGTTGACGACGGAAACTATTTAAGGGGCTTAGGGGGCTTGTAATGATTGCCCCTGTATGTATCAAATCTAGATTGACACCATGGATTAATATCTATGTAACGATTAAATGCTGCAAATCTCAACCTTAAAACTGCATTTTTATAGCAGTTACAGAGGCGGAAAGCAAAATAAAAATATATGATATAAACGTCGACACGAGCCTAACTGAATTTTTCTTTAACCCTTTCAACACGTAATTTCAAAAAGTTTCCAGCCTGGGACAGCATATGCGCCATCAGGTGTGAAAGGGTTAAACTGGTCACAAAAAATCCGAAAAGCGGAAACCGAATTTTTATCGGAATTTTGACACACCTTCATTTCAATATTTTATGAGATCCCCGCAAACGGATCCTTGGCGACGCGCCATAGTTTTCGAGATATCGATTTTTGGAAGTAATTTTTTGACTGCGCTCCTACTATACATATACAGTACCGGACAAAAAAAATATGCACCATTCAAAATTCAATATTGGTGGTATTATACTTACGGAAATAGTTAATGGTGTACTTCCACAGCCGTTTCAACGATACTTTATACGTTCACGTTTACATTTTCACTGAAACACCATAGAAAATATTGGAAAGCTGAACGCAAACAATTTCAATGCGTAGGATGTCAATTTTAGGCTGGACAAAAAAAGTACGCACCCAAAGAAAAAAAGAAAATATGACATCACATCGCGCATCAAATATTTTGTGACCACCTTTTTCATCGATAACAGCTTGTAAACGCCGATGCATACTTTCTACAAGACTGTGAATTTGCTGTTCGTCGATATTGTCCCAGGTCTCCCGCAAAGCACCAAAAAGCTTTTCTTTGTTTGTTACGTGGCCCCTATTAACATTTTGGTCTAAAATAGACCGCAGATTTTCTATAGGATTTGAATCTGGCGATTGTGCTGGCCAATCCAAAAGTTTGATCTGCAAAGAACGGAAGAAGGCCGATGATTTTCGAGCTGTTTGTTTAGGATCGTCGTCTTGTTGAAAAATAAATTCATCCTGCAGACCAGTCTTTAGCAGTGATTCCTCAAGATTTTCGTTTATGATATGAATGTAAACATCGGCGGTCATAATACCGTTGTTTGGAACCAAATTTTCCACTCCTGACCACGTAAAACGCCCTCACACTAAAACACTTCCCCCTCCGTGTTTGACAGTCTTTTAAATATTTTTTTCAAGCAGCTGTGCTCCCGGCTAAATCCAAACGAGTGATCGTCGTTTGTGCCCGAATAAGTCAAACTTGCTCTCATCACTCCAAACAACTTTTTTCCAAAACGAAATCGGCTTATTCCCGTATTTGTTTTGCAAACTTGAGGCGCTTGATTTTATTTGCTTTGCGAATCAGAGGGCGACGTTGTGCTAAACTATTTTTTAAGCCTGCTCCTCGAAGTCTCCTACGGGCTGTTCGGTCGGAAATGTTCAGGCCTGTATTTTCGAGAATTACACGGCTAGTAATCGTCGAATTTTTCTTTACCTCCCTGATAATTTTTGGATCGTCCAATGCAGTTGTTTTTCTTTATCTACCTCGTCCATTTTTATCACCGACTATACCTAATTCTTTAAACTTCTCGCATATTTTTCTTACTGTACCTTCACTTATGTCATATTTTCGACCAATTTCTCTTTTAGAAATACCTTTTTTTTCTTTAATTACCAGTTCTCGCACTTGAATTGCAATTTTCGGCATCGCGGATTTGTTGCTACCGTACTCGAACACCGAAAATCGATAATTGGCCGAAAAATCGTCAAATCCATATATTTCCATTCCGTTTGCCTTCCTAAGCTTCGTTGGGAGAAAATGGCTCTGTTGTCACTGATGAGGATATATAAATCTTGGGTGCGTACTTTTGTTGTCTAGCATATAACAGGCACTCTTCGCGCTGAAATCGTTCTCTTTCTGGTTTCGAATATTTGTCACATTGTCTTAACGGCAGCGTAAAGGCAAAACAATGAACTTTCGTCATGACAGCTGAAGGTCTGGTTTATTGATGATATTTAAAAAAAGAATAGCACATAAATGGAAATTGAACGGTGCGTACTTTTTTTTGGTCCGGTACTGTAACTAGCAGGCTCAGTTCTAGCTATACCAATCGTGCCTATACCGCTTTGTGCGGAACTTCATCAACCCCCGCTCCCTTAAAAAAACAATACAAAATCCAACAAAATTAAGAACCGTTTAAAAAACTTTAAAAAATCAGATACTAGAATTTTTTTTAATTAGTAAAAAATTAAAACTAAATGAAATATAAAAATCGATTAACACTTCAAAAAAAATTAACTGTGGAAAAACAAAAACATGAATCTACGATGCTCTGTGCCTATCTCAATATTTCTCGCACATATGCTTCCATATGTACTTTCCCAGTGGTCGCGGCGGCACCAGCATTCTATGCACCCCAGTGTTCCACGCACTCCAAGATTCCACACGCTCATCCGAAGTGAGCCGCACTCACACCAGTTTTCTAGGCACCCTAGGATTCCGCACGCAGATCCGAGGTGCCCAGCGCCCATACCAGTGTTCTACGCACCCTACAACTCCACACGCACATCCAAGATGCCCTGCATCCACATCAGTTTTCCAACACCCCTCAATTTTATACGCACAAGTAGTAAAACTGCACAGGTAATGGGAAAAATTGTGGAGGGGAAGCCGTTGGGTGAGGAGTCGGCGGGGTCGATGGCTTGCGGTCTGGAGGAAACCGTTGGGAGAAGAGTGGTTGGGTTTGTTTGGGTTGCCGTTAAAGGGGGTATGGGTGAGGGGCAGAGATGGGCAACAATGTAATCGAATAAAATCCAATTATAGATTATCCCAGTAATATGTAATTGAACCTCACATTAATTACTCAATGAACAGGAAGTGGATAATTGAAACGCCACACTTGCGGGCCTTTATACCCATGCCAAATTTCCTCTTTGTCTTCATAATATTTGCCACACCCCAAGCACTGGCTTTTTCACCTATACTAGCGTCTCTCGCGGTAACACGTTGCCTAGCCTGTTCAGCCAACACTTTATCCGCCAAATGTCTCGCCTCAAGATTATCCGGATTTTTCGAATACGCAATATCGTGTTGTTTGCAAGCCGTATCCAATGGATTAATGCCCGGATCACCACGAGCAAGGCGCTTGGCCAACTTTGTGCCTGGTCCACAATACTGATACCCCGGCAGATGTAGTTCAATGGGGAGTTTGTTGATTAGGCGATTCACCAAACCTTTACCACTCTTCCCATGTACAATCATGACTAGAGACAATACTATCTATATGATTAGATAGAGAATCCTATTTATATGATTTCGTCGTTAGTCGTGTGTGAGATGACGTCCAAGAAGCAAACTATCGGAAGCGGACTTCCCGTCATAAATTTCGATAAGCTGGTCGCAGATGGCGGGGGGAAGGAAAAACAAAAACGTCATGGGAATTTATTGCCGGATAGCATACGTGCATTGTTTTGCGGTCCATCAAACTGTGGGAAAACCAACGCTTTGCTCACTCTCATCATCCATCCGAATGGTTTGAGATTTGAGAACATTTACTTATATTCCAAATCGCTGAAGCAGCCAAAGTATAAGTTGCTCGAACACCTACTCGAACCTGTGAGTGGAGTTGAATATCATCCATTCAAGGCGCATGAACATGTGATAGCACCAAGTGATGCACGATCCAACTCTATATTCATCTTTGATGACATAGCATGCGAAAAGCAGGATAATGTTCGGGCCTTCTTTTCCATGGGACGACACAAGATTGTTGACAGTTTTTATCTTTGTCAGACGTATACTCGTATCCCCAAACATCTCGTGAGAGATAATGCAAATTTCGTGGTGCTTTTCAAGCAGGATGATATGAATCTCAAACACGTCTACAACGATCATGTTAATACGGATATGACTTATACGAGCTTTAAAAACATGTGCATGAAATGCTGGAATTCCGAAAAGTATGCATTTATCACGATTGACAAGGATAGCGGATTATTTTCTCACCATTGATAAATGACTCATTGCTAGTAGTTGAAGAGACAGTATTGTGCATGCCGTGGTAGTGACAACATGAAGACCGAACAATTGTTGCGAGAAAAGATGTATTGCGTGAAATTGCCAAGGCGAGCGATGCAATCAGACGAAAGCATCGAATGATGAAAATTGGGAAAGATAACGATCAGCAGAGAATGCAGGATGTCTTTAAGCCTATAGTGGGGCCATTGGAGAAATTGGTGTCGTATAAAAATGGTGAGGTGGTGGCGGTGAAGGAGGAAATTAAGGATGAAAAAGTGGGTGATAATGTTGAAGAAGAAAAAGAAGATGCGTTAAATAGTGTGGTAAATCAAAATGCGGCACATGATTCCTTGAAGAGTGAAACACAAGATTCGTTTAAATTGATATATGAGGATGATGATGACTCGCAAAATGTCGATGAGCTGATGAGCGAATATCGCCTGCTATTACAAACAAATAGAAAGGCAAGCTTGGATGTATTATATGGTGTACGCAATCTCGCTAACAACAAATTAATGATTGGCAATTCTCCGATAATTTTCGACTCTGAACATATTCGTGTGGGAGATGTGAGTTATGCGAAAACTGTTGGATTAACGGAGCTGTTGTTTAAAAAAGTGCCTAATGTCAAAACTCTCACACCGGATGATTTGAAAAACTACGAAAAGATTGTAATCTCGACGAATGCTCACAAAAAATTTTATAAGCCTAGTGAGGCTATACGACGTAACACCAGCCACAAATTTAACACATATATCGCAAATATAGTCGATCATCATGTGGGACAGGGTATGCCAAAGTATAAGCTAGCTAGAAAAAACACCCAATTGGACTATATTCATTGGGACAATCCAAACGAGCTAGTGGATCGCCTTCGCTTGCTTCTGGCATCACAAGCAGCCGGAAATTCATGACATGCGAATGAAATTATATCGATTATCGAGGAATTGCGTGAAGCTGAAATCATTTATTAACTCGACGTCTGAGAATTTACGCATTCTGATCATGAGTGTCGATGTGTCTGGACGTCATTCAAGTAGGAGTGTACTCCACAGTAAGCAAGGTCCTCCAGGTCGACCAGGTTTTGGCTTTAGAATTACCGCAGATGGTCATTATGACTTGGGGCAGAAACGATTGTGTAACATTGCTAATCCGGAAGGAGAAGATGATGCCATCACTTTAAGCGCGTTACAAAAGAAATCTCGAACTATCATTAAGAACATACGCAAAGAAATGAATGAGAGTAGTCAGTTATTGGTTAATGGACTTGAAGCTACAATACGAGACATTGCGAGGACATTCGAGGTCGATGTCAAAACTCTACAAGATTTGGTGATTCGTAATTCAAACGTCATTGCTGAATTGGATACACGACTGAGTGGACTGGAAAATGAGCGGAAAAAGGGGCGCTCTCGTGCTGGAGCTACATAAGCCTGCTCGACGAAACTATCCGCGTCGACATGTGGACATCCGTGGCTTGGACGAAACCTGGCAAGCCGATCTCGTCGATATGTCATCATACGCGCGTCACAACTCCAAACACAAATTTATGCTCACCGCCATCGATACCTTCTCAAAATTCGCCTGGGCCGTGCCAATGCCGAGTAAGAGTGGTAAAGATGCAGCAGCTGCAATGAAGTCGATACTCGTTAAGGGACGCATACCGCAGAACTTACACGTCGATCATGGAAAAGAATTCTACAATTGTGACTTTAAGGTCATCGTGAAAAAGTACAATATTCACATGTATTCAACATATAGCAACTCGAAGGCATCCATTTGCGAGCGTTTCAATCGTAATTGTGGTAATTAAAACTTACTAAAACTACTAAAAAGTAATTGTGGTAAAAACCGTGGTAATTATAAGTGGATCGATATTCTTGATAATCGAGTAGCCGAATATAATGATTCTGTATACCGCACCATTAAGATGAAGCCGAGAAATGTCAACGCGAAAAATGAGAAGCAATTGCAGCAGATTTTCAATAAGACTCCAATAAAAAGACAACCGAAATTCGCCGTTGGTGATAAAGTGAGAATCAGCAAATTTAAGACTGTTTTCAAAAAGGGTTACACCCCAAACTGGACAACAGAAATATTTACAATCTATCGTGTGAAAAAAACTCACCCCGTAACGTACCACTTGAAGGATCATAAAGATGAACCGATCGCCGGTGGTTTCTACGAACAAGAGCTTCTGAGTGTCAAGCATCCCGGTATCTATCTCATTGAAGCAGTATTGAAGAAGCGCGGTAATCGAATGTTTGTATAATGGCTAGGGTTCAACAATAGCCACAATAGTTGGATAAGCAAATCCGATTTGTAGTCGATAATAAAGAAAATGGAAAAATATATATGTATGTTTTATGACTCTTGACCTAAACTGCTGGTCGTATCCGCATGTATCCCTCCAAGGCCTCCGACCGACTCCACAGCAGGCTTGCTTTTTTTCCTTCTCGCCGTCGATAATCCCTTTTTTCGTGGAACGTGGGTACGAGGAGATGGATAGAGTGAATAAACACATGGGATTATAAAAAAGTCCGTTTCTTTATTTACAGAAAATCATAAATCCATTCTTACACGATTAAATATTTACAACAACAATATAGTATCCGCATGTATCCCTCCAAGGCCTCCGACCGACTCCACACCAGGCTTGCTTTTTTTCCTTCTCGCCGTCGATAATCCCTTTTTTCGTGGAACGTGGGTACGAGGAGATGGATAGAGTGAATAAACACATGGGATTATAAAAAAGTCCGTTTCTTTATTTACAGAAAATCATAAATCCATTCTTACACGATTAAATATTTACAACAACAAACATAATTTTAACAAAATATATACATAATTTTCACGAGTTTTATACATCAATATTCACAAAAATATACACAATTTTACATGAAGGTTGTGGAAAAAAAATTACAAAACTTAGAAAATTACAAAGCGGTATGATATACCGCTTATCATCATGAGGACTTAGAGCGATTTTCGTCTCACGAATGGTGTAGACCTTGTGCAACTTCGATCGAATACACGTTTGACTACGCATCATTAAAATGTCTTCCTTCAAGCATCGGGCATAATCGTCAAACGTGATTGTCCTAGCCACAACACTGCTCTTGACACCTTTAACTTTTTTCGTGTCCTTCTTACCCTCGAGACGTGTCGCATACATTTTCGATCGAAGTCCAATGAACTCGGTCATAATTGCACCATTGCATTCGTCTTTCATGAGACCGGGTACCTTCTTGTTGACAAGAGGCATATCATACTTATTGTCCGCTGAATAGTCGCTCGTATCAAATTTTTCAATGTCACGCTTCATGTCTGCATATACATCTTCGCTCTCAATGGCATATATGAGGCTATCTGTGTCGGTATGTATCACTTTACATTTATTCCGATACAATGGTACCATATACTCGTGATGAAATCCATACAAGCACGTTTTGGATATGTCGAGTATGCACATACCCACATATATCGGCTTGTTGAACTTCACCTCGAGATTGCGCAATTCCACGGCAATGAGGTTTTCCGAAAAAATGCTTCGGCTGTGGAAGTTTGGCTTCGCAATCATTACCTCCGCGCCATACCTGCCCTCCCATTTTGTCAAAAGCTTTACATCTACATGTTTGCGCACATTCTCCATCGTTTTGCCAAACACCGCATTATTCATCAATTTGAATAAATTCTTTTCAAAATCGTTTTTATCGAATTGTAATACCCTACGGATTTTCGTGAGGCAAAGTCTATGACGTAAACATTGTTGTAAATTTCTATAGTGTATGATGTAGCGTTTTTGATCACAGACGGTTGCTAGCAGCTTTTCTTCCCTCTTACCTGGTGGTTTTTCGTGTATTGGGCAAAACGGTAGGTCTTTGTGCGCATCATGTAGAGATTGGGGATATTCTAAGTCGACTTCAAGGATATAGCCTGTAGGTGAATCTAGCGCGATGGATAGTGGATCAAAGTTGGACACGTCGTTGACCCAACGAAAATCTGCATATGGCAAGGGTTGGCACATTGCCCACCCATACAAATTGTTGACGTCGAAATACATCAAGTATGATGATGCTTTCAATGGATCAAACGACTCCATGTACTTGTTATTAGCACATGCATAACGGTTTGAGCATTGACTAAGACCACCGCGTATACCCCGCTCAACAAATAAAACCATATCGATGTCCGTTAGTAATTCAAACTTGACACTCGAGTGTTTTAGCATTGCATCCCAAGTATACCCCGGCAATGTGTAGTAATACGCGGGATCTAGGCCATGGCTCTCAATGCATGTATTCCGAAAGTTTTCGAAAATATCGGCTAATAATAAGACATCTGTCTTCAAGTACAAATCGCTATAGTCACCCAGCGTCCGAATGGAGAACCGCTCCCAAACGTTCTCAGCATGTGCGTACTCACTCTCGGATACTGTAGCATCTGTCAGGGAGCTGTAAAATGCGTCACGTGCTGGTAGGCAAGTGTCGTCCAACCTAGTCACGTCGTCAATATACTCATAAGGAAAGACCCCTTTTCGCGTCAACAAATTGAAATCGCCTGACGACAGAGTTGAAAATTGCATCCGTAAAATGTTGAGTTTGTCCTCGTTCAAGAATGATGCTAATTTGTCAAGACTGGTGTTGAGGAATTTGTATGAATCGATGAAGCGCAACTGGATCCTATGTTTTGTATCGTCTTTAATTTCAACATGCTTGGCGAAGGAGATGTATTTCTCTTTTGTGATTGGAAGGACGTCAGTTTTTCCTTCGAAAGCTGTGGCTACTTCCTTGATAATAAAATGTGCATCATAACCCGACAAATTATGGAAAACTACGGGAATAAAAAATGATTGTTTGTAATATAGGTTGCATTTTGAATGGGCAGGACCTCTATAACGTCCGGTCACATGGCAATGATCTCGAACGCGTACATCATCTTGCGCAAATGGTTTTTCGCATATGTGACACTGAGTGGCGTTTCGAAAACTCGCCCACTCGGTTGGTGTTAGAGGTATCATTGGCAGATTGTCGCAAAAAATGCTCTTTATGCGCAATGCTAGGTTTTTAAGTTCGTCTACAAACCATGATATGCAGTCAGCACTGCGACGTGAATGATATGAAGAGAGCGATTCGTCGTATGCACAGCACACGTAATAACCAATACTAAATACTTCATGCTGATGACATATATCTTTTGTCGCGTTCTCCTCGCCAGTCTTTGCTAATACACACTCCAAATCGGCATACACGATGAAGGGGTGTCGTTCTTTCCGGTTGAAGTTTACGAACTGGAGCCACTCATTGGTATCGTTCGGTAGACGGATGGCACAGTTGTTTATCGAGCTGCAATCAACCTCATGTGACTGCAGTTTAGCCTCCGATGAGAAATAATGCAAACACCTACCGAAAATTATTATTTTTTTTTACATGTTTTAATTATTCTAGCATATATCCAATATAGACTAATATACACGTGTGTGTGTGTGTGTGTGTGTGTGTGTGTGTGTGTGTGTGTGTGTGTGTGTGTGTGTGTGTGTGTGTGTGTGTGTGTGTGTGTGTGTGTGTGTGTGTGGGTGTGTGTGTGTGTGTGTGTGTGTGTGTGTGTGTGTGTGTGTGTGTGTGTGTGTGTGTGTGTGTGTGTGTGTGTGTGTGTGTGTGTGTGTGTGTGTGTGTGTGTGTGTGTGTGTGTGTGTGTGTGTGTGTGTGTGTGTGTGTGTGTGTGTGTGTGTGTGTGTGTGTGTGTGTGTGTGTGTGTGTGTGTGTGTGTGTGTGTGTGTGTGTGTGTGTGTGTGTGTGTGTGTGTGTGTGTGTGTGTGTGTGTGTGTGTGTGTGTGTGTGTGTGTGTGTGTGTGTGTGTGTGTGTGTGTGTGTGTGTGTGTGTGTGTGTGTGTGTGTGTGTGTGTGTGTGTGTGTGTGTGTGTGTGTGTGTGTGTGTGTGTGTGTGTGTGTGTGTGTGTGTGTGTGTGTGTGTGTGTGTGTGTGTGTGTGTGTGTGTGTGTGTGTGTGTGTGTGTGTGTGTGTGTGTGTGTGTGTGTGTGTGTGTGTGTGTGTGTGTGTGTGTGTGTGTGTGTGTGTGTGTGTGTGTGTGTGTGTGTGTGTGTGTGTGTGTGTGTGTGTGTGTGTGTGTGTGTGTGTGTGTATTAGTTACGTTAACTATTACATACCGATCGCATATATATTTTTTATGGCCGTTTACGTTGAGATGCGCGTTCACAAGCCTCGACAGGTTTTTGATGCAAGCGAAATGCCCCACATTGTTGTCCTCCGTATCTTGTACGTATAGCAAATTAATGTGCTTTTCCTTCTTGGATTGGGACACGCGTATCGGAACAATGTTATTTTTGTTGGTGGTATATACATTGATTGATAAATTATTTTGAAGCTCAAAGTTCTTAATTTGCGGTATGGCCACTGGGAATTCAACATCTTGTAGATTGAGTATTGTTGAATAGTGTGGGTATGAAGATGGACGGGCACTGTTTCGTTCGGTGGGATATAGAGCGGCGATCACAGACCATGCAAAACATGTATTGTCATTGGACTTGACATTTACAATGGCACGCTTCATCATTATTTCCTTTGACAATTTTAAGTGGCACCCGGCGCGCATTGGATTATACTTATTCACATTTATGGTTGAATTAAAATTTTTTAACAAAGTTCACCCACTATCGCGTTCTTGAAATTCATCAAGAGATGCTAGAGTGGGTTCGACAACGCGTTGCTCATACCACTCGTTTAAATCAGATGTCTGGAAGAGTTCAAAGTTTCTCGTATTGACACTTTTGTTTGCATGCTTATCACCTGCCAGAAACTCACCGCTGAACGTGGTATTAACCTTTACACACAAATTTTCCTCGACAATGTTTTTCACATGTAAAAGCACTATGTCCCTGGCATCTTCGAGAAATTGGCGTGGGTCAATATGGTCGCGATTGATAACTGAACCAGTCAATACACGATTTTCAAATGCCGTTTCAATGTTCCGCCATATCAAACCACTTTCTCGCGCACCACATCCCGCACCCTCATGAATGAAACGTTGACGCACAGAGTTTTTCAAGCCTTCAAGTCGCGCTATTTGAGCGATTAATGATTGGCGATATCCGATCGATAATCGCTGGCGTTTATTACAGCTTTGATTTTCCAACAACTCGATGAATTCATTGAATTGATGCTCCCACAGATTGTACTCTTCCGCTGAATTTATAAGTGCGGCTTGCTCTCGTAATCTTGCTTCTGATATGTCGCCGGACATTTTTATAAGTTTTTTTCAACGAAAAATGGTTGAAGACAAATAAAACACGATGTGGATGAGTTCACTGCTTGACTGCGAATGTTTCAATTTTCCGAGCCGCGGTCACAGCCTCCACAACTTTCGAAGAAAAATATGTTTCCATCTTTGTCCTCGACTGACTATCTTAGAAGTCTAACAGTATACCCTCTCAGACTTTTTTTTACTGCAATGTGTACTACAGTGACGATAGAGCATGAAAAAAATGTGGAACGGTTAATATAGATATGAGGAGGGGAGCATATTATGGGGTTTTTAAGTGTGAGTGGCGTTCACCGCGGAAAATGTAAAGGAATCCGGTATCTTGATGAAAAATATAAAGACTGCCAGCATATGGACTGAAATGTTTAATGGGATATCAGGAACGTGAGAGAAACAGGCTGAAACCCGCTATAGCGTCTACGCTCAAGTTATTCATACATAGGGAAACGAGATTTCAAAAAAAAATATGGCGATCACCTGTATGATTTTCCCACACGCCGTCGTCAAACGTGGTTTTGTGGAGATCGTGGAATGTCTAAATTCTAGCAGGTCAACATCCGCCTTTACCAATGGAGTTTTACTTCAACTCATTTAACCCTCCAGCGATAGTAAGGAAAACATCATAATCACTTGTATGATTTTCCCATGCGCTCTCGCCAAAGGCGGTTTTGTGGAGATTGAGCCCTAGCAGGTCAGCTTCCGCCTCTACTGATGGAGTGTTCCTTTTCTAATAACGCCCCACTCTGGAGACGGCAAATCTTTTCGTTCACCCTTAGCCTGGATGGGGTATCTTAGAAAGTATACTTGTTTGTACTTCTGCCTCCACTATCTTCTTCATGTTATGAGAAAAATGGGAAAAAAACTCGTTTTCCCTTTGTTTCTCAATGTTCAAGTAAGACAGAAAAAATGAGCAACTCATCCCCACCATTCTGCATCCAATGAGGATCCCATAATTAAAAAGGACTCGGGTATTTGTTTTTTCGTCATTCTAGTCTCTCCAATTTCCGAGAGTGATTTTGAAAAGTGCTACGGAAAAACGTACAACATGGTTGATCAAATCCTTGACATTGAAGTGATCAATGTTGTCAGCGATGACGACGACGCAATGGTTGATGAAATCCACGGCATTGAAGTGATCGATATTGTCAGCGACGAGGACGACAACGCAATGGTTGATCAAATCCGCGAAATAGAAGTGATCGATATTGTCAGCGATGACGACGACGACGGAATGGTCGATCAAATCCGTGACATTGAAGTGATCGATATTGGCAGCGATGACGATGACGACGACAATGAGATGGAAGTGACAGATGAAGAAGAAGAAGAAGAACTGGACAGTGATCTCGAAGTTAATGAATCCGGTTGTGAAAGTGATTATGATGGAAACCATGATAGGCGAGAATTCAGACTGGACCTGCAAATTATTCATAATCTTAACCGACAAACTGTGTATTGCGTTAATTACAATTACTTCATTCCATCTCGTGGTGTGAAATGTTGTACGAGGTGCATATTGGACATGGGTGCAATGGTTGAGAATGTGATAGCAGTGCGTGGCCACTACCGAGAAACATACGACGTAATGAGTGGGATCTTCTGCAGTAACTGCCGAGATCCACTCCATGAAATTGTTCTAAGCAGCGTGTGTACCACTTGCTTAAACGGATTCACTTCTGTGCCTGAAGAAATTGGTGCGGTCCCAATGAACAATAACGCCAACAACGACGACGACCGCGACGACGACAGTGATAATGAAATGGATGCCATATACATAGATGAACTGAGAGATGATCTAGAACTCATGGATTCAGGCTATGAAAGTGACTGTGATGGTGAAAACCATGATGTGCAAAAATATAGACTGGACTTGCAACGTCATCGTATTCTCAATCCGAGAGCTGTATTCTGTATAAATTATTTCTATATAACAACGAATGAAAGGGCAAGGTATTGCACTTCATGCTTCCTCGAAGACCGAGACATGTTTGTGGAAGCAAAAGCCGTGCGGGGCCACTACAGGGAACGTTTCAATGCAATGAGTGGAATTTTCTGCTGCACATGTCGAAATCCACTTCATCAAATTGTTCCACGCAACATGTGCTCCACCTGCCTACATGGATTCTCGGTTAATTGTAAGTTTTATCAGTAAATACTATTATTCTAAATATTATAGTACCACGTAGATTAATAAGAAAAAATGTATGTTTTTTTTTTCCAGAATAATCACAGTCTTCATACGTCTTCATCGCATTTTTCAAACATCGACACACACACACACACACACACACACACACACACACACACACACACACACACACACGGGTCTTTCAATGTATAACATCTACATATACAATATTGTACACAAAAAAAATGTTACATTATTAATAGAAAAAAAATGTTCTTATTCAGTGCTTTGTAAACAAGTTTATTATGAATAAAAAATTTCATTTGATTTTAAAAATTCATTAGCTAATTAGGACCCCCCCCCCCCCCCCTCCCGCTGCCCACTTCACAGGAGACACCGTCTCGCTCCCCCACTACCTGGCCTTACCCTTTCCGCCGTGACGTCATACCCCGGGTACCCCGCGCGGGACCCCCTTCCCGCTTCCCCCTGAGATCCCTGAGTTAGAACTGGCGTTGCTACTCTACTCCGAAGCCCTGGGGTCCATGGGGAAAGGGATAACGGTTCTTGGCGCGCGGCTTGCGGGCAAAGGGTCGCTGGCAGCCAGGGGACGCCGTAGACGATGCGTCGATTTTCTGGGGGGGGGGGGGGGAGGGAGAGGGCGTTATTGATATAGGTGAATCGGTTTTCCAGACAATGAGAAAAAAAAATTGTCTTAAACACGCGGATAGACATGCAAAAGCCAGCGTCTATGATACACTCTGGGCAACTTAAGGCAAATTCTATATGTCAAATAACGTCCTTATCAATAAACGTTTTATGCAGCTATAGTAGCAATAGGTAGCTCTTGTAAAATTCCATTGCACTCGATCTTGTATTAATTCCGAAAGATAACGTCGAAATGTTTGCGTGTGTGGATATGTACGCAGTGCACCCCACCTAAAACCATTGGAGTTCACGAAAAATGAGCTCGAACACGTTGCAAAGACCTTGCTCATAAAATATTGGGGTCGACACATTGGTACACTATGGGATCGTTTGCCGGAACATCGTAGAAACGACAGGGAAGTAGTATCCTATGTTCGATCCATGAATCATTGTAATATACCTGAGATCGCAGATCATATTGATGGCCCCCGCCTCCGCGTCGAAATTCTAAAAAGTGTTGTAGGGAAGAAAAATAAACGTTCCTCGACACATTTGAACCTGTGTTTCCATGAGTGATTGCATAATTGGGGACGAGTTCTGGCTAGTGGAGAGGTTTCAACGAGAGTTTATAACCTCTTCAGCCAAGCCCTCAGTGCACTGGACTACCGCAAAACACCACTGCTGCAGCATCTTCGAAAAACAGAAACCTTTTGAAATGAAGTTACGTGTCGGTAAAAAATGGATTTCTCAAGCATTAATCTCCAATATGAGGGGTGTCTAAAGTAAATTCGGAAACCTTTACATAATGGGCATTTCGAACGAATCGCCGTCTTCCTACTAGAGCGGCCTGTAAAGGCCTTCAATCCAACGATATTCGAGAATATTTCGAAAATGACTCACAATCGTCAACTAACTATAGTGGATAATACAGCAGCAACAAGTTCGATAAACTGTGAGTACACCATTATGCTGTTGGAAATGCTGAGTTTAACGGCATCACCATCATCGAGTGGTTGTTACCATCGTTGAATTTTTAACATGCTCGCCACAATGTACACATGATAGTTTTCATCGAGTGTTGAAAAAAACTTCCATGTTGATATAACATGGACAAAGTCCACTGTTAGATATAACAATAAATACGATCGAAAATGATTTATTTCCAAAATGTTTTTCATTTGGTTAAAAATCCTTCGCCCACGCAACGCTTCATATACCCTTAACCAGCTTTTCAGCAATTTTACATTCGGATAAACGCATTCGTATTTCGTATTGAAGGAATGATGGAGACATTCGACGTCGGGGATTTTTCGCAACTGATGCAACGATGAACAGTCCAGGGTCTCTAAGTCAACAATTTTGGTTGTGGGATCCGTGAATCTTGATATCGACGAGCACTTCTCGAATTCCTTCACGTAGATGGTATGGGCTCCTTTCAAGGTGGTTCGAATTATTGTTCTAGCTGCCTTGTATGGTATACCACCGTGATCTTTTTTGTATTCCGTGAAAATTGCATTCCAACCATTCATTTGTCTTACATTTGCTCGGTAAAGAGTCTCATGTAGATGGTGCATTGAAGAACACCGTCAGCGGTTCAACCTTGTTGTCGTTGAGTTTGACGATGAATATCTCTTTCAGGACAAAATCGTTGATCGGTCTCTTGAATGCTTGGACATCGACGAAGATCTCCATATTGACTGAAGGTTCCGCACACAATTGACAGGCTTTTATACCAATTTTTTAACTGCGCCACTGACCGGATTATATTCTACAATACGATCACGGAGAATCAAACGGAATGCAGCAGTATTCGGCGGAATATTGGTTTTGAATTGAAATTCGTGACGTCCACGCGGCCGGCATTGAGAGAATCATTTTGTTTCGAACAGTTTATGATGGCGTTCTTCTTTAGCCATTCTTCAGCTTCTTCGTTGTGAAAGGCGAATTGGAAGTTTGTATACTCGTACATCTCGTAGAGTAAAGCATACTGATTTTGATCGATATTTAGGTTGAGATTTCCATACGGATAGCATTGGGAATTTTGGTATAGCTTGACGTCGCTTATATTACAATGATCAACGTTGCTGCCATTTCTCGGTTTTATATTATTTCGCCCCGTCTGCAGCGCGTGAATGACATATCGTGGTTTCTCCAACTGATTGGAAGTCTTGACGGACAACACATGCTTAAAGGTGGTGGAGCGCAGTAGATACTCATACAATTCCCACGTTCGTAAAACTCATAGAAATTGGTGCATTTTTGGCGAGAAATTTGAATAGTAGAACTTTTCGTCGATCTAAGACTGTTACATACGGTACAAGCCATTCGATGTTATGCAATACGAGTTTGTAGTTTCGGTAGCTGTTCGTATAATAGCCTTATTAACAGTCTTCGATCTCGGGAGAATTTGCTCATGCTTGGCATTTACCACAATTTTCCGATAATCTTCAGCACATCCGAGCAGTATGCGCAGCGGTATACAGAAATCAAAATTTCCCGATAAGTCAGAAATCTGCTTCGTCTCTTCAATATCGAGCCATCCCGTGTTCTCGAGCATAGAGCTCTTAGCCGCACTGAGAGAGGAATATCCCTTCATTACACCCGTAATACCGAGATTCTTATCACGATCGAATTCTATGGCGTTCAACTCATATGGCACTTCCTCAAACAAATGGCAAATGGCATTATTGACGAGACTTGTGGCAGCGGTTGGCATCCTATCACACTTAGATAATTTTCCACGTATGTGTAAAGAACTTGTGATTGCAGGATAGATAAATCTTGATGTTGAATGGTAATATGTATTTCATCGCTGTTGCTAAAGGTCGAAGATGTATATGGTTGATGAGCGTGAATCGCACAATGCATGATGGATTCGTCAAAGACTACGGGCGCCTGAATATTTACGATTTCTTCTTCCGTTGCACGCAGCAGATGCACAGAGTATAAAATAAGTAATGTTTTAGACGCTGTCCCCACGACTTTCAGACCCAAATTCTTCAAGAGTAATACGTTTTTAAGTGTGAGCGCTTCGGTGCTGGCCCCTGACTGATTGTTTTTACCCATGGTCGCTTCATGTTATCAATGACTCTATTAAACACTATAGCCATTATGATTGTATATGCAGCCGTATTGTGAGTACTTCACTCCGAAAACTCACTAAATCACCATCCCGATCAACTATCTGAAGCTGTATTGTGTCTATCGTTCGGCTTGTGGTTGGTAGATAAATGATGTGTGATGGAACCTCAATGATTTTATATCTTGGTAGGACGGATGGAAAAAATTTGTGAATGGTGTGCACTTTTTGTCCGTAAATATAGGCACCAGCGGAAATATTACACGCAAGCGTAGGGCGTTCACTTTAAGAATGGATACCGGAAGATCAGATTCGTGTCTTTTATTGGCTTCCAATTTACGTGTGTCGTTCTCACGTAAAGTTTATTGTCCTCAATGTCTATATTAGGGATAGAGTAGCAGGTTAAAAGTTTTATGGGACCAAGAGTATAATTTTTGTTTGGTGAGAGCTCTATAGGGGGAAGTATCGCGCCTCGAGTATGGATGACGATCCAGATATGGTCAATGTTAAACTGTCTTCCATAATGTTGGTAAATTGGCAACTAAATTCTCCGCTTCATACTTCACGTATATATAGCATGCATTTGTCTTAGTATCTTAATTGTTGACAAAGAAATTGGAGACATGAATGTTCGCATTCAATCGTATCAAATTCTTGATACCTCTTATAATTATAGTTCACGCTAATAACACCAAAATATCTCATAAATTCGGATAGTGGCGGAAGACCGCTGAAACTATCAAACTACATGACTTTCCATCCAGTCTTTTGTAGGCGACCCAGTGTGTGTCGAGACCCACATTTTCATCTAAGTTCAAAATTGTTCATTCACATTTAAGTGCCCTCGTTCGGTGACAATGTATCTCGCATGTACATGCCACGGATATGTGGAATCTATATGATTTTTGCATATTAAAGTAGGTCGATGTCGGTTGAGGGTGGGTGGGGTAGCGTTCCGTTACGTTTTTGGCTTGATATGAAGACCCAACCCTTGCTAATACGGTTCCAGATTTAACCCCCTATCCAAAGCAATCGTTTTAATTGTTTGATTATGTCGCCGACTTTCATCCAATTCACGTTTAGCAGCTGGAGCAGCATTTACAGCTTCGGCTACACTCGCTGCGCCACCTGACAAGGCACCAGCAGCGCTGAGACCCGCAAAGATGAGGAACAGCAATGAACCACCAATTTTATGAGGTACAGGTAGAATCCGCGATGTACTATAGCACCTTCCGCCTTGACCGCTACGCGAGCACTATTTAGAGCTGCATTAATAACCCTATGCGGATCATTACTTTGAATCATTGTCTTCTTTATAGCACGAATTATTTATCTCGCACAAACGCCACCCTTACGTGCTGTCATCATGCCCATGCAAATTTTTTTCTTTGTCTTCATAATATTTGACACACCCGAAGCACTTGCTTTCTCACCGATGCTAGCGTCTTTAGCGGTAACGCGGTGCCATACCTGTTCGGCCAACACTTTATCTGCCAAATGTCTCGCATCGAGATTATCTGGATGTTTCGAATGTGCAGTATCGTGTTGTTTGCAAGCCGTGTCCAATGGATCATACCCGGATCACCACGAGGAAACCGCTTAGCCAACTTTCTGCCCGGTCCACAGTCATCCGAAATCCCGAAAAAGCGGACATAATTCCGAATTCAAAAAACAAAATAGAGGATCCGAAAAGGTAAAAAATTTCTTCAAAAACCTATTCGATTCGGGTGAAAGTGTACTCGGCGGTTTTTGGGGTCGCTGAATACGAATCCGAAGTCAAAATTTCAAAAAACAAAATAGCGGATCCGAAATGGTAAAAAAGTCTTCAAAAACCTGTTTGATTCGGGTGAAAGTCTTAGAAAAACACAATGCTGGACTCAATATGGACAGCTTCTTTTTGGAGAGTCGATTTCATTTGCACGAAATTCATTTTTTAGGAGTTTTCAAGAGGTTTGAGAAGAAGTTTAGGGTAAAATAGTTGATCTCTGTTATAATGATACAGAAAATTTATTTTCATATAATCTTACAATATCTACTCCTACTACTACTACTACTACTACAACGTCTTACCGGCTATCTGATGCATGCGGTGCATAATCATTGTCATCTTGAGATTAATCGCTCTCGGTATCAATCGAAGGGATCTGACTTGATTCCGCAACTGAAGGTCTCTCTAATAGGAAATCTATAGTTGGGAGACTTTTGTCCGACGGCGATGGAAGCAGATGGGAGACTTTTACTCAACGAGTGATGATGGAACACTGTCGCGAAGATTTTTCTATCCGAGCCTGTAGGATATTTTGGATGCTGGGTTGGTGGGAGAAGAAGTTTCTCGAAAAGTGCATTTTCGTCATGCGTTATTTCTTCAATTGGTGGAAAGGATGTAGAAAATGGACTAGTGCACATGATTAGTCGAGGTGGAAGGAGAAATATTTTTGGAGACTATGATTGGCTGCAGACTATGATATTTGTAATCTCCATCTCGATTCTCGAAAAGTAGTCCGCGTCTCTTTATCTGGAGTGAAAAAGGGCCTTGGTCGCGTCGCCGTGCTTGCCCCAAGATAGGTTTTGTTGACCTAGGTGTGAGAGTGCGCGTGGGAAATATCAACGTAGTTTTACGACCGGGTCAACTTTCCGGCATGAAGGAATTCCTTTTGGAGAATGTTTATTTTTTTGAAGTAGGGATTTGGATATTTTCCGTTCTTGAACGATCGTTTTTTTTTTATGTATCATTGAGTTTTCGTGTTTTTCGTTCTTATGGCTAAGGATATTATCATAAACTGCGCTCAAGGGTTGCGTGTAGATACGGTCAAGACCGATTGTGCTCTCCCGTGAGAAATTATGCGCGGAACTCGCTTCTTATCGATATATTTCGTTTCGGCTGTGGTACGCCTAATTTTAAAGAAAATATAAGGACTCGTCGAAAAATGAGAAAGCCGTTATCGTGTGTTTTGGTTTCCGTAGTTTTCCACGATTTCCATGTGGAATCGGGTAAGCCCGCGTTCTCGCCGGAGTTCAACAAAATAGGAGAGGGAAAAAGAAATAGACAGCGCTTTTACTCGCGTCGTGACATGTCCTAGTTGCTTCGGCAATTTCGTGCAAAAAAAAACTATCTTTATCGGACGACAAAATCTTGGCGACGAAGGACGAGGATTTCTTCTAATAAAAACCTATGGATTGACTTTATCATAGATTTCCAGGGGTACAAGTGAAATTAAACAAATGTTGGCATCCGATTTATTGCCATCTTCATCGCTGAATTTTTGTTTGTAAGTGCTTTGACCAGAAGTGCCATCACATCCCCACTTGCATATCAATTCTAAACCAGCAAGTTTGTTTTCAGGAAGACTCCTAATAACGTCCGATTGTGCCAATAACAATCGTTCAGGTGTATGATTTAACAATGTTTGGAGTCCAACTTTGGTTGCACTTTTAGTTATAGAAATTTCGGACTTATCAGGGTAACGCTTTGTCTTAGCTTCTAATACAGTACTATAAGGCGGCCATCCTCTACAATTTATCATAGCGGATGTGGAACGTATTAATTGATATACGGTCTTCGTCACTCCACCTTCTACAACAAATGATAATACTTCGTTGCCTGTTAATACTCTGTCTGGGACGTGTTCCATAGATTCCCGGTACTTTGATGCCGTTGCTGGACTGCCTTCTGTGACATCCCTAATTACCTTCGAAGCCTCTACATTTTCAGAAGACCCGAGACCCATTTGTGTAACGTAGGCTAATTCGTGGGCGCTGTATTGTTCACGAATCTTTTCTGTCTTTCTCCTTTTTGACCTGTCACTCAAATCGTCCAAACTTCTCGAAGGGCGCCCGGGCCCCGTTGTGTTTTCCGTGGAAGTCGTCGAACCTTCATTTTCAGTTGTGAAAAGTATAGGAACGTTGAGCCAGATGTCGAATTTTGCGTAGAATCTGTTTTCCATCATGTTCGCTTGTTTCCTCCTTTCCCTAAATTCGGATACTAATGTTTTCAGGGCATCTTTTTGATTTGGCCGCAAAATGTATGGATGCTCCTGTTTTTTTTTAATTTGTGCTTCAATAGTTTTACTGAGCACGTTGATTTTCCTATTTAACACTGGTTTCACGAATTCGAAAATTTCCCTCCTCGTAAAAGAAATTTCTTTGGTATCATCCGGCCCACAATACGATTATTTTTCACAAACGGCAATTTGAATGGACGGAAATACGTCGATCTTTGGAATAACACTTTGGGGGAATTGCTACAAGATGTCCCGTTAGCACAGCGATGCCACATGTGGTATCAACATGATGGCTGTCCAACTCATTGGGCAGTTATAGCTCGCGTAGTGTTAAACCGAAAATTTCCTGGACGCTGGATTGGGAAAAGTGCAGTAATCCCTTGGCCTGCTCGTCCACCGGATTTAACGCCATTTGATTTCTTCCTAAGGGGAGCTATAAAGGATCGTGTTTATCATGATGTTCCGACGACGCCGGTGAACTTGCGAGAACGAATTACAAGAGCTTGCGCCGCTACCATACCAGAAACTACTCGAAGGTTAAGAGAATCATTCATCCGTCATCTTGAAAAATGTGTCGAGGTTAATGGCCATCACTTCGAACATTTGTTACAATACATTTTCTGCACAAAAAAATCAATTACATTGGTCGGATATTCTTATTATCAATACCTTCACGATTTCCCGTATTTACACGTGTATTTTGGTGAAAAATCATTTCAAGGTCATGATATTATAGGTCGTTGGATTCGTCTGAATATCAGCTACCACGTCTTAATAAAAAACATGTTCCCATTTGAAAAACTATTGATGACCTTGAGAACGCAAAAACTATCACCTTGACGTAAATTAATTTTTACCACTATATTACTCTTTGAAATCAATCAAATTACCTCCTGACTTTTTTTCGTCACTCGAAAGACAACGGAGATATTTGGGGTGGTCACGTTAAATGATCAACCCTGTATAGTTGATCATCGCAAGTACATAAGCAATGGTATGCCGAAGTATAAGGTGGCGAGAAGTTTTTCTCGCCACCTTATACTCCCTTACGCTCGCCACTTATATACCCAATTGAATTTTATTTATCGGGACAATCCCAATGAGCTAGTAGATCGTCTTCGCTTATTTCCAGCATCCCCAGCAGCCAGAAATTCTGCGCATTCTAATAAAATTGATTCGATTATTGCGGAATTGCGTAAAGCCAAAATTATTTATTAACCCAACATTTAAAATGTTACATATTATCAACACGAGTGTCGATGTTTTTGGACGCTAACTGAAAAAGAGTGTCCTCCTCAATAAGCAAAATCCTCCAGGCAGACCGCAAATTGGGTTTAGACTACTGCAGATGGTCATTATGACTGCGGGCAGAAACAATTGTGTAATATCGCCAATCCGAAAAAAAAGATGATGCTATTACTCTGAGTGTTTCCCATAAAAGACCTCGAACTATCATTAGGAACACGAGCAAAGAAATTAATGAGAGTACCTGCTCTTGAGTCTAAGAGTCTGTTGAGAACTGCTGCGGCTAGTAGCCGCGTATAATGATTCTGTGCACCACACGATTAAGATGAAACCGAGAAATGTCAACGCTGGAAATGAAAAACAGCTGTCACGATATTTTTTTCATAAGACTTAACGAAAGTCATCGGTAGCATCAAAGTTTTTTCGATAAAGTGATAATCAGTAAATACAAGAGTGTATTCAAAAAGGGTTACACTCCGAACTGGACAACGAAAATATTTACCATATATAGATTGAAAAACACGAAACCTGTAACATTTCACGTCAAGGACTATGATGATGAGCCCATTGAGCTCCTGATCGTGGAAACCACCTGGGTTTCCACGATCAGGAGCTACTGAAAGTTCAACATCCTGATATTTAGCTCATTGAACAAGTATTAAAGAAAAGTAATGTTGTGAAGTCGAGTGTTTGTGAAATGGTTGGGTTTCGATAGTACCCAGAATCATTAGATAAGCAAATCTGATTTGTAGCGAACAATAAAAATGCTTTAAAATGTATGACTCCTCTCTCTCTCTCTCTCTCTCTCTCTCTCTCTTTCTCTACTTATTCCAGATGATGACTTCTCCTTACTTCTCGCTCTTTCAAACCTGTTTCTCTCACAAAAGAGTGTCAGGAAGGCGTGCAGAAAAATGTCGTAATACATCAAATTACAATAGGTTTTTCTTTATTTCTTCAGGTGAAAAAATTGATAAACTAATTCAGTATTTACAACACAATTATTTACAGAATCGATTGCTTATAAAACGTTTACAAAAATACATGCTACGATTGTATCCTGAAATGCCTCCAGGGTAGCGTTTTCATGGTTCCGGGTATGATATACTGTTTGTCATCATGCGGGCTTAGAGCAATATATATCTCGTTGATGTTGTACACTTCACGTAACTTCGATCTTATGCACGATTGCTGGCGAGTCTTTTCGATTTGTTCGTTTAAGCATTTCGTGTAATCCTCGAACGAGATCGTTCTGACCACGATGTTACTTTTCACACCCTTTACATTGTTTGTATCGCCTTTGTCGAACGAATTCAGTCGTCCACTTTTTTCCTTCGGTAGGTTACAACGGTTGTCTCTCCTCACTGGGCGTGCCCGATCATACATGAAAAGTTTTGGAGTCGAATTAACATTAATCAAGATATGCTTTAGAGTAGCGCGATTATCGGAGCGTGCTGTTAGACACCAGAGAGGGGTTTTCACCAGTGGATGGTACCATCTTACCCTACCAAGCCTTACTTTGTGACGTGAGCAGATTGCCACGTCACAGTACATACGATGCAATGCTAAGCGCTTCATGATATTGGTTCATATTTGTGTCGGCAACCTTCGCCAGAACGCACTCGAGATCAGTGTAAATGACAAATAAAAGTCGCTTTTTTGGTTGGAAGTTTTTGAATGTCAGCAATTTGTCCGATTCACCAGGTCATCGAATAACACAATCATTTAATTTTCCACAATCCACCTTATGTGATCGCAATATGTCCTCCAAGTAGAAGTAGTGCAACCACCTGTAACAAAACGGTGAAACCATTTCATATTACCAAAGTACATAATTACTCATAAGTATATTCTCGAGCAGGATTTTTACTTACCGAACACAGATGTTTTTTCCATTGTTTTGTTCAGCTGCGCACTCATGAGCCGGGATATCTAGACAAAAAGTCCCACGCCGTAGTCCGAGGAATCCTCCACGTAAAACCAATTTAATTGTTTATCCAGATTTTGGCTGCATATTCGAATCGAAACGATGGTTTTTTTCAGTTGTATATGCTCTGTATATGCCATATATTCAGTTGTAATGCTCTGAAGTTGCAGTAAAGTTGAATAGTGTGGATGTGAAGTTACTCGATGCACTTTTGTTTCCACTGGATGAAGAGCGGGCACCATAGACCACGCGAAACATGCGTTATCCTTCAGCGTTAAATTCACCAACGTATTCTTCAGAATCATTTCTCGCGACAAAACAGTATCACACCCGGTACGATTAGATTGTATTTATTGATATTCAAAGTTAAGTTCAATATCCGCGATAATGCATACCACCTATCACGTTTTTGAAAATCTTCGAGGGATGCTAGAGCTGGCTCGACAACTCGTTGTGCATACCACCCACGTAAATCAGATGTGGTAAAAAGTTTAAAGTTTTTCGTGTTGATACTTTTATTTGCACGTTTGTCACCTGCCTTCGGAGGCAAATGACAAGCTGTCAACTGAGGAATGTGCTGTACCACCTCACCATACTTTTCTCATATTACAATGTTATAAGAATGGTGAGGAAGCAGGGAACATGATAACTCGCGAGGGTACATAAGCGTGGAAGATCTGGGCCGTTTACACAAAAACTCGTCTCGAGAAATCTACTTTGTCAAGTGCTCTACACATGCAAATAACTTGATGTCGCCTTTAAAAATAAAAAACGTCCCGATGCAACGATTTTTGAAGAGCGATTCTCTCTGTTACTACAGGTGGATAAAATAAGTTTTATAGGCGACGACGCTAACATTTCTATTGACTCAACTTTCAAGCGAGTTCAATCGACGCTGGCTTTCACGATTATACTTGCATGTTTAAAACAATATTTCTCACCATTGTCTAGAGAAACGATTCACCTGTATCAACAACGACCTTTCCCTCCAAAAAAGCGACATACAGTCTGCGATTTTAAACTCTTTATCGGGATGGTTTTTTTAGTGCGAGTACCCTCGCCACTCATAAAATGAGGTGCTTTATTAGTGTGAATTCGTCCGTCTCTGACAAATAGGAGAGCTTCTTTAGTGTGAGTCCCTGCGCCGCTCATAAAACCGTGTCCTTTATTGTCCTCCCCTCGCCACCTATAAAAATGAGAAGCACGTTCAGTGTAAGCCGTGTGTCCCTTCGCCGTGAGAGGCGAAGGGACACACACTAATAAAGCGCGCTATCTCGTAAGAGCCAAGAGGTCACACGCTAGAATAATACCCTCATAAAAAGTTCCGAACCGTACTACCACCCCATTGTGGCGAAATATTGAAACTTATTTTTGAAAGTTCAACACTTATTTCAATACTTCATGTACATAAAATGCGGACGTGTTATACCAAGTGCTATGTGGCAAATAGATTTTAAATTATTTCATCTGACCTTTCACGTAACGTCAGGGCTATCGATATTTCACTTGAGCTTAACTTCGGAAATAAGCATACCTAAGGTAAAAATTAAATCTAAATTGTTACTAATTTTATCGTAAGATTCAAGAACCCAGAATATACACCAGTCTCTCATATTAGATGTATGAGTATAGTTTTGAAAATTAAAAATCTATTTTATGCTTTTTATGCTGTTGGACCAAAAACGTGTTATGAAAGCATGGTACATCGCTTCTCATAATTTTTCTCCGTGAACACCCTATCCGAAGAATATAGTAAAAATATATGCCAAGGCAAACATTGTGAAAGTTTTTATTAGGACAAAAAATTGGAGCGTTCTTTTAAATAGAACCTCAAGAAAAACGATTGAAAAATTAGACAATTAATTTTACCTGAATCTTTTATTGCGTAATTTTTAATTTTTTTTTTCCGAAATAGTGTGACGGTGCCATACGACTCCTGTTCCCAAGCTGCTCTCACGTCAACATTCGACTTCTCATGCCCGCTATAAACATCCGTTCACACCGAAACCCCAACGCTTAGCCAAATCTAATCGTTCTTTCTAGAAATCCTCATCTGCAATCCTCTCTTCTCTATGGAAACGTTGCGAGGGCGATGTCTCCGATTTTAATTAAATTTGGCATGCATGTAGAACGGATAAAAATAAGCGACACGTATTTTTTATATCGGCGAAACCCAATTTTTAAGGGTTGAAACGCACACTCGAAAATTGGGGTGCTTTTCGTTTTTCGTCAATAACGTTTTAACGGTACGAGATATGAAAAAACTTGACAATGCAACAATGATTATTTTTTCATGTACTATACATTGGAGATGAGAACGATGCAGATAGCAACAAATTTCATTTTGTTTATTGCAAAAATTCAGTTTTTACAACCGTATCTACGAGAATTTTTGATCGATTGAGATGTAAATTTTCATACATGTAGAGAATGGAAAGGTGCAGATACGGATTTTTTATTTTTCCGATATCTCACAATTAAGGGGTTGAAACTGCTCTTCGATTTTTTAGCCAAGAGCGTCGTATAATCAGCTAGCCTTTTGGCATTTTGGTCCAAATTCACATCAATATATGTTCGGGTTATGACGTGATTGCATATTTGTAACATTTCAGCGCCCCCTCCAAACGTTCCCCTCTCGAAAGGCAAACGTTCAAAGTTCTTACCGTGCGGCATGGACGAAAATTTGTAGAAATATAAATGGGTTACAAAGAAAGTACAATCAGTAAAAATAGTCGATACACATTTTCTCGTTTTGGCGGAAAGACACTCTTAAGGGGTCAACGCACCCTTAAAAACTTTGTCCTTTCTATAGCTTGTGAACGAGCGAAATAAAAATGAACTTCGAATGAAAAAAATTTTGTATTATTCGAGTACTAGACGTTTATGATGATAATGATGAGTACAGCAATAAATGGCGTATTGCAATAATTCGTGAATTACTGGTGAAAAATCACTTTCAGTTTTCCACTAATATGGGCACAAGCACGGCTCGCAATCTCGGACAGACTTCTAGCTTCGGGAAGTAACTGGATTACATTTATATATTTCAGAAAAAAATCTCCCGCAACACGTACTCCCTTTGAAGAATACAACATAATAGGAAAAATGTTCTCACGCTTACTTATTTACGGAACGTTTTATGTTTTTATGTTCTATGTTTTGATGGATTATATTTATTATAATAATGACAGTCATGATAAAAGTGTTTGAAACGAAGAGATTTATAACACCACGCACAAGTGATAATAGCTGCTTGGTCTCATATATCGCAGGTCGGCACATTCTGTGAAAAGCAAAATTCTACGGGATTTTGGAAGTTTGGCGGTAGTAGAAGGGCTAGGGGGGTTCTGACCCAAGGGGAGGTGGTGTATCAAGAGTAGGGAAGCCAAGGTGGCACCACCGTCGACGGAAGGTCGCCGGGCGCGTGTGAAGTCACAGAGGGGACCTCGATGGAGGGAGTAGTCATGTGGTCCGCGGAGCGACTGACGGGAGGGGGAAGTCAGCGTCGATGAGTGGTGTGTGTGTGTGTGTGTGTGTGTGTGTGTGTGTGTGTGTGTGTGTGTGTGTGTGTGTGTGTGTGTGTGTGTGTGTGTGTGTGTGTGTGTGTGTGTGTGTGTGTGTGTGTGTGTGTGTGTGTGTGTGTGTGTGTGTGTGTGTGTGTGTGTGTGTGTGTGTGTGTGTGTGTGTGTGTGTGTGTGTGTGTGTGTGTGTGTGTGTGTGTGTGTGTGTGTGTGTGTGTGTGTGTGTGTGTGTGTGTGTGTGTGTGTGTGTGTGTGTGTGTGTGTGTGTGTGTGTGTGTGTGTGTGTGTGTGTGTGTGTGTGTGTGTGTGTGTGTGTGTGTGTGTGTGTGTGTGTGTGTGTGTGTGTGTGTGTGTGTGTGTGTGTGTGTGTGTGTGTGTGTGTGTGTGTGTGTGTGTGTGTGTGTGTGTGTGTGTGTGTGTGTGTGTGTGTGTGTGTGTGTGTGTGTGTGTGTGTGTGTGTGTGTGTGTGTGTGTGTGTGTGTGTGTGTGTGTGTGTGTGTGTGTGTGTGTGTGTGTGTGTGTGTGTGTGTGTGTGTGTGTGTGTGTGTGTGTGTGTGTGTGTGTGTGTGTGTGTGTGTGTGTGTGTGTGTGTGTGTGTGTGTGTGTGTGTGTGTGTGTGTGTGTGTGTGTGTGTGTGTGTGTGTGTGTGTGTGTGTGTGTGTGTGTGTGTGTGTGTGTGTGTGTGTGTGTGTGTGTGTGTGTGTGTGTGTGTGTGTGTGTGTGTGTGTGTGTGTGTGTGTGTGTGTGTGTGTGTGTGTGTGTGTGTGTGTGTGTGTGTGTGTGTGTGTGTGTGTGTGTGTGTGTGTGTGTGTGTGTGTGTGTGTGTGTGTGTGTGTGTGTGTGTGTGTGTGTGTGTGTGTGTGTGTGTGTGTGTGTGTGTGTGTGTGTGTGTGTGTGTGTGTGTGTGTGTGTGTGTGTGTGTGTGTGTGTGTGTGTGTGTGTGTCAAATATCCGCAGTGGATCCGTTATCCTGGAACACAATGAAGCATGCATCTTATTAACCTATCAAACATAATCATATTTTGAATCATACTAAAGATAATACGAACCATCGACCCAATATAAGTTTAAGCAGGTGGGGCACGTGTCGCGCATCAAAACTTGGTGGGTCGGCCCGCCGCAGTTGGTACAAAAGATCCGCCGAATGTTGCTGAATCGTTCGCTGAAGTGGCCACATCTTTGGATCAGTCGATCAACCGCGTCCCGCATATCGAAGTAGCACGACACACAAAATATCGCCCGCCCGTTTTCGGCAAAATATTCATAGTTCACACAGCACATCACGTTCCGTTTCAACCGATTTATTTGCTGCTGGTCCACAATTATTTCCCGCATATAATGAACTCCCTCGTCTAAAGCATCGCCCAACCCGCTATCCACTGATTCGGTATCACTTTCCAGTTCAGCCAATTCCAGATTATCGTGTTTAAGCCGTTCAATTTCCGCCCACTCATCGTCGATATCATCGGCGATATCAATGACTACTTCATCTGCCACAACTATCACTTCGTCGTCATCAGCGATATTCACCACCACCTTCATGTTATCATCGACGAGATCAATCAATTCGATTTGACGCGACATTGTTCTTGACTGATTTTCCGTTTTCGGACTCTTTCACACTGACACCTCGGAGGTTGAAGACTGGAATGGCGAAAATTACTGTTCCGATCCTTCTTCGGATTTCGATTTTTGGATCCTCATGGGCTTATAGTAGGGTGGGGGATGGTCAACAGGATGTGAAAATGGTTTTCAACATTAGTTGGGACTTGTAGAAAAAAAAAACCCTTGCAAGATGCTGCATCCTGGCCAGGGATAAACGAAAAGTTTTTTTCTTAACTATCTCTATGGGGTAGGCATCTGCTATCCAGAAGAGTGTCCACTCGTGGAGGTGAAAGTTGGCCAGGATCTCCAAGCATTGACTTTTATGATCTCTACAGAAAAGCGTAAGGTCATGGAGACTAAAATGGTGTATTATAAAGAGCATCTTAGAGTTTTCAGATTACCGTCTAGGCGCAACTTGACGTAATTTTAAATATTCGGTCCAGATATCGGGTGGTGATACATTTCACTCAAGAACGCGAAATCCCTAACAAAAATGCTTTATTGTTTGCAACTGCTCAAGGAAACGCTGTTAAAAAAAATAAAAATAAAAAAAAAAAAAAATAAAATAAAAATAAAACAAAATAAAAAACTGAGGTCTTGGTTCCATTCCGAAAGACAATGCCAATTGCATCCGCCTTGTCTCAAATCTCGACGGCACCCGAGACAGTTCCTGACAGGTATCTCGGGAAAACTATAATCTTTAGGGGCCAAAGGGACCGCGGATGGACCACTTGAGAGCAGCTGCACTCTTGAAAAGTCGAGGTCTTCATTCCGAAAGATAATGTCAAGATGTTTACATGCGCGTCCACTCCTGTCACGAGTCTCGCCAACACTTTATACAGGTCTCGACAAGTCAGGATTTCTTGGAAAAACTATAAACTTTAGGGATCAAGGCCCGTTGACGCCGATGGACCACTTGAACTGTAGGACCCATAAAATCATTTGACCCGATGCATCCCGACTTTCTGTTTTTTTTTGTCTAGCGTTCCTCGAGCAATCTACGCGTTATCGGAAAACTCGCGATAAATGTGAATAAGTATAATCCGATGCGTGCCGGGTGCTCCATATCATTGCCGCGGGAAATAATGTTGAAGAAGGCCGTCGTTCACGTCAAATCTGAGGATAACGCATGTTTCGCATGGGCAGTTGTCGCTGCTCTATACCCAGCTGGACGACACAGTGCCCGTCCATCTTCTTAACCTCATTATTCGACAATATTGAATCTGAAGGATATCGAATTCCCAATAACGATCCATCAAATAGAAAAATTTGAAGCTCATAACAATGTATCGATCAACGTATATACCACCACCGCCAAAAAGGACATTGTTCCGATACGAGTCACTCAACACAAGAAGGAAAAGCACATCAATTTCCTGTACATGCAAGATACCGAGGACAACAAGGTGGGGCACTTCGTATGGATCAAGAACCTGTCGAGACTCGTGAGGGTACAACTGACCACAAAGAAGCATAAGAAATACATATGCGATCGGTATGTAGTTACCATAATATATATAAAGGTAATTATATATGTTAGACGAATTAAACAAAACAATCTTGTTTTTTTTACAGCTGTTTGCACTACTTCGGGTCAGAGAAAAAATTGCAATCACACGATATCGATTGTGGACCAATAAATGACTGTGCCATCCGACTACGAAACGACACCAATAAGTGGCTCCAGTTCAGCATCTTTAGCCGGAAAGAGCGACATCCCTTCATTGTGTATGCTGATTTGGAGTGTGTGTTGGCAAAGACCGATGGAGAGAACCTATTGAAAGATATATATCAACACCATGAAGTGTTTAGAATCGGATACTATATGTGTTGTTCGTATGACGATTCATTATCTTCGTATCACTCACACCGCAGTACTGATTGCGTATCATGTTTTGCCAGAGAACTAAAAAATCTGGCACTGCGGATAAACGAACTTTTCTGTGATAATGTACCAATGGTGCATTTAACACCGAGTGAGTGGGCTAGTTTTCGAGCAGCGACTCAATGTCATATATGTGGGAAACCATTTGCGCAAGAAGATGTACGCGTTCGAGATCATTGTCATCTAACTGGGCGCTATAGAGGCCCTGCCCATTCCAACTGCAACCTAAATTACAAACAGTCATTTTTCATTCCAGTAGTTTTCCACCATTTATCCGGTTATGATGGGCATTTTATAATCAATGAAGTAGCCACAGCGTTCGAAGGAACAACCAATGTGCTTCCAATCACAAAGGAGAAATACATCTCATTCACGAAGCATGTTGAAATTGAAGACGATTCAAAACACAAAACCCAATTGCCCTTTATCGACTCATACAAATTCCTCAACACGAGTCTCGACAAATTAGCATCATTCTTGACCGAGGACAAACTGAAAATTTTACACACGCAATTCCCAACTCTCTCGACGGACGATTTCAATTTGCTGACGCGAAAAGGCGTGTTCCCTTATGAATATATTGATGACGTGACGAAGCTAGACGACACTTGCCTACCACGACGTGACGCATTTTACAGATCCCTGACAGATGCTACAGTATGTGAGAGCAAGTACGCACATGCTGAGAACGTTTGGGAGCAGTTCTCCATTCGAACGCTGGGTGACTATAACGATTTGTATTTGAAAACAGATGTCTTATTATTAGCCGATATTTTCGAAAACTTTCGAAATCCGTGCGTTGAGAGCTATGGCCTAGATCCCGCGTATTACTACACATTGCCCGGATACACCTGGGATGCAATGTTAAAACACTCAAATGTCAAGTTTGAATTACTATCTGACATCGACATGGTTTTGTTCATTGAGCGGGGTATACGCGGTGGTCTGAGTCAATGCTCAAACCGATATGCACATGCTAATAACAAATACATGGAGTCGTTTGATCCATCGAAAGCATCATCATACTTGATGTATTTTGATGTCAACGATTTGTATGGATGGGCAATGTGTCCACCCCTGCCATATGCAGATTTTCGATGGGCCAACGACGTGTCCAATTTCGATCCATCATGCATCGCGCTAGACTCACCTATAGGCTGCATCCTTGAAGTCGACTTGGAATATCCCCAATCTCTACATGATGTGCACAAAGACCTACCGTTTTGTCCAATACATGAAAAACCGCCAGGTAAGCAGGGGGAAAAGCTGTTAACAACCGTCTGCGATAAAAAGCGCTACATCATACACTACCGGAATTTACACAGTGCTTACGCCATCGGCTTCGTCTCACGAAAATCCATAGAGTCCTACAGTTTACACAATCCCCATGGCTGCGTTCGCATATTGAGTTGAATACCCAGTTTCGGACGCTTGCCAAAAACGATTTTGAAAAGAATTTGTTCAAATTAATTAATAATGTGGTCTTTGGCAAAACGATGGAGAATGTGCGCTACCATGTAGATGTAAAGCTTTTAACAAAATGGGAGGGCAGATATGGCGCAGAGGCAATGATTGCGAAGCCAAACTTCCACAGCCGAAGTGTTTTTTCGGAAAACCTCGTGGCCATGGAATTGCTCATTCTCGAGGTGAAATTCAACAAGCCGATATATGTGGGTATGTGCATCCTCGACATATCCAAAACGTGCTCGCATGGATTTCACCACGAGTATATGGTACCTCTGTATCGAGATAGATGTAGTCATGTTACCGATACGGATAGTCTCAAATATGCCATTGAGAGCGATGATATATATGCCGACCTGAAGCGCGACATTGAAAAATTTGATACAAGCGATTATTCGGCGGACAATCGGTATGGTATACCGCTCATCAACAAGAATGTACCCGGTCTCATGAAGGACGAATGTAATGGAGCAATTATGACGCAATTTATTGGACTTCGATCGAAAATGTACGCGACACGTGTCGAGAGTAAAAAGGACATGAAAAAGGTTAAAGGTGTCAAGAGTAGCGTTGTGGCGAGGACAATCACATTTGACGATTATGCTCAATGCTTGAAGGAAAATATGGAAATCGAGCCTAGTCAAACGTACATTCGATCAAAATTACACCAAGTATACAACATTCGCGAGACGAAAATTGCTCTGAGTCCTCATGACGATAAGCGGTATATCATACCTGGGACCTCTGATACCCTACCATGGGGGCATTATAGAATACCGTCGTGAAAAGTTTTGTAATTTTTTTTCCACAACCTTGATGTAAACTTGTATACATTTTTATGAATATCGATGTATAAATCTCGTAAAAATTATGGATATATATTTTATTCACTCGATGTTAAAATTATGTTTGTTGTTGTATATATTTGATTGCATAAGAATGGATCCATTATTTTTTGTAAATAAAGAAACGGACTTTTTATAATCCCATGTGTTTATTCACTCTATCCATTTCCTTGTACCCACGTTCCATGAAAAAAAGGGATTATCAACGGCGGAAAGAGGGGAAACAAGCAAGCCTGCTCTGGAGTCGGTCGGAGGCCTTGGAAGGATACATGCGGAGACTACCAACAGGTCAAGAGTCATAGAACACGCATACTTTCAATTTTCTGTATTATCGACTACAAATCAGATTTACTTATTCAACTATTGTAGCTATTGTCGAACGCGAGCCATTCAACAATCATTCGATTACCGCGCTTCTTCAATACTACTTCAATGAGATAGATATCGGCGTGCTTGATACTGAGAAGCTCTTGTTCGTAAAAACCCCCAGCGATCGGTTCATCTTTATGGTCCTTCAAGTAGGACGTCACGGGATGAGTTTTTCCTACACAATTGTAAATATTTCTGTTGTCCAGTTTGGGGTGTAACCCTTTTTAAAAACAGTCTTAAATTTACTGATTCTCACTTTATTACCAACGGCGAATTTCGGCGATCTTTCCATTGGAGGCTTATTGAAAATCTGCTGCAGTTGCTTCTCATTTTCCACGTTGACGTCTCTCGGCTTCATCTTCATGATGCGGTGTACAGAATCGTTATATTCAGCTACTAGATTATCAAGAATATCGATCCACTTATGATTACCACGAAGACTAAATTTCATCCACATCTTATTCTGCAATGCACGATTGAAACGCTTGCAAATGGATGCCTTCAAGTCGCCATATGTTGAATACCTGTGAATAGTGTACTTTTTCACGATCAACTGGTAAGTTTTGCGGTATGTGGCCCTTCTCGAAATTCGTCTGCACCATGCCAATGCTGACAAGGGACATCCCTCAGGTGTCCGCCTCCGATTTTGTTGAAACTCATATATGTGATAGAGCATCGAAAACTTTGAGACACGTATTTTTTTTATCTGCGGAAAAACGGATTTAAGGGGGGAAACCGCCCCTCAAATAAAGGCGTGTCGAGGGGTGATTTTACAGTTTCACCCAGAAGCAATCCACCGATGTGAATGAAACAAAAAAGAAAATTCTAATGAAAAGCGATGAAAAATTTACTATGAAAATGTTAAGAAAAAATTTAATCAGGGGGTAAACCACCCATCAATTTGCCTTTTTTCACCCCACCCTTAAGAGGGTTCTATGCAAATTAATAAAACATGTATCATTTTGAAGGGCAATTAATATTAAAGTTGAGGGGTTTTTGCGTTTTGGCGCATAGCAAATTTAAGGGGGTAAACCACCCCTAACATAAATTTATTTATCATGGTCGTTTTTTCTGTGTTTAAAGTATATCCGCTGATCTTAAATATTTCTATAAGCTACAGTTTAATGTTTTCCCATATGACAAAATTATTACATTCGTCTTAAGGGGTAACTACCCCTCTGAGGAGAAACATCATTGAAGGATCCGCTTTCGATTTCGTTGAACCTCATATATGTGGTAAAGCATTGCAAACTATTGAACAATTTTTTTTTGTATCGGCAGAAAAACGGTGTTAGGGGATGAAACCACCCCTCAAAGTTTCTCCCACAAGCAGTCCACCGATCTGAATGAAACAAAATCGAAAATTCCTCTAATATTAAGCGATGAAAAATCCACTACAAGAGTGTTGATTAGAAATATAATTAAGGGGTAAACCACCCCTCCATTTGCCGTTTTTACCCGACGCTTAAGGGGGTTGTATGAAAATGAATAAAACAGGTATCATTGTGAAGGGGAATCAGAATTCAAGTTGACGCGTTGTTGTGTTTCAGCGGGACAGCAAATTTAAGGGGGTAAACCACTCCTAATATAAATTTGTTCATTTCCATTCATTTAAAAAATCAGAAGATTTTGAAAATCCTGTTACCTTTGGTTTGGGTGAATCGAACACACATTGTGAAATACCCGGTTGCAATAATTTGGCCATTATCAGATGTGCGTGGTGCAAAAAATCGTTGTGTTTAAAGCATTTTTTTGACGATTATCATTATTGCTGGAATTATGAGCCATGATTGTTGATGGTTGATAGTTGATAGACTAGAAAAAAAGTATATATCACAAGAAAATGATTTGGCGGCATATGACTAATACTTTTCACAAGTACTATTAATTAAATAAGCTGATATGATTACCAAATAAAATATATCAAAATATATTAAAAACATGTTCGTTAACCTACTATAAAGCCCTCAGTTTCATTAATATGTTTAATTAAATAAACAGTAAAATAATAAAAATATACATGCCTCCACAAAACTACGTCGCTGGCTAAATTGTCGCTTGATCCAGGCGCATTATCGTTCCGAAATATAGAAAGTGAGCCTTATATTTTATTCTGGAAATTATTATAATTAATGATATATAGAAGTGTATGTTTATTCCTATTTATTTAAAAATGTAGTAATTAGAAAACGCGGGAGAGTATTTTGAATCCGCGGATACATGTTAAACACAGAAAACACGACGGTGATGAACAAATTTATATAAGGGGTGGTTTACCCCCTTAAATTTGCTGTTACGCTGAAACGCAAAAACGCATCAACTTGAATTTTGATTCCCCTTCATATGATTCCCCTTTTAAGCGTGGGGTGAAAAACGGCGAATGGAGGGGTGGTTTACCCCTTAATTATATTTCTAATTAACACTCTTGTAGTGGGTTTTTCATCGCTTAATATTAGAGGAATTTTCGATTTTGTTTCATTCAGATCGGTGGACTGCTTGTGGGAGAAACTTGGAGGGGTGGTTTCATCCCCTAACACCGTTTTTCTGCCGATACAAACAAAAACATGTTTAATAGTTTGCAATCCTTTACCACATATATGAGTTTCAACGAAATCGAAAGCGGAAATATGAATGATGTTTCTCGTCAGAGGGGTAGTTACCCCTTAAGACGAATGTAATAATTTTGACATATGGTAAAACATTGAATTGTAGCATATAGAAATATTTAAAATCAGCAGATATACTTTAAACACAGAAAAAACGACCATGATAAATAAATTTATGTTAGAGGTGGTTTACCCCCTTAAATTTGCTATGCCGCCAAAACGCAAAAACCCGTCAACTTTAATTTTAATTGCCCTTCAAAATGATACCTGTTTTATTAATTTGCATACAACCCCCTTAAGTGTGGGGTGAAAAAAGGCAAATTGAGGGGTGGTTTACCCCCTAATTTAATTTTTTCTTAACATCTTCGTAGAGGATTTTTCATCGCTTTTCATTAGAAGAATTTTCGTTTCTGTTTCATTCAGATCGGTGTACTGCTTCTGGGTGAAACTGCGAAATCTCCCCTCGACACGCCTTTCTTTGAGGGGCGGTTTCCCCCCTGAAATCCGTTTTTCCGCCGATAAAAAAAAATACGTGTCTCAAAGTTTTCGATGCTCTATCACATATATGAATTTCAACAAAATCGAAGGCGGACACCTGAGGGATGTTCCTTGTGAGTAAGAGAGGTAAAGAATTTTTACAATTGTAACTTTAAGGCTATCATGATGATGTACAATATTCACATGTATTCAACATATGGCCACTTGAAGGCATCCATTTGCAAGCGTTTCAATCGTGCATTCAAGAATAAGATGTGGATGCAATTTAGTCTTCGTGGTAATTATAAGTGGATCGATATTCTTGATAATCTATTAGCCGAATATAACGATTCTGTACACCGCATCATTAAGATGAAGCCGAGAAACGTCAACGTGGAAAATGAGAAGCACCTGCAGCAGATTTTCAATAAGCCTCCAATACAAAGATCGCCGAAATTCGCCGTTGGTAATAAAGTGAGAATCAGTAAATTTAAGACTGTTTTCGAAAAGGGTTACACCCCAAACTGGACAACAGAAATATTTACAATTGTGTGGAAAAAAACGCATCCCGTGACGTCCTACTTGAAGGACCATAAAGATGAACCGATCGCTGGGGGTTTTTACGAACAAGAGCTTCTCAGTATCAAGCACGCCGATATCTATCTCATTGAAGTAGTATTGAAGAAGCGCGGTAATCGAATGATTGTTGAATGGCTCGCGTTCGACAATAGCTACAATAGTTGAATAAGTAAATCTGATTTGTAGTTGATAATACAGAAAATTGAAAGTATGCGTGTTCTATGACTCTTGACCTGTTGGTAGTCTCCGCATGTATCCTTCCAAGGCCTCCGACCGACTCCAGAGCAGGCTTGCTTGTTTCCCCTCTTTCCGCCGTTGATAATCCCTTTTTTTCATGGAAGGTGGGTACAAGGAAATGGATAGAGTGAATAAACACATGGGATTATAAAAAGTCCGTTTCTTTATTTACAAAAAATAATGGATCCATTGTTATGCAATCAAATATATACAACAACAAACATAATTTTAACATCGAGTGAGTAAAATATATATCCATAATTTTTACGAGATTTATACATCGATATTCATAAAAATGTATACAAGTTTACATCAAGGTTGTGGAAAAAAAATTACAAAACTTTTCACGACGGTATTCTATAATGCCCCCATGGTAGGGTATCAGAGGTCCCAGGTATGATATACCGCTTATCGTCATGAGGACTCAGAGCAATTTTCGTCTCGCGAATGTTGTATACTTGGTGTAATTTTGATCGAATGCACGTTTGACTACGCTCGATTTCCATATTTTCCTTCAAGCATTGAGCATAATCGTCAAATGTGATTGATCTCGCCACAACGCTACTCTTGACACCTTTAACCTTTTTCATGTCCTTTTTACTCTCGACACGTGTCGCGTACATTTTCGATCGAAGTCCAATAAATTGCGTCATAATTGCTCCGTTACATTCGTCCTTCATGAGACCGGGTACATTCTTGTTGATGAGCGGTATACCATACCGATTGTCCGCCGAATAATCGCTTGTATCAAATTTTTCAATGTCGCGCTTCAGGTCGGCATATATATCATCGCTCTCAATGGCATATTTGAGACTATCCGTATCGGTAACATGACTACATCTATCTCGATACAGAGGTACCATATACTCGTGGTGAAAACCATACAAGCACGTTTTGGATATGTCGAGGATGCACATACCCACATATATCGGCTTGTTGAATTTCACCTCGAGATTGCGCAATTCCACGGCCACGTGGTTTTCTGAAAAAAACACTTCGGCTGTGGAAGTTTGGCTTCGCAATCATTGCCTCTGCGCCATATCTGCCCTCTCATTTTGTTAAAAGCTTTACATCTACATGATTGCGCACATTCTCCATCGTTTTGCTAAAGACCGCATTATTAATTAATTTGAACAAATTCTTTTCGAAATCGTTTTTGGCAAGCGTCCGAAACTGGGTATTCAACTCAATATGCGAAAGCAGCCATGGGGATTGTGTAAACTGTAGGACTCTATGGATTTTCGTGAGACGAAGCCCATGGCGTAAGCACCGTTGTAAATTCCGGTAGTGTATGATGTAGCGCTTTTTATCGCAGACGGTTGCTAACAGCTTTTCCCCCTGCTTACCCGGCGGTTTTTCATGTATTGGACAAAACGGTAGGTCTTTGTGCGCATCATGTAGAGATTGGGGATTTTCCAAGTCGACTTCAAGAATGTTGCCCATAGGTGAGTCTAGCGCGATGGATGATGGATCGAAATTGGACACATCGTTGACCCATCGAAAATCTGCATATGGCAAGGGCTGGCACATTGCCCATCCATAAAAATTATTGACATCAAAATACATCAAGTGTGATAATACGTTCGATGGATCAAACGACTCCATGTACTTGTTATTAGCGTGTGCATATCGGTTTCAGCATTGGCTCAGACCACCGCGTATACCCCGCTCAATGAATAAAACCATGTCGATGTCAGTTAGTAATTCAAACTTGACATTTGAGTGTTTTAACATTGCATCCCAGGTGTATCCGGGCAATGTGTAGTAATACGCGGGATCTAGGCCATAGCTCTCAACGCACGTATTTCGAAAGTTTTCGAAAATATCGGCTAATAACAAGACATCTGTCTTCAAGTACAAATCGCTATAGTCACCCAGCGTTCGAATGGCGAACTGCTCCCAAACGTTCTCAGCATGTGCGTACTCGCTCTCACATACTGTAGCATCTGTCAGGGAACTGTAAAATGCGTCACGTGGTGATAGGCAAGTGTCGTCTAGCTTCGTCACGTCATCAATATACTCATAAGGGAAGACCCCTTTTCGCGTCAGCAAATTGAAATCGTCTGTCGAGAGAGTTGGGAATTGCGTGTGTAAAATTTTCTGTTTGTCCTCGGTCAAGAATTATGCCAATTTGTCGAGACTCGTGTTGAGGAATTTGTATGAGTCGATAAAGCGCAATTGGGACTTGTGTTTTGAATCGTCTTCAATTTCAACATGCTTCGTGAATGAGATGTATTTCTCCTTTGTGATTGGAAGCACATTGATTGTTCCTTCAAACGCTGTGGCTACTTCATTGATTATAAAATGCGCATCATAACCGGATAAATTGTGGAAAACTACTGGAATGAAAAATGACTGTTTGTAATGTAGGTTGCAGTTGGAATGGGCAGGGCCTCTATAGCGCCCAGTTAGATGACAATGATCTCGAACGCGTACATCTTCTTGCGCAAATGGTTTCTCACATATATGACATTGAGTCGCTGCTCGAAAACTAGCCCACTCACTCGGTGTTAAATGCACCATTGGTATATTATCACAGAAAAGTTCGTTTATCCGCAGTGCCAGATTTTGTAGTTCTTCGACAAACCAGGATTCGCAATCAGCACTGCGGCGTGAGTGATACGAAGATAATGAATCGTCATACGAACAACACACATAGTATCCGATACTAAACACTTCATGGTGTTGATATATATCTTTTGATACGTTCTCTCCATCGGTCTTTGCCAACACACACTCCAAATCAGCATACACAATGAAGGGATGTCGCTCTTTCCTGCTAAAGTTGCTAAACTGGAGCCTCTTATTGGTGTCGTTTGGTAGTCGGATCGCACAGTCATTTATTGCTCATAATCGATCTCGTGTGACTGCAATTTTTCCTCTGACCCGAAGTAGTGCAAACATCTGTAAAAAAAAACAAGATTGTTTTGTTTAATTCGTCTAGCATATATAATTACCTTTATATATATGATGGTAACTACATACCGATCGCATATGTATTTCTTATGCTTCTTTTTGGTCAGTTGTGCTCTCACGAGTCTCGACAGGTTCTTTATCTTTACGAACTGGCCCACATTGTTATCTTCGGCATCTTGCATGTACAGGAAATTGATGTGCTTTTCCTTCTTGTGTTGAGTGACTCGGATCGGAACAATGTCCTTTTTGCCGGTGGTGGTATATACGTTGATCGATCCATTGTTATGAGCTTCAAATTTTTTTATTTGATGTATCGTTATTGGGAATTCGATACCCTTCAGATTCAATACTGTCGAATAATGAGGGTAAGATGATGGACGGGCACTGTGTCGTCCAGCTGGGTTTAGAGCAGCGACAACTGCCTATGCGAAACATGCGTTATCCTCAGATTTGACGTTAACGACGGCCTCCTTCAACATTATTCCCCGCGGCAATGATATGGAGCACCCGGCACGCATCGGATTATACTTATTCACATTTATCGTGAGGTTAAGTATTTTCTGCAGAGCCCAGCCACCATCACGTTCTTGGAATTCATCGAGTAAGGTTAAAGTAAGCTCAATAACACGCTGTTCATACCACTCGTTCAAATATCTTGTGCTAAATAGTTCGCAGTTTCGGGTGTTGACGCCATTATTCGCATGTTTGTCACCACTCGCGAATTCACCATTAAACACTGTATTGATTTTAACACTGTTGTGCTTGTCGATGATATTTTGCACATGATGAAGCACTAGGACGCGAGCATCATTTAGAATGTGTCTCGGCTCGATGTGGCTGCGATTGATGATGGACCCGGTCAATATCCGACTCTCGAAGGATGTTTCAATCTCCCGCCAGATTAACTCATGATCATCATGTCCTGCGCCCGTGTGTATGAAACGACTCCGCACGCAATTCCTCAATCCTTCCAGACGCGCTATTTGGGCTATGAGTGACTGTTGATGGCCAATTAATAATCGCGGGCGCTTAATCCGGCTTTGCGTTTCCAGCCCTACGGTGAACTCGACGCATCGTTGCTCCCTTGCGGTAAAATCTTCGATCGAGCGTAAAAGCACGGCTTGGTCATGTAAGATTTGCTCCATGTTGATGAGTACAAAAAAAACTTCCACGATGTTAACAGACTGACTGCATCATGCAAAGTGTGGTCAGATTTAAGCGGAGCGGATCGTCAAAAAGGCTCTTCGAGAAAAAAAAAGTTCGGCCCTCTCTCGGGAAAAAACAGAGTTTTCCGATAACGCGTCGATTGCTCGAGGAACGGTAGACAAAAAAAAACAGAAAGTCGGGATGCATCGGGTCAAATGATTTTATGGGTCCTACAGTTAAAGTGGTCCATCGGCGTCAACGGGTCTTGATCCCTAAAGTTTATAGTTTTTCCAAGAAATCCTGACGTGTCGAGACCTGTATGAAGTGTTGGCGAGACTCGTGACAGGAGTGGACGCACATGCAAATATCTTGACATTATCGTTCGGAATGAAGACCTCGACTTTTTAAGAGTGCAGCTGCGCTCAAGTGGTCCATCCGCGGTCCCTTTGGCCCCTAAAGATGATAGTTGTCCCGAGATACCTGTCAGGACCTGTCTCGAGTGCCGTCGAGCTTTGAGACAACGCGGATGCAATTGGCATTGTCTTTCGGAATGGAACCAAGGCCTCATTTTTTTTATTTTTTTTTTATTTTTTTTATTTTAATTGTTTTTAACAGCGTTTCCTTGGGCAGTTGCAAACAATAAAGCGTTTTTGTTAGGGATTTCGCGTTCTTGAGTGAGTAGAGTAGCTATGCCGATTCGAACCCAAAAGGAGGTCACCGGATCGAGAGGAGGTCGCCGGGCGCGTGTGACGCCACAGGGGGGGACTTCTATGGAGGGCCATGTGGTCCGCGGATCGACTAGCGGGAGGGGGAAGTCAGCGTCAATGAGTGGTGTGTGTGTGTGTGTGTGTGTGTGTGTGTGTGTGTGTGTGTGTGTGTGTGTGTGTGTGTGTGTGTGTGTGTGTGTGTGTGTGTGTGTGTGTGTGTGTGTGTGTGTGTGTGTGTGTGTGTGTGTGTGTGTTTATATGGAGGGAAGGGGGAGGAGACAAAAATAATGCTTTGAATCATGTGACAATAAAACAATAGTTTATTAATAATTAAATTGAACAATGACGTTACATAGTATGTATTATACATCAAATCTTTGGTGTGTGTGTGTGTGTGTGTCAAATATCCGCAGTGGATCCGTTACCCTGGAACATAATAAAGCATGCATCTTATTAACCTATCAAACATAATCATATTTTAAATCATACTAAAGATAATACGAACCATCGACCCAATATAAGTTTAAGCAGGTTGGGCACGTGTCGCGCATCGAAATTTGGTGGGTCGGCCCGCCGCAGTTGGTACAAAAGATCCCTCGAATATTGCTGAATCGTTCGCTGAAGTGGCCACATCTTTGGATCAGACGATCAACCGCGTCCCGCATATCGAAATAGCACGACACACAAAATATCGCCCGATCGTTTTCGGTAAAACATTCATAGTTCACACAGCACATCACGCCCCGGTTCAACCGATTTATTTGCTGCTGGTCCACAATTATTTCCCGCATATAATGAACTCCCTCGTCTAAAGCATCGCCCAACCCGCTATCCACTGATTCGGTATAACTTTCCAGTTCAGCCAATTCCAGATTATCGTGTTTAAGCCGTTCAATTTCCGCCCACTCATCGTCGATATCATCGGCGATATCAATGACTACTTCATCTGCCACAACTATCACTTCGTCGTCATCAGCGATATTCACCACCACCTTCATGTCATCATCGACGAGATCAATCAATTCGATTTGACGCGACATTGTTCTTGACTGATTTTCCGTTTTCGGACTCTTTCACACTGACACCTCGGAGGTTGAAGACTGGAATGGCGAAAATTACTGTTCCGATCCTTCTTCGGATTTCGATTTTTGGATCCTCATGGGCTTATAGTAGGGTGGGGGATGGTCAACAGGATGTGAAAATGGTTTTCAACATTAGTTGGGACTTGTAGAAAAAAAACCCTTGCAAGATGCTGCATCCTGGCCAGGGATAAACGAAATGTTTTTTTCTTAACTATCTCTATGGGGTAGGCATCTGCTATCCAGAAGAGTGTTCACTCGTGGAGGTGAAAGTTGGCCAGGATCTCCAAGCATTGACTTTTATGATCTCTACAGAACAGCGTAAGGTCATGGAGACTAAACTGTTGTATTATAAAGAGCATCTTAGAGTTTTCAGATTACCGTCTAAGCGCAACTTGACGTCGTTTTATATATTCGGTCCAGATAGCAGGTGGTGATACATTTTACTCAAGAACGCAAAATCCCTAACAAAAATGCTTTATTGTTTGCAACTGCCCAAGGAAACGCTGTTTAAAAAATTAAAAAAAATAAAATAAAATTTAAAAAAACCGAGGTCTTGGGTCCATTCCGAAAGACAATGCCAATTGCATCCGCCCTGTCTCAAAGCTCGACGCCACTCGAGACAGGTCCTGACAGGTTTCTCGGGAAAAATCTTTAGGCATCAAAGGGACCGCGGGTGGACCACTTGAGCGCAGCTCTTGTCGAGGTCTCCATTCCGAAAGATAATATCAAGATATTTGCATGCGTGACCACTCCCGTCACGAGTCTCGCCAACACTTTAGACAGGTCTCGACAAGTCAGAATTTCTTGGAAAAACTATAAACTTTAGGGATCAAGGGCCGTTGGCGCCGATGGACCACTTGAGGTGCAGGACCCATACAATCTTTTGACCCGATGCATCCCGACTTCCTGTTTTTTTGTCCAGCGTTCCTCGAGCAATCTACGCGTTATCGGAAAACTCTGTTTTTTCCCGAGAGAGGGCCGAACTTTTTTCTCTGAAGGGCCTTTTTAATAATCCGCTCCGCTCAAATATGGCCGCACTTTGCATGAAGCAGTCAGTCTGTTAACATCGTGGAAGTTTTTTCGTACTCGTCAACATGGAGCAAATCTTACATGACCAAGCCGTGCTTTTACGCTCAATCGAAGATTTTACCGCGTGGGAGCAACGATGCGTCGAGTTCATCGAAGGGCTGGAAACGCAAAGTCGGATTAAGCGCCCGCGATTATTAATTGGGCATCAACAGTCTCTTATAGCCCAAATAGCGCGTCTGGAAGGATTGAGGAATTGTGTGCGAAGTCGTTTCATACACACGGGCGCAGGACATGGTGATCATGTGTTAACCTGGCGGGAGATTGAAACATCCTTCGAGAGTCGGATATTGACCGGGTCCACCATCAATCGCAGCCACATCGAGCCGAGACACTTTCTAAATGATGCTCGCGTCCTAGTCCTTCATCATGTGCAAAATATTATCGGCAAGCACAACAGTGTTAAAATCAATACAGTGTTTAATGGTGAATTCGCGAGTGGTAACAAACATGCGAATAAAAGCGTCAACACCCGAAACTGCGAACTATTTAGCACAAGCGATTTGAACGAGTGGTATGAACAACGTGTTATGGAGTCCACTTTAACCTTACTCGATGAATTCCAAGAACGTGATAGTGGCTGGACTCTACAGAAAATACTTAACCTCACGATAAATGTGAATAAGTATAATCCGATGCGTGCCGGGTGCTCCATATCATTGCTGCGGGAAATAATGTTGAAGAGGGCTGTGGTTAACGTCAAATCTGAGGATAACACATGTTTCGCATGGGCAGTTGTCGCTGCTCTATACCCAGCTGGACGACACAGTGCCCGTCCATCTTCTTACCCTCATTATTCGACAGTACTGAATCTCCAGGATATCGAATTCCCGGTGACGATACATCAAATAAAGAAATTTGAAGCTCATAACAATGTATCGATCAACGTGAATATCACCACCATCAAAAAGGACATTGTTCCGATACGAGTCAGTCAACACAAGAAGGATAAGCACATCAATTTGCTGTACATGGAAGACAACGAGGACAACAATGTGGGACACTTCGTATGGATCAAGAACCTGTCGAGACTCGTGACGAAGCAACTGAGCAAAAACGGGCATAAAAAATATATCTGTGATCGGTATGTAGTTACCATAATATATATATATATATATATATATAGTCAATTATATATGCTAGACGAATTAAACAAAACCATCTTGTTTTTTTTACAGATGTTTGCACCACGTCGGGTCAGACGAAAAATTGCAATCACATGAGGTCGATTGTGGAGCAATAAATGACTGTGCAATCCGACTACCAAACGACACCAATAAGTGGCTCCAGTTCACCAACTTTAGCCGGAAAGAGCGACATCCCTTCATTGTGTATGCTGATTTGGAGTGTGTGCTGGCAAAAACCGATGGGGAGAACCTAGCGAAAGATATATATCAACATCATGAAGTGTTTAGTATCGGATACTATGTGTGTTGTTCATATGACGATTCATTATCTTCGTATCACTCAGGCCGCAGTGCTGATTGCGTATCATGGTTTGTCGAAGAACTAAAAAACCTGGCACCGCGGATAAAAGAAACTTTCTGTGATAATGTACCAATGGTGTATTTAACAGCGAGTGAGTGGGCTAGTTTTCGAGCAGCGACTCAATGTCATATATGTGAGAAACCATTTGCGCAAGAAGATGTACGCGTTCGAGATCATTGTCATCTGACTGGGTGCTATAGAAGCCCTGCCCATTCCAACTGCAACCTAAATTACAAACAGTCATTTTTCATTCCAGTAGTTTTCCACAATTTATCCTGTTACGATGCACATTTTATAATCAATGAAGTAGCCACAGCGTTTGAAGGAACAACCGATGTGCTTCCAATCACAAAGGAGAAATACATCTCCTTCACGAAGCATGTTAAAATTACAGACGATTCAAAACACCGGATCCAATTGCGCTTTATCGACTCATAAAAATTCCTCAACACCAGTCTCGACAAATTAGCCTCATTCTTGACCAAGGACAAACTGAAAATTTTACACACGCAATTCCCAACTCTCTCGACAGACGATTTCAATTTGCTGACGCGAAAAGGGGTCTTCCCTTATGAATATATTGATGATGTGACCAAGCTAGAAGACACTTGCCTACCACCACGTGACGCATTTTACAGTTCCCTGACAGATGCTACAGTATGTGAGAGCGAGTACGCACATGCTGAGAAAGTTTGGGAGCGGTTTTCCGTTCGAACGCTGGGTAACTATAGCGATTTGTATCTGAAGACAGATGTCTTGTTATTAGCCGATATTTTCGAATACTTTCGAAATACATGCGTTGAGAGCTATGGCCTAGATCCCGCGTATTACTACACATTGCCTGGATATACCTGGGATGCAATGTTAAAACACTCGAATGTCAAGTTTGAATTACTAACTGATATCGACATGGTTTTATTCGTTGAGCGGGGTATACGCGGTGGTCTCAGTCAATGCTCGAACCGATATGCACGCGCTAATAACAAGTACATGGAGTCGTTTGATCCATCGAAAGCATCATCCTTGATGTATTTTGATGTCAACAATTTGTATGGATGGGCAATGTGTCAACCCCTGCCATATGCAGATTTTCGATGGGTCAACGACGTGTCCAATTTCGATCCATCATGCATCGCGCTAGACTCACCTATAGGCTACATCCTTGAAGTCGACTTGGAATATCCTCAATCTCTACATGATGCGCACAAAGACCTGCCGTTTTGTCCAATACATGAAAAACCGCCGGGTAAGCGGGAAGAAAAGCTGCTAGCAACTGTCTGCGATAAAAAACGCTACATCATACACTACCGGAATTTACAACAGTGCTTACGCCATGGGCTTCGCCTCACGAAAATCCATAGAGTCCTACAGTTTACACAATCCCCATGGCTGCGTTCGTATATTGAGTTGAATACCCAGTTTCGAACGCTTGCCAAAAACGATTTCGAAAAGAATTTGTTCAAATTAATGAAAAATGCAGTCTTTGGCAAAACGATGGAGAATGTGCGCAACCATGTAGATGTAAAGCTTGTAACAAAATGGGAGGGCAGATATGGCGCAGAGGCAATGATTGCGAAGCCAAACTTCAACAGCCGAAGTGTTTTTTCGGAAAACCTCGTTGCCGTGAAATTGCGCAATCTCGAGGTGAAGTTCAACAAGCCGATATATGTGGGTATGTGCATCCTCGACATATCCAAAACGTGCTTGTATGGATTTCATCACGAGTATATGGTACCTCTGTATCGAGATAGATGTAAAGTCATGTATACCGATACGGATAGTCTCATATATGACATTGAGAGCGATGATGTATATGCCGACATGAAGCGCGACATTGAAAAATTTGATACAAGCGATTATTCGGCGGACAATCGGTATGGTATACCACTCATCAACAAGAAGGTGCCCGGTCTCATGAAGGACGAATGTAATGGAGCAATTATGACCGAGTTCATTGGACTTCGATCGAAAATGTACGCGACACGTGTCGAGGGTAAGAAGGACACGAAAAAAGTTAAAGGTGTCAAGAGTAGCGTTGTGGCTAGGACAATCACGTTTGACGATTATGCTCGATGCTTGAGGGAAGAAGTTGAAATGGGGCGGAGTCAAACATGCATTCGATCAAAATTACACCAAGTATACACCATTCGCGAGACGAAAATTGCTCTGAGTTCTCATGACGATAAGCGGTATATCATACCTGGGACCTCGGATACCCTACCGTGGGGGCTTTATAGAATACCGTCGTGAAAAGTTTTGTAATTTTTTTCCCCCAACCTTGCTGTAAAATTATGTACATTTTTTTATGAATATCGATGTACAAATCTCGTTAAAATTATGTATATATATATATATATATTGTTCACTCGATATTAAAATTATGTTTGTTATTGTATATGTTTGATTGCGTAAGAATGGATCCATTATTTTCGGTAAATAAAGAAACGGAATTTTTATAATCCCATGTGTTTATTCACTCTATCCATTTCCTCGTACCCACGTTCCACGAAAAAAAGGGATTATCGACGGCTGGAAGAGGGGGAAAAAAGCAAGCCTGCTGTGGAGTCGGTCGGAGGCCTTCGAGGGATGCGGAGACGACCAACAGGTCAAGAGTCATAAAACACGCATATTTTCAATTTTCTATATTATCGACTACAAATCGGATTTACTTATCCAACTATTGTAGCTATTGTCGAACCCGAGACATTCAACAATCATTCGATTACCCCGCTTCTTCAATACTGCTTCAATGAGATAGATATCGGGGTGCTTGACACTAAGAAGCTCTTGTTCGTAAAAACTCCCGGCGATCGGTTCATCTTTATGGTCCTTCAAGTGGGACGTCACGGGATGAGTTTTTTTCCACACGATTGATTGTAAATATTTCAGTTGTGCAGTTTGGGGTGTAACCCTTTTCGAAAACAGTCTTAAATTTGCGGATTCTCACTTTATTCCCAACGGTGAATTTCGGCGATCTTTCCATTGGAGGCTTATTGAAAATCTGCTGCAGTTGCTTCTCATTTTCCGCATTGACGCTTCTCGACTTCATCTTAATGGTGCGGTGTACAGAATCGTTATATTCGGCTACTAGATTATCAAGAATATCGATCCACTTATAATTATCATGAAGACTAAATTGCATCCACATCTTATTCTTCAATGCACGATTGAAACGCTTGCAAATGCATGCCTTTAAATCGCCATATATTGAATACCTATGAATATTATACTTTTCCACGATCAACGAGTAAGTTTTGCGGTATGTGCCCCTTCTCGAAATTCGTCTGGACCATGCCAATGCTGAGTGAGAGTGGTAAAGAATTTTTACAATTGTAAATTTAAGGCTATCATGACGAAGTATAATATTCGTAGGTATTCAACATATGGCGATTTAAAGGCATGCATTTGCAAGCGTTTCAATCGTGCATTGAAGAATAAGATGTGGATGCAATTTAGTCTTCATGATAATTATAAGTGGATCGATATTCTTGATAATCTAGTAGCCGAATATAACGATTCTGTACACCGCACCATTAAGATGAAGTCGAGAACCGTCAACGCGGAAAATGAGAAGCAATTGCAGCTGATTTTCAATAAGCCTCCAATGGAAAGATCGCCTAAATTCACCGTTGGTAATAAAGTGAGAATCCGCAAATTTAAGACTGTTTTCGAAAAGGGTTACACCCCAAACTGCGCAACTGAAATATTTACAATCAATCGTGTGGAAAAAAACTCATCCCGTGACGTCCCACTTGAAGGACCAAAAAGATGAACCGATCGCCGGGAGTTTTTACGAACAAGAGCTTCTTAGTGTCAAGCACCCCGATATCTGTCTCATTGAAGCAGTATTGAAGAAGCGCGGTAATCGAATGATTGTTGAATGGCTGGGGTTCGACAATAGCTACAATAGTTGGATAAGTAAATCCGATTTGTAGTCGATAATATAGAAAATTGAAAATATGCGTGTTTTATGACTCTTGACCTGTTGGTCGTCTCCGCATCCCTCGAAGGCCTCCGACCGACTCCACAGCAGGCTTGCTTTTTTCCCCCTCTTCCAGCCGTCGATAATCCCTTTTTTTCGTGGAACGTGGGTACGAGGAAATGGATAGAGTGAATAAACACATGGGATTATAAAAATTCCGTTTCTTTATTTACCGAAAATAATGGATCCATTCTTACGCAATCGAACATATACAATAACAAACATAATTTTAATATCGAGTGAACAAAATATATATATATATATATACATAATTTTAACGAGATTTGTACATCGATATTCATAAAAAAATGTACATAATTTTACAGCAAGGTTGGGGGAAAAAAATTACAAAACTTTTCACGACGGTATTCTATAAAGCCCCCACGGTAGGGTATCCGAGGTCCCAGGTATGATATACCGCTTATCGTCATGAGAACTCAGAGCAATTTTCGTCTCGCGAATGGTGTATACTTGGTGTAATTTTGATCGAATGCATGTTTGACTCCGCCCCATTTCAACTTCTTCCCTCAAGCATCGAGCATAATCGTCAAACGTGATTGTCCTAGCCACAACGCTACTCTTGACACCTTTAACTTTTTTCGTGTCCTTCTTACCCTCGACACGTGTCGCGTACATTTTCGATCGAAGTCCAATGAACTCGGTCATAATTGCTCCATTACATTCGTCCTTCATGAGACCGGGCACCTTCTTGTTGATGAGTGGTATACCATACCGATTGTCCGCCGAATAATCGCTTGTATCAAATTTTTCAATGTCGCGCTTCATGTCGGCATATATATCATCGCTCTCAATGTCATATATGAGACTATCCGTATCGGTATACATGACTTTACATCTATCTCGATACAGAGGTACCATATACTCGTGATGAAATCCATACAAGCACGTTTTGGATATGTCGAGGATGCACATACCCACATATATCGGCTTGTTGAACTTCACCTCGAGATTGCGCAATTTCACGGCAACGAGGTTTTCCGAAAAAACACTTCGGCTGTTGAAGTTTGGCTTCGCAATCATTGCCTCTGCGCCATATCTGCCCTCCCATTTTGTTACAAGCTTTACATCTACATGGTTGCGCACATTCTCCATCGTTTTGCGAAAGACTGCATTTTTCATTAATTTGAACAAATTCTTTTCGAAATCGTTTTTGGCAAGCGTTCGAAACTGGGTATTCAACTCAATATACGAACGCAGCCATGGGGATTGTGTAAACTGTAGGACTCTATGGATTTTCGTGAGGCGAAGCCCATGGCGTAAGCACTGTTGTAAATTCCGGTAGTGTATGATGTAGCGTTTTTTAACGCAGACAGTTGCCAGCAGCTTTTCTTCCCGCTTACCCGGCGGTTTTTCATGTATTGGACAAAACGGCAGGTCTTTGTGCGCATCATGTAGAGATTGAGGATATTCCAAGTCGACTTCAAGGATGTAGCCTATAGGTGAGTCTAGCGCGATGCATGATGGATCGAAATTGGACACGTCGTTGACCCATCGAAAATCTGCATATGGCAGGGGTTGACACATTGCCCATCCATACAAATTGTTGACATCAAAATACATCAAGTATGATGATGCTTTCGATGGATCAAACGACTCCATGTACTTGTTATTAGCGCGTGCATATCGGTTCGAGCATTGACTGAGACCACCGCGTATACCTCGCTCAACGAATAAAACCATGTCGATATCAGTTAGTAATTCAAACTTGACATTCGAGTGTTTTAACATTGCATCCCAGGTATATCCAGGCAATGTGTAGTAATACGCGGGATCTAGGCCATAGCTCTCAACGCATGTATTTCGAAAGTATTCGAAAATATCGGCTAATAACAAGACATCTGTCTTCAGATACAAATCGCTATAGTCACCCAGCGTTCGAACGGAAAACCGCTCCCAAACTTTCTCAGCATGTGCGTACTCGTTCTCACATACTGTAGCATCTGTCAGGGAACTGTAAAATGCGTCACGTGGTGGTAGGCAAGTGTCTTCTAGCTTGGTCACATCATCAATATATTCATAAGGGAAGACCCCTTTTCGCGTCAGCAAATTGAAATCGTCTGTCGAGAGAGTTGGGAATTGCGTGTGTAAAATTTTCAGTTTGTCCTTGGTCAAGAATGAGGCTAATTTGTCGAGACTGGTGTTGAGGAATTTTTATGAGTCGATAAAGCGCAATTGGATCCGGTGTTTTGAATCGTCTGTAATTTTAACATGCTTCGTGAAGGAGATGTATTTCTCCTTTGTGATTGGAAGCACATCGGTTGTTCCTTCAAACGCTGTGGCTACTTCATTGATTATAAAATGTGCTTCGTAACCGGATAAATTGTGGAAAACTACTGGAATGAAAAAGGACTGTTTGTAATTTAGGTTGCAGTTGGAATGGGCAGGGCCTCTATAGCGCCCAGTCAGATGACAATGATCTCGAACGCGTACATCTTCTTGCGCAAATGGTTTCTCACATATATGACATTGAGTCGCTGCTCGAAAACTAGCCCACTCACTCGCTGTTAAATACACCATTGGTACATTATCACAGAAAGTTTCTTTTATCCGCAGTGCCAGGTTTTTTAGTTCTTCGACAAACCATGATACGCAATCAGCACTGCGGCCTGAGTGATACGAAGATAATGAATCGTCATATGAACAACACACATAGTATCCGATACTAAACACTTCATGATGTTGATATATATCTTTCGCTAGGTTCTCCCCATCGGTTTTTGCCAGCACACACTCCAAATCAGCATACACAATGAAGGGATGTCGCTCTTTCCGGCTAAAGTTGGTGAACTGGAGCCACTTATTGGTGTCGTTTGGTAGTCGGATTGCACAGTCATTTATTGCTCCACAATCGACCTCATGTGATTGCAATTTTTCCTCTGACCCGAAGTGGTGCAAACATCTGTAAAAAAAACAAGATGGTTTTGTTTAATTCGTCTAGCATATATAATTGACTATATATATATATATATATTATGGTAACTACATACCGATCACAGATATATTTTTTATGCCCGTTTTTGCTCAGTTGCTTCGTCACGAGTCTCGACAGGTTCTTGATCCATACGAAGTGTCCCACATTGTTGTCCTCGTTGTCTTCCATGTACAGCAAATTGATGTGCTTATCCTTCTTGTGTTGACTGACTCGTATCGGAACAATGTCCTTTTTGATGGTGGTGATATACACGTTGATCGATACATTGTTATGAGCTTCAAATTTCTTTATTTGATGTATCGTCACCGGGAATTCGATATCCTGGAGATTCAGTACTGTCGAATAATGAGGGTAAGAAGATGGACGGGCACTGTGTCGTCCAGCTGGGTATAGAGCAGCGACAACTGCCCATGCGAAACATGTGTTATCCTCAGATTTGACGTTAACCACAGCCCTCTTCAACATTATTTCCCGCGGCAATGATATGGAGCACCCGGCACGCATCGGATTATACTTATTCACATTTATCGTGAGGTTAAGTATTTTCTGTAGAGTCCAGCCACTATCACGTTCTTGGAATTCATCGAGTAAGTTTAAAGTGGGCTCCATAACACGTTGTTCATACCACTCGTTCAAATCGCTTGTGCTAAATAGTTCGCAGTTTCGGGTGTTGACGCTTTTATTCGCATGTTTGTCACCACTCGCGAATTCACCATTAAACACTGTATTGATTTTAACACTGTTGTGCTTGCCGATAATATTTTGCACATGATGAAGGACTAGGACGCGAGCATCATTTAGGAAGTGTCTCGGCTCGATGTGGCTGCGATTGATGATGGACCCGGTCAATATCCGACTCTCGAAGGATGTTTCAATCTCCCGCCAGGTTAACTCATGATCACCATGTCCTGCGCCCGTGTGTATGAAACGACTTCGCACACAATTCCTCAATCCTTCCAGACGCGCTATTTGGGCTATAAGAGACTGTTGATGCCCAATTAATAATCGCGGGCGCTTAATCCGACTTTGCGTTTCCAGCCCTTCGATGAACTCCACGCATCGTTGCTCCCACGCGGTAAAATCTTCGATTGAGCGTAAAAGCACGGCTTGGTCATGTAAGATTTGCTCCATGTTGACGAGTACGAAAAAACTTCCACGATGTTAACAGACTGACTGCTTCATGCAAAGTGCGGCCAGATTTGAGCGGAGCGGATTATTAAAAAGGCCCTTCAGAGAAAAAAGTTCGGCCCTCTCTCGGGAAAAAACAGAGTTTTCCGATAACGCGTAGATTGCTCGAGGAACGCTGGACAAAAAAACAGGAAGTCGGGATGCATCGGGTCAAAAGATTGTATGGGTCCTGCACCTCAAGTGGTCCATCGGCGCCAACGGCCCTTGATCCCTAAAGTTTATAGTTTTTCCAAGAAATTCTGACTTGTCGAGACCTGTCTAACGTGTTGGCGAGACTCGTGACGGGAGTGGACACGCATGCAAACATCTTGATATTATCTTTCGGAATGGAGACCTCGACAAGAGCTGCGCTCAAGTGGTCCAGCCGCGGTCCATTTGATGCCTAAAGATTTTTCCCGAGAAACCTGTCAGGACCTGTCTCGAGTGTCGTCGAGCTTTGAGACAGGGCGGATGCAATTGGCATTGTCTTTCGGAATGGAACCAAGACCTCGGTTTTTTTAAATTTTATTTTATTTTTTTTTTAATTTTTTACACAGCGTTTCCTTGGGCAGTTGCAAACAATAAAGCATTTTTGTTAGGGATTTTGCGTTCTTGAGTAAAATGTATCACCACCTGCTATCTGGACCGAATATTTAAAACGACGTCAAGTTGCGCTTAGACGGTAATCTGAAAACTCTAAGATGCTCTTTATAATACACCAGTTTAGTCTCCATGACCTTACGCTGTTCTGTAGAGATCATAAAAGTCAATGCTTGGAGAGCCTGGCCAGCTTTCACCTCCACGAGTGCACACTCTTCTGGATAGCAGATGTCTACCCCATAGAGATAGTTAAGAAAAAACTTTTCGTTATCCCTGGCCAGGATGCAGCATCTTACAAGGTTTTTTTTTCTACAAGTCCCAACTAATGTTGAAAACCATTTTCACATCCTGTTGACCATCCCCCACCCTACTATAAGCCCATGAGGATCCAAAAATCGAAATCCGAAGAAGGATCGGAACAGCAGTTTTCGCCATTCCAGTCTTCAACCTCCGAGGTGTCAGTGTGCAAGAGTCTGAAAACGGAAAATCACTCAAGAACAATGTCGCGCCAAATCGAATTGATTGATCTCGTCGATGATGACATGGAGGTGGTGGTGAATATCGCTGATGACGATGAAGTGATAGTTGTGGCAGATAAAGTGGTCATTGATATCGCCGATGATGACGACGATGAGTGGGCGGCGATTGAACGGTTTGCACACGATGATATGGAATTGGCTGAACTGGAAAGTGATACCGAATCAGTGGATAGCGGGTTGGGCGATGCCTCAGACGAGGGAATTCATTATATGCGGGAAATAATTGTGGACCAGCAGCAAATAAATCGGTTGAACCGGGGCGTGATGTGCTGTGTGAACTATGAATATTTTACCGAAAACGATCGGGCGATATTTTTTGTGTCGTGCTACTTCGATATGCGGGATGCGGTTGATCGACTGATCCAAAGATGTGGCCACTTCAGCGAACGATTCAGCAACATTCGAGGGATCTTTTGTACCAACTGCGGCGGGCCGACCCACCAAATTTCGATGCGCGACACGTGCCCAACCTGCTTAAACTTATATTGGGACGATGGTTCGTATTATCTTTAGTATCATTTAAAATATGATTATGTTTGATAGGTTAATAAGATGCATGCTTTATTATGTTCCAGGGTAGCGGATCCACTGCGGATATTTGACACACACACACACACACACACACACACACACACACACACACACACACACAAACACACACACACCAAAGATTTGATGTATAATACATACTATGTAACGTCATTGTTCAATTTAATTATTAATCAACTATTGTTTTATTGTCATATGATTCAAAGCATTATTTTTGTCTCCTCCCCCTTCCCACCATATAAACACACACACACACACACACACACACACACACACACACACACACACACACACACACGCGCGCGCGCGCGCGCGCGCGCGTACATGCACGCACGCACGCACACACACACACACACGCACACACAAAAACACAAACACACACACACACACACCACTCATTGACGCTGACTTCCCCCTCCCGCTAGTCGATCCGCGGACCACATGGCCCTCCATAGAGGTCCCCCCCCTGTGGCGTCACACGCGCCCGGCGACCTCCTTTTGGGTTAGAATCGGCATAGCTACTCTACTTGAGTGAAATGTATCACCACCAGATATCTGGACCGTATATTTAAAATGACGTCAAGTTGCGCTTAGACGGTAATCTGAAAACTCTAAGATGCTCTTTATAATACACCAGTGTAGTCTCAATGACCTTACACTGTTCTGTAGAGATCATAAAACTCAATGCTTGGAGAGCCTGGCCAGCTTTCACTTCCACGAGTGCAGACTCTTCCGGATAGCAGATGCCTACCCCATATAGATAGTTAAGAAAAAACTTTTCGTTTATCCCTGGCCAGGATGCAGCATCTTGCAAGGTTTTTTTTCTACAAGTCCCAACTAATGTTGAAAACCATTTTCACATCCTGTTGACCATCCCCCACCCTACTATAAGCCCATGAGGATCCAAAAATCAAAATCCGAAGAAGGATCGGAACAGCAGTTTTCGCCATTCCAGTCTTCAACCTCCGAGGTGTCAGTGTGAAAGTGTCCGAAAACGGAAAATCAGTCAAGAACAATGTCGCGTCAAATCGAATCGAATGATTATGTTTGATCGGTTAATAAGATGCATGATTTATTATGTTCCAGGATAACGGATCCACTGCGGATATTTGACACACACACACACACGCACACACATCGACGCTGACTTCCCCCTCCCGCCAATCGCTCCGCGGACCACAAGACTACTCCCTCCATAGAGGTCCCCTCTGTGACGTCTCACGCGCCCGGAGACCTCCCGTCGACGGTAGCGCCACCTTGGCTTCCCTACTCTTGACACACCACCTCCCCTTGGGTTAGAACCCCCCTAGCCCCTCTAATGGCGGTCTTTCTTCTTCGTAACCGCTTCGTAACTGGTTGTGTGTAAGCGATTGTAACTTAACAATGTTGTCTCTCAAATGCAGATTGACGTTGTCCTTGTATAATATTGCTGCGTCAAAAAAGTGTTTGACGAAATTTTTTCATACACGGAAGCCATAAACATCAAGGGGCTGTATCGTTCCAGTTGTACGCGCAGAAATTATTAATTATCATATGCACTTATTGTCTACAAAACTAATGAAAGTGGTGCAATATATGTGCCGGAATGGTTACAACTTTAATATCTTTCCCTTGCATATCCCTTCCTTTAAATGCAGTTGGACATTGACCGCTCCAAGAATCCAGAAGTATAACCGATTTTGGACCGGTATTGGGAATATGTACTTCTTGGAACCAACGCTTGAAATAATTAATCATTAGTTTTCCAGATTTCGAAGTCAATAGAAATATATTTTCGGCTCTGACCATAGTTTGTTCCACTCGAGGACTATATTTGCCAGTAGGTTCGTTTAAAACGATCAACATAGGTGCCAAAAACTTGCCACTCGCAGAAATCAAAGGCTGTATAGTATAACTGTGTGTCGTTGATGTTTTCGATTGCACTACTGTCTCAACGGATTTCTGCCCTTCTTTCGCCAATGTGCGGGCTGTCTGTAGCTCTGAATTGGATCCACTCTGATCAGAATAAAATGTGTTTTCAGCCCCTACGTCGGCTATTTTGACTTTCACTATTTCTATAGATTCGATAGCTTTGTTTCGAAGTGTATCAGCGTTTAATAATTGTTGTTTTGTTGCATATTAAGTAATCTTCCGTGACAAAATTCCATGTTGGGTTTTTAATGTCCTTGGCAGAAGCGGATGTTTGGCAATTTACGGCTGGCATTTCTACAATTTCTCGTGCACGTGAGGCCCTTCGTCGAAGATCTATATCATGGAGAGGCAGCCTTTTGTCCAAAGCATTATTAAAATTGTTTAACGTGTAGTGGGCTATTTTTGTTAACTTTTCTTTGGAGGGGCCACCCTTATTTATACTATGGGCCCACGGACGTAACTGCGGCTCTGATTTAACCTTTTTGAATTTCGTTTCAACAGATAATAACTGTCTATTCCCATTTGCATAGGATCTCCAGTAATCTACAGTTCTTGTCTTGTATTCGTAACTCAATTCTTCTATATCTTGGGTACATACATTTTTATCAATTTTTAGATCTAGGTATCGTTGTCCGTGCCAATCCCCTTCACTGTCATCTTCTATTGCGGCTGCTTCATAAATTTTATTTGGTGAAAGAATATCCAAATCAGTTTCGACTTCCATTTTCATAGGATCATCCATCGTTTCAATGATCATGTTTTATAGACCCTCATTGAGCTATTTTTCCTGTTCGGTGATTGGAGTGCGAAGTAAATTCATAGTACTTATCGCTATGGATAGAAGTTGAATAACATTCGCCAGATTAACGTAAATTTTTATTTGTATTTGGAACGCAAAATGTATGACTGGCTTATCCGTCGTAACTTCAGCAATAATAATCGTTGGTGAATTTATATGACTTGAAACTCAATTGATAAGTACATACGAAAAAAATAACGATGACACACGCTATTAGCAGAATTGCTATTAATATTCAATAAGGCGATTTCAAGGTTATCATGGGGTAGCCGCTCTTTGCACCGTAGTCGCTATTTGCAAAAATTGATTTCCTTCGTCCATTGGTTCAGCTGTTTGTGAAACTAAAGTTAAAGATAAAGTTTAAATTATGCTGCCTTATAAGTCGATAAAAATGTTTGCATCATTCTGTTCATGAGTTGCAGCAGCCACCCAAAAACGCTGTAATCTCTGCAGATAATGCCTTCGATCCGGTGAGCGGAGTGGAATTTCTTCGTAAATATACAATTGTAATCCAGTGGGTTCCCGAAGCACGAAGTTAGTCCGTGAAGGCGAGCCTTGCCTGTGCCCATATTAGGGGACGACTGGAGAGTGATTTTTTACAAGTAATTCACGAATTATTGCAATAAACAACACGCCATGTGTTGCTATACTATGTCTAGTAGTCGAAGTGTTGCTATGTCTAGTAGTCGAAGAATACATTTTTCCTCTTCGAACTTTATTTTTATTTCGGCCCGTTCACGAGCTACAGAACGAACAAAGTTGTTAAGGGTGCGTTGACCCCCTTAACAGTGTCGTTCTGCCAAATCGAGAAAATGTGTATCGACTATTTTAACTGATTGTACTCTCTCTGTAACCCATTTTTATTTCAACAAATGTTCGTCCATGCCGCCCGTTAACAAATTTGAACGTTTGCCTTTCGAGAGGCGGGCCGTTGGGGGTGGGGGGGGGGGCTGGGATGTTACAAATATGCAATTACGTCATAACACAAATATATATTACGTGAATTCAGACCGAAATGCCAAAAGGCTAGCTGATTATACGATGATCTTGGCTGAAAAATCGAAGAGCAGTTTCTACCCCTTAATTGTGAGATATCGGAAAAAGAAAGAAATCCGTATGCGCACCATTCCATTCTCTACATGTATGCACATTTTCATCCCATTCAATGAAAATTTTTCGGAAATACGGTCGAAAAAAATTGTTTTTTGCAATAAACAATATGAAACTTGTTGCCATCTGCATCGTTCTCATCTCCAATGTATATTACACGAACAAATAAACATTGTTGCAAGTAGTAGAGCTGTAGCGGTTCTGATGCAAGGGGGGGTGGTGTGTCAAGAGTAGGGAAGCCAAGGTGGCGCCACCGTCGAGGGAGGTTTCCGGGGCGCGTGCGACGTCGCAGAGGGGCTTCGGCGGGGGGGGGGGGTCGAGGGGTGTTTTGTGTGTATATGCGTGCGTGCGTGCGTGTAGGGAAGCCAAGGTGGCGCTACGGTCGTGGGGAGGTCGGCGTGTGTGCGTGCGTGCGTGCGCGTAGGGAAGCCAAGGTGGCGCTACGGTCGTGGGGAGGTCGGCGTGTGTGCGTGCGTGCGTGCGCGTAGGGAAGCCAAGGTGGCGCTACGGTCGTGGGGAGGTCGGCGTGTGTGCGTGCGTGCGTGCGTGCGTGCGTGCGTCCGTGACAGTGAAGTGATATCATATCTTCCATGCTTGGGGCACTATAATACACCACAGATGAAAGATCACATCGATGGCCCCCCACCTCAACGTCGGGAGTGTAAAAAATGCTGTGAAAATTCTCCACGTATTGGGTTCTTCGAACGTGTTTGAACCTGTATTTCGGGAGCGTGAAAAATGTCTGGGGAAAATTCTCCACGGTTCTTCGAACGTGTTCGAACCTGTTTTTCACGATTGGAAAAGAGGAGAGAGGCTTGACAATTTGAGTGGGAGGCTTACGAGGCAGATTATATTTCTGTGGACCAAGCTTAGACTGCACTATTCCACTGCACCATCGACATCTAAAAGAACTTTGAAAGTGCGTGGAAAATGGATCTCTCGAGTATCAACAAAGTCGGCCGGATGGCGGAATTCCTCCCAACGAAGAAGCTGTCAGAACTCCCCGTTAAGTCGGAACGACTAATCTCCGACATAAGGGCCGTACAAACCAAATTTGGAAAACGCTACATCGCAGACATCGCGGATGAGTTCTGTCTTCTTACCGGCGCGGCTTGTGAAGGCCTTCGACCAAGATCCGACAATGTTCGAGAGTATGCTGCAAGTGGCACGCGACGGTCAGCTCTGCATGCATGTATATTGGTGGAAAATACAACAGTGTCGAGTTCTGTCGTCTCTAAACATGGTGGACGGAAAAAAATCGTTGGAACACCATCGTCAAACAGCTGTCCGCATCATCGAGAATATGCTGCAACTGGTCAACTCAGTGGTTGGGAACTACAACAGCGTTCCATCGTCTCCAAGCGTGGAGACAAAATTGGGCACCACCGTTCGCATGGTTTTTTTTTCAAAGTGCTGACTATGTAAAAATGTATATGTTTAATCGAATTGTAAATGATGGATGTTTTCGTCGTAAAATGAAGAATACAAATGACATTTTCATCTAGATGTGTTTTATTGATTAAAAAAAATCCCTCTCTCGTGGTTCGTATACGCTCAACCAGCTTTTCACCGATTTTACATTCTCATGGGCGCAGTTTGTGTTGAAGGGATGATGGGGGGCATTTGGAGTTAGTGATTTTGGGCAGCGATGGACAGTCCAGAGTCTCCAAGTCGATGACGTTTGTCGCGGGATTCGTGAATCTTGATAGCCATGCGCATTTTTCGAATCCCTTCGCCTAGATGTTGGGGGATCCTTGTAAGATTTCTCGAATTGTCTTTCTAGCTGCCTCGTATGGTATGCCATTATGATCCCATCGAATTCCATGGAAATTGCGTTCCAGCCACTTGTTTGTCATTTTGTACTTGGCCGGTAAAGAGTCCCATGCAAATGGGGCGTCGAAGGCGAGCGTCAGGGGTTCAGCATTCTTCCCATGGAGTTTGACGATGGACATCTCCTTCAGGACCAATTCGTTGACGGGTCTCTTAAAGCCCTGCAGGTCGACGATAAGCTCCATGTTGACTGAAGTGGATGTCCATTGGCATGATTTTATACAATTTTTTTAACTCCGTCACTGATTGGATTATACTCTTCGTGACGTTGGATTATACTCTTCGTGCAGAGACTTCCGAAGACATTCATAAGACGTTCGAAGACATTCAAGAGACGTTAGAAAACATTCATAAGGCGTTTGAAGACATGCGTGAGTGGTTCAAAGAGTTTCAAAAGACTTTCTACGACGTCATGAGACGTGTGAAGGTGTTCGTGAGGCCTTCAAGAGACTTTCGAAAGCTTTTAAAGACATTCATGAGAGGGTCGAAGACATTCAAGAGATCTTTGACAATATTCACAATACGTTTGAAGACATCGATGAGCAGTTCGACGACGTTTTAGAGACTTTCAAAGACATTCACGAGGGGTTCGAAGACGTTCAAGAGAATTGCGACGACATTCATAATACGTTTGAAGACATTCATGAGGGGTTCGGAGACGCTTAAGAGAGACTTTCAAAGACATTCACGAGGGGTTTGAAGACGTTTGAAAGACTTTCGACGACACTGATAATACGTTTGAAGATGTTCAAGAGACTTTCAAAGGCATTCGCGAGAGGTGCGAAGACGTTCAGAGATTTTCAAAGGCATTCACGAGGGTTTCGAAGACGTTCAAGAGACTTTCAAAGATATTTGCGAGAGGTGCGAAGACGTTCAGAGACTTTCGAAGACATGTAAGAGATCTTTGACAATATTCATAATACGTTTGAAGACATCGATGAGAGGTTCGACGACGTTTTAGAGACATTCAACGACATTCGTGATACGTTTGAAGACATTCATGAGAGGTTGCAAGACGCTTGAGAGACTTTCAAAGACATTCACGAGGCGTTCGAAGACGTTTAAGAGAATTTCAACAACATTCATAATACGTTTCAAGACATTCATGAGGGGTTCGAAAACGCTTGAGAGACTTTCAAAGACATTCACGAGGCGTTCGAAGACGTTAAAGAGAATTTCAACGACATTCATAATACGTTTGAAGACATTCATGAGGGGTTCGAAGACGCTTAAGAGAGACTGTCAAAGACATTCACGAGAGGTTCGGAGACGCTTGAGAGACTTTCGAAGACATTCACGAGGCGTTCGAAGCCGTTAAAGAGAATTTCAATGACATTCATAATACGTTTGAAGACATTCATGAGGGGTTCGAAGACGCTTAAGAGAGACTGTCAAAGACATTCACGAGAGGTTCGGAGACGCTTGAGAGACTTTCGAAGACATTCACGAGGCGTTCGAAGACGTTGAAGAGAATTTGAACGACATTCATAATAGGTTTGAAGACATTCATGAGGGGTTCGAAGGCGCTTAAGAGAGACTTTCAAAGACATTCACGAGAGGTTCGGAGACGTTTAAAAGACTTTCGACGACACTCATAATACGTTTGAAGACGTTCAAGAGACTTTCGAATACGTTCAAGAGACTTTCAGAGACATTCGTGAGAGGTGCGGAGACGTTCAGAGGCTTTCGAAGACATTCAAGAGATCTTTGACAATATCCATAATACGTTTGAAGACATCGATGAGGGGTTCGACGACGATTTAGAGACTCAAAGACATTCAGGAGGCGTTCGAAGACGTTCAAGAGATCTTTGACAATATCCATAATACGTTTGAAGACATCGATTCGGGGTTCGACGACGATTTAGAGACTCAAAGACATTCACGAGGCGTTCGAAGACGTTCAAGAGAATTTCAACGACATTCATAATACGTTTGAAGACATTCATGAGGGGGTCGAAGACGCTTAAGGGGTAAGGCCACTGTAAATTTTTTGAAAAATCGACTTTTTTTTATTGGCTTAAAAAATAGTTTAAACCCTCTAGTTTAAAAATAGTTTAAATCCTTTTAACTTCTTTTTTAAATTTTTTCCAATAAAAAACTATTCGCAAAACTTTAAACGCGTTTTTCTCGAAACATGGTTTTTCAAAATGGCAGGCAGCATAACTCGAACAATTTTCATTTTTTTTACTTGAAATTTTAACCAGATGTGAACATTTACATTATCTTGAGAATGTCGATCGGAATTTTCAAGAACTTTATTTATTGATTTTTTATTAACAAAAAACTTGCCGTTTTTTTCGTCAAAAATCAATTTTTTTTTTTCAAACGCACGCCAAATCCACGAAAATTGATACTTTTTAAAATCCGATCGACATTCTCTAGCTATAGCCCTCTAGATTAATGGTTTTTTTTTGTTCTAGATTCAAAAGTGCACCAGTGGTGCTGCGTGCCGCGGAGCCCTGGAAGCAAACATGTCCCGGGAAGATAGCTGTGGAACCGCCATTTTGTTTTTTTTTTACTGTAAAAAAATTTTATAATAAAGTTTAATGTATGCCCGATAACACCATTAAAAGTTTTTTTTCAAATACCTTCAATTTCGGGAGCAAAAAATTAGTGAAAAAACCTTTTTTTTTTGGGCCGTTACAGTGGCCTTACTCCTTAAGAGAGACTGTCAAAGACATTCACGAGAGGTTCGGAGACGCTTGAGAGACTTTCGAAGACATTCACGAGGCGTTCGAAGACGTTAAAGAGAATTTCAGCGACATTCATAATACGTTTGAAGACATTCATGAGGGGTTCGAAGACGCTTAAGAGAGACTTTCAAAAACATTCACGAGAGGTTCGGAGACGTTTAAAGGAGTTTCGACGACACTCATAATACGTTTGAAGACGTTGAAGAGACTTTCCAATACGTTCAAGAGACTTTCAGAGACATTCGTGAGAGGTGCGGAGACGTTCAGAGGCTTTCGAAGACATTCAAGAGATCTTTGACAATATTCATAATACGTTTGAAGACATCGATGAGGGGTTCGACGACGTATTAGAGACTCAAAGATATTCACGAAGGGTTTGAAGACATTCAAGAGACTTCCAACGACATGCGTGATACGTTTGAAGACATTCATGAGGGGTTCGACGATCCTTAAGAGAGACTTTCAAAGACATTCACGAGGCGTTCAAAGACGTTCAAGAGACTTTCAGAGACATTCGTGAGAGGTGCGGAGACGTTCAGAGGCTTTCGAAGACATTCAAGAGATCTTTGACAATATTCATAATACGTTTGAAGACATCGATGAGGGGTTTGACGACGTTTTAGAGACAAAGACATTCACCAAGAGCTTGAAGACGTTCAAGAGACTTTCAACGACATTCATAATACGTTTGAAGACATTCATGAGGGGTTCGAAGGCGCTTAAGAGAGACTTTCAAAGAAATTCACGAAGGGTTCGGAGACGTTTAAAAGACGTTCGACGACACTCATAATACGTTTGAAGACGTTCAAGAGACGTTCGAATACATTCAGGAGACTTTCAGAGACATTCGTGAGAGGTGTGGAGACGTTCGGAGACTTTCGAAGCCATTCAAGAGATCTTTGACAATTTTCATAATACATTTGAAGACATCGATGAGGGGTTCGAAGACGCTTGAGAGACTTTCAAAGACATTCACGATGCATTCGAAGACGTTCAAGAGACTTTCGACGACATTCGTGATACGTTGAAGACATTCATGAGGAGTTCGAAGAGGCTTAAGCGAGATTTTAAAAAATATTCACGAGGGGTTCGAAGACGTTCAAAAGACTTTCGACGACACTCATAATCCGTTTGAAGACATTCATGAGGGGTTCGAGACGCTTGAGAGATTTTCAAAGACATTCACGAGAGGTGCGAAGACGTTCAGCGACCTTCGAAGACATTCAAGAGATCTTTGACAATATTCATAATACGTTTGAAGACATCGATGAGCAGTTCGACGCCGTTTTAGAGACTTTCAAAGACATTCACGAGAGGTGCGAAGACGTTCAGAGACCTTCGAAGACATTCAAGAAATCTTTGACAATATTCATAATACGTTTGAAGACATCGATGAGCAGTTCGACGTCGTTTTAGAGACTTTCAGAGACATTCACGAGGGGTTTGAAGACGTTCAGAGACTTTCGAAGACATTCAAGAGATCTTTGACAATATTCATAATACGTTTGAAGACATCGATGAGGGGTTCGAGGACGCTTGAGAGACTTTCAAAGGCATTCGCGAGAGTTTCGAAGACGTTCAAGAGACTTTCGACGACATTCATGATACGTTTGAAGACATTCATGAGGGGATTCGAAAACGCTTAACAGAGACTTCCAAAGACATTCACGAGGGGTTCGAAGACGTTCAAGATCCTTTAGACAACATTTATAATACGATTGGAGACATTCATGAGGAGTTCGAAGACGCTTAAGAGAGACTTTCAAAGACATTGACGAGGGGTTCGAAGACGTGAGGTGCGAAGCGAGACTTTCACAGACATTCACGAGGGGTTTGAAGACGTTCAACATACTTCCGAATATGTTCTAAACACTTTCCACGACATTCATAATACGTTTGAACACATTCATGAGGGGTACGGAGATGCTTAAGAGACTTTCAAAGACATTCACGAGGCGTTTGAAGACGTTCAAGAAACGTTCGAATACATTCAAGAGACTTTTGACGACATTCATAATACGTTTGAAGACGCTTAAGAAACTTTCAAAGACATTCACGAGAGGTGCGAAGACATTCAGAGAGACTTTCGAAGACATTCAAGAGATCTTTGACCATGTTCATAATACGTTTGAACACATCGATGAGGGGTTCAACGGCGTTTCAGAGACTTTCAAAGACATTCACGAGCGGCTCCAAAACGTTCAACAGACATTCGACGACATTCATAATCGTTTTTTCAGACATTCATGAGGGGTTCGCAGACGCTGGAGAGACTTTCAAAGACATTCGCGAGAGGGTGAATCCCTTTTTGGCATGAATGTTTGGGCGAATTCCAAACAAACCCAAACAATGCCAGCAAAACTCAAACATCATGAAAGTCTTCGATGGTGTTTGAGATAATACGACTTTCGACGACATCCATAAAGTAAAGACTTTCATGACGTTTGAGTTTTGCTGGCACTGTTTGGGTTTGTTTGGGATTCGCCCAAACATTCATGCCAAAAAGGGATTCACCCTCCCGCGAATGTCTTTGAAAGTCTCTCCAGCGTCTGCGAACCCATCATGAATGTCTGAAAAAACGATTATGAATGTCGTCGAATGTCTGTTGAACGTTTTGGAGCCGCTCGTGAATGTCTTTGAAAGTCTCTGAAACGCCGTTGAACCCCTCATCGATGTGTTCAAACGTATTATGAACATGGTCAAAGATCTCTTGAATGTCTTCGGAAGTCTCTCTGAATGTCTTCCCACCTCTCGTGAATGTCTTTGAAAGTCTCTTAAGCGTCTTCAAACGTATTATGAATGTCGTCAAAAGTCTCTTGAATGTATTCGAACGTTTCTTGAACGTCTTCAAACGCCGCGTGAATGTCTTTGAAATTCTCTTAAGCATCTCCGAACCCCTCATAAATGTGTTCAAACGTATTATGAATGTCGTGGAAAGCCTTTAGAACATATTCGGAAGTATTTTGAACGTCTTCAAACCCCTCGTGAATGTCTGTGAAAGTCTCGCTTCGCACCTCACGTCTTCGAACCCCTCGTCAATGTCTTTGAAAGTCTCTCTTAAGCGTCTTCGAACTCCTCATGAATGTCTCCAATGGTATTATACATGTTGTCTAAAGGATCTTGAACGTCTTCGAACCCCTCGTGAATGTCTCTGGAAGTCTCTGTTAAGCGTTTTCGAATCCCCTCATGAATGTCTTTAAACGTATCATGAATGTCGTCGAAAGTCTCTTGAACGTCTTCGAAACTCTCGTGAATGCCTTTGAAAGTCTCTCAAGCGTCCTCGAATCCCTCATCGATGTCTTCAAACGTATTATGAATATTGTCAAAGATCTCTTGAATGTCTTCGAAAGTCTCTGAACGTCTTCAAACCCCTTGTGAATGTCTCTGAAAGTCTCTAAAACGACGTCGAACTGCTCATCGATGTCTTCAAACGTATTATGAATATTGTCAAAGATCTCTTGAATGTCTTCGAAGGTCTCTGAACGTCTTCGCACCTCCCGTGAATGTCTTTGAAAGTCTCTAAAACGGCGTCGAACTGCTCATCGATGTCTTCAAACGAATTATGAATATTGTCAAAGATCTCTTGAATGTCTTCGAAGGTCGCTGAACGTCTTCGCACCTCTCGTGAATGTCTTTGAAAGTCTCTCAAGCGTCTCGAACCCCTCATGAATGTCTTCGAACGTATTATGAGTGTCGTCGAAAGTCTTTTGAACGTCTTCGAACCCCTCGTGAATATTTTTTAAAGTCTCGCTTAAGCCTCTTCGAACTCCTCATGAATGTCTTCAACGTATCACGAATGTCGTCGAAAGTCTCTTGAACGTCTTCGAATGCATCGTGAATGTCTTTGAAAGTCTCTCAAGCGTCTTCGAACCCCTCATCGATGTCTTCAAATGTATTATGAAAATTGTCAAAGATCTCTTGAATGTCTTCGAAAGTCTCTGAACGTCTCCACACCTCTCACGAATGTCTCTGAAAGTCTCCTGAACGTATTCGAACGTCTCTTGAACGTCTTCAAACGTATTATGAGTGTCGTCGAACGTCTTTTAAACGTCTCCGAACCCTTCGTGAATTTCTTTGAAAGTCTCTCTTAAGCGCCTTCGAACCCCTCATGAATGTCTTCAAACGTATTATGAATGTTGTTGAAAATTTCTTGAACGTCTTCGAACGCATCGTGAATGTCTTTGACAGTCTCTCAAGCGTCTTCGAACCCCTCATGAATGTCTTGAAACATATTATAAATGTCGTTGAAATTCTCTTGAACGTCTTCAAACGTATTATGAGTGTCTGAGAGTATTATGAGTATAATGAGAGTATTGGAAAGTCTCTTCAACATCTTCAAACGTATTATGAGTGTCGTCGAAAGTCTTTTAAACGTCTCCGAACCTCTCGTGAATGTTTTTGAAAGTCTCTCTTAAGCGTCTTCGAACCCCTCATGAATGTCTTCAAACGTATTATGAATGTCGCTGAAATTCTCTTTAACGTCTTCGAACGCCTCGTGAATGTCTTCGAAAGTCTCTCAAGCGTCTCCGAACCTCTCGTGAATGTCTTTGACAGTCTCTCTTAAGCGTCTTCGACCCCCTCATGAATGTCTTCAAACGTATTATGAATGTCGTTGAAATTCTCTTGAACGTCTTCGAACGCCTCGTGAATGTCTTTGAGTCTCTAAATCGTCGTCGAACCCCTCATCGATGTCTTCAAACGTATTATGGATATTGTCAAAGATCTCTTGAATGTCTTCGAAAGCCTCTGAACGTCTCCGCACCTCTCACGAATGTCTCTGAAAGTCTCTTAAACGTATTCGAAAGTCTCTTGAACGTCTTCAAACGTATTATGAGTGTCGTCGAAAGTCTTTTAAACGTCTCCGAACCTCTCGTGAATGTTTTTGAAAGTCTCTCTTAAGCGTCTTCGAACCCCTCATGAATGTCTTCAAACGTATTATGAATGTCGCTGAAATTCTCTTTAACGTCTTCGAACGCCTCGTGAATGTCTTCGAAAGTCTCTCAAGCGTCACCGAACCTCTCGTGAATGTCTTTGACAGTCTCTCTTAAGCGTCTTCGAACCCCTCATGAATGTCTTCAAACGTATTATGAATGTCGTTGAAATTCTCTTTAACGTCTTCGAACGCCTCGTGAATGTCTTTGAAAGTCTCTCAAGCGTTTTCGAACCCCTCATGAATGTCTTGAAACGTATTATGAATGTTGTTGAAATTCTCTTAAACGTCTTTGAACGCCTCGTGAATGTCTTTGAAAGTCTCTCAAGCGTCTTGCAACCTCTCATGAATGTCTTCAAACGTATCACGAATGTCGTTGAATGTCTCTAAAACGTCGTCGAACCTCTCATCGATGTCTTCAAACGTATTATGAATATTGTCAAAGATCTCTTCCATGTCTTCGAAAGTCTCTGAACGTCTTCGCACCTCTCGCAAATGTCTCTGAAAGTCTCTTGAACGTCTTCGAAACCCTCGTGAATGCCTTTGAAAATCTCTGAACGTCTTCGCACCTCTCGCGAATGTCTTTGAAAGTCTCTTGAACATCTTCAAACGTATTATCAGTGTCGTCGAAAGTCTTTCAAACGTCTTCAGACCCCTCGTGAATGTCTTTGAAAGTCTCTCTTAAGCGTCTCCGAACCCCTCATGAATGTCTTCAAACGTATTATGAATGTCGTCGCAATTCTCTTGAACGTCTTCGAACCCCTCGTGAATGTCTTTGAAAGTCTCTAAAACGTCGTCGAACTGCTCATCGATGTCTTCAAACGTATTGTGAATATTGTCAAAGATCTCTTGAATGTCTTCGACCCTCTCATGAATGTCTTTAAAAGCTTTCGAAAGTCTCTTGAAGGCCTCACGAACACCTTCACACGTCTCATGACGTCGTAGAAAGTCTTTTGAAACTCTTTGAACCACTCACGCATGCCTTCAAACGCCTTATGAATGTTTTCTAACGTCTCTTGAATGTCTTCGAACGTCTTATGAATGTCTTCGGAAGTCTCTGCACGAAGAGTATAATCCAACGTCACGAAGAGTATAATCCAATCAGTGACGGAGTTAAGAAAATTGTATAAAATCATGCCAATGGACATCCACTTCAGTCAACATGGAGCTTATCGTCGACCTGCAGGGCTTTAAGAGACCCGTCAACGAATTGGTCCTGAAGGAGATGTCCATCGTCAAACTCCATGGGAAGAATGCTGAACCACTGACGCTCGCCTTCGACGCCCCATTTGCATGGGACTCTTTACCGGCCAAGTACAAAATGACAAACAAGTGGCTGGAACGCAATTTCCATGGAATTCGATGGGATCATAATGGCATACCATACGAGGCAGCTAGAAAGACAATTCGAGAAATCTTGCAAGGAGCCCCCAACATTTAGGCGAAGGGATTCGAAAAATGCGCATGGCTATCAAGATTCACGAATCCCGCGACAAACGTCATCGACTTGGAGACTCTGGACTGTCCATCGCTGCCCAAAATCACTAACTCCAAATGCCCCCCATCATCCCTTCAACACAAACTGCGCCCATGAGAATGTAAAATCGGTGAAAATCTGGTTGAGCGTATACGAAGCACGAGAGAGGGATTTTTTTTAATCAATAAAATACATCTAGATGAAAATGTCATTTGTATTCTTCATTTTACGACGAAAACATCCATCATTTACAATTCGATTAAACATATACATTTTTACATAGTCAGGACTTTGAAAGAAAAAAACCATGCGAACGGTGGTGCCCAATTTTGTCTCCACGCTTGGAGACGATGGAACGCTGTTGTAGTTCCCAACCACTGAGTTGACCAGTTGCAGCATATTCTCGATGATGCGGACAGCTGTTTGACGATGGTGTTCCAACGATTTTTTTCCGTCCACCATGTTTAGAGACGACGGAACTCGACACTGTTGTATTTTCCACCAATATACTGCATGCAGAGCTGACCGTCGCGTGCCACTTGCAGCATACTCTCGAACATTGTCGGATCTTGGTCGAAGGCCTTCACAAGCCGCGCCGGTAAGAAGACAGAGAACTCATCCGCGATGTCTGCGATGTAGCGTTTTCCAAATTTGGTTTGTGCGGCCCTTATATCGGAAATTAGTCGTTCCGACTTAACGGGGAGTTCTGACAGCTTCTTCGTTGGGAGGAATTCCGCCATCCGGCCGACTTTGTTGATACTCGAGAGATCCATTTTCCACGCAATTTCAAAGTTCTTTTAGATGTTGATGGTGCAGTGGAATAGTGCAGTCTAAGCTTGGTCCACAGAAATATAATCTGCCTCGTAAGCCTCCCACTCAAATTGTCAAGCCTCTCTCCTCTTTTCCAATCGTGAAAAACAGGTTCGAACACGTTCGAAGAACCGTGGAGAATTTTCCCCAGACATTTTTCACGCTCCCGAAAAACAGGTTCAAACACGTTCGAAGAACCCAATACGTGGAGAATTTTCACAGCATTTTTTACACTCCCGACGTTGAGGTGGGGGGCCATCGATGTGATCTTTCATCTGTGGTGTATTATAGTGCCCCAAGCATGGAAGATATGACATCACATCACTGTCACGCACGCACGCACGCACGCACGCACGCACACACGCCGACCTCCCCACGACCGTAGCGCCACCTTGGCTTCCCTCCGCGCCCGCACGCACGCACACACGCCGACCTCCCCACGACCGTAGCGCCACCTTGGCTTCCCTACGCGCACGCACGCACACACGCCAACCTCCCCACGACCGTAGCGCCACCTTGGCTTCCCTACACGCACGCATGCACGCACGCACACACGCCGACCTCCCCACGACCGTAGCGCCACCTTGGCTTCCCTACGCGCACGCACGCACGCATACACGCCGACCTCCCCACGACCGTAGCGCCACCTTGGCTTCCCTACACGCACGCACGCACGCACGCACACACGCCGACCTCCCCATGACCGTAGCGCCACCTTGGCTTCCCTACACGCACGCACGCACGCACACACGCCGACCTCCCCACGACCGTAGCGCCACCTTGGCTTCCCTACACGCACGCACGCACGCACATACACACAAAACACCCCTCGACCGCCGCCCCCGCAGAAGCCTTTCTGTGACGTCGCACGCGCCCCGGAAACCTCCCTCGACGGTGGCGCCACCTTGGCTTCCCTACTCTTGACACACCACCTCCCCTTGCGTCAGAACCGCTACAGCTCTACTACTGTTGCAATTTGAAGTTTTTTCATATCTCGTACCGTTAAAACGTTACCAACGAAAAACACCCCAATTTTCGGGGATGCGTTTCAACCCTTCAAAATCGGGTTATGCGGATCTAAAAAATACGTGTCGCCAATGTTTACCCATTCTACATGCATGCCAAATTTCATCGACATCGACCTCACAACCTTTCCTTGTTAGTCATTTTCTCGCTCTGCGCTCGTGGATAGTCGTCTACATTTTCATTCAGCAGGGTACGCTTCGTCTGTTTACTGCCACACCCCTTTTCTTTGTACGTCTCACGTTTTTTGACATCTCCCCGTAGTCTTGGGTCTCAACGTTCGTTTTTACCAGTCGCGTCCCGTCGCGTCCAGCAGAGCACATGTCAAACGCGTCGTCAAATTTGTACCGATTATAATTGAAATGAATATTTTTCGTTCGTTTCGTTCGTTTTCTTCGCCGATTAAAAAGTGAACTCCATGGCTCATTCGTGAAGTCTCTACCCATTCATGGAACAGGTGTAGTGTTTAATAGAGTCACTAATGACACTACACGACCATGAGTAAAAACAATCGGGCCGTCGGCCAGCACACGAAGTGCTCACGCCTCAAAACGTACTACTCTTGAAGAATTTTAGTCCGATACCGTGTGGGCAGAGCGCGTAAAACATTACCTATTTTATGCTCTGTGCATCTGCTGTGTGCAATGGAAGAAGAAATAGTAAACATTCAGGCGTCCGTGGTCTTTGACGAATCACATGCATAGTGGGATTCACGTTCATCAACCATGTACATCTTCGATCTTTAATAACAGCGATGAAATACGCATTGCCATTTAACATCGAGATATCCATCCTGCCAAGCAAAAGATCCTTACACATGTGTGGAAAATTATCTCAGCGTAATGGGATGCTAACCGCTGCCACGAGGCTCGTTAGCAATGCTATCTGCCATTTGTTTGAAGAAGTGCAATATGAGTTGGATGCCATAGAAATCGACCGTAATAAGAATGTCAGTATTACGAGCGTAATTAGGGGGTATACTTCTCTCAGTCCGGCTAAGAGCTCTATGCTGGAGAACACGGAATGGCTGGATATTGAAGAGACAAAGCAGATAGTTAACGTATCGAGGATTTTCGATGTGTGTATACCGCTAAGCATGCTGCTCGGATTTGCCGAAAATTATGGGAAAAATGTTGGAAATGCCAAGCATGAACTCTCACGAGATCGGCGACGAATGATAATGCCATTTACAAATAAAAGACTACAAACTCGTAATGCATAAAATCGAATAGCTTGTGCCATATATAACAGTCTCAGATCAACAAAAAATTCCACTTTTGAAATTTCTCGTTAAAGATACTCCATTTCCATAAGTTTACAAACGTGGAAGTCATATGAATGTCAACTGCTCCCCGCAACCTCCAAGCATGTGTGATCTATAAAGACTTCCAGTCAATTGGAAATATCACGACATGTCATTCTCGCGCTGCAGACGAGGCGCAATAATATGAAAGAGACGAATGAAAGATCGTTGATCATTTGTAAGATGAGGGATGTCAAGCTATACCTAAATTCCCAACGCTATCCGTATGGAAATCTGAAACTAAATATCGATCAAAATCAGTATGCTTTACTGTACGAGATGTATACAAACTTCCAATTCACCCATCACAACAAAGAAGCTGAGCCGCGGCTCAGTCTTGTATTCTACGAAATTCTTAGAAAGAACCCCTCGCCATCATTAACTGCTTAAAGCAAAATGATTCTCTTAAGGCCAGCCCCGTGGACGTGCGTCTCGAATTTGAATTGAAAACCGATATTCCGCCGAAAACTCCTTCAGTTTGTTTGATCCTCCATTATCGTATTGTCGTATACAATCCGACCAGTGGTACAGTTATGAAATTGGTATAAAATCCTGTCGATTGGACTAAAGTCCTGTCAATATGGAACTCGTCGTCGATGTGCAAGGGTTCAAGAGACCGATCAACGATTGTGTTCTCAAGAAGAAATCCATAGTCAAACTCCACGACAAGATAGCTGAACCGCTGATGTTTTTTTCAACACGGGAAAAATCTACATGGGACTCATTACCAGATACAGTTAAAAAGCCAAATCTATGGTTAGAACGTAATTTTCACGGAATACGATGGGCTCACGGTGGTATACCATACGAGGCAGCTAGAACGATAAGTCCGACCGCATTGCAAGGAGCTCCTACTATGTACGTGAAGGGATTCGAGAAGTGCTCGTGTATGTAAAGATTCACGGATCCCACAACCAAAATTGTTGACTTGGAGACCCTGAACTATCCATCGCTGCAAAAATTGCCAAAAATCTCCGACTTCGACTGTCCCCATCATTCCTTCAATACAAAATACAATTGCGCCAATGCGAATGTAACATCGCTGAAAAGCTGGTTGAGTCTATATGAAGCGTTGCGTGAGCGGACGATTTTTAAATAAATAAAAAACATTTTGAAAATATATCGTTTTCATTAATTTTTTTCTTATAACTAACAGCGGAGCAACTTGAAACATGTTTTTCGTTTGAAATACTCGATGAGAATTATTCTTTATACATTGTGGCGAACATGTTGAAAATTCTACGATGGTAACGACTGTACGATGAGGTGATGCCGTTGAACTCATCATTTTCAACGAGCACGATGGTGTGCTCACAGTATGTTGAGCTCGATGCTGCTGTATTGTCCGTCATGACAGTCAATGTATATGTCCATGTCCATCTTGACCGTTGCGAGTAATTTTCCACATAGTTTCGAACATCTTTGCATCCTGACCGAAGACCTTCATGAGCCGTACTGGTAAGAAGACAGCGAACGCATTTGCGATGTCCTTTGTGTAGCGCTTTCCGAATTTGGTGTGTATGGCCCTCTTATCGGAGATTAGGTAATCCAATTGAACCTAGAGTTCAGACAGCTTTTTCGTTGGAAGGAATTCGGCCATCTTGCTGATTTTGTTAATGCGCGAGACATCTATTTTCTACCAACATGGAACTTTATTTTGAAAGTTTTCAGTTTTTTGAAGATGCTGCAGCAGTGGTGTTGTCCGGTAGTTTAATGCACTGAGGGTTTTGTTTAAGGGATTATAAGCTCTCGTTGAAACTACAGCTTCAAATGTGTAGAGGAACGTTTATTTTTCTCACGAATATAATTTTCTTCCTCACATCACTTTTTACTATTTCGACACGGCGGCGGGGAGCCATCAAAATGATATGCCATCTCAGGTGTATTGTAATGCTTCATGCATGGAAGATATGACATTATTTTACTACAATTTTGATGATATTACGGAAAACGATTCCATAGTATACCAATGTGTCGACCCCAATATTTTATGAGCAAGGTCTTTGGAACGTGTTCGAGTTCATTTTTCACCGATTCCGATGAGCTCTTGGCGGGATGCACTTCATACATACTGGTACATGGAAATATCTGGACGTTATTTGTCGGAATGAATACAAGACCGTTTACAATTTAATTTGATTAATCAAATTTTATTTAATTTGATCTATTTTAATCATTGATCAAATTTTATTTAGTTTGATACCTCAACTGCATAAAAAGTTTATGGGTAAAGACTTCATTTGACATTCAACATTACAATTGCATTAAGTTGCCGAGAGTGTATCATAGACGCTGGCCTTTACATGTATAGGCACAAGTTTAAGACAACTTTTTTCCCATTGTCTGGAAAAACGATTCACCAGTATCAATAACCCCTCCCCCAAAACAATCGACGCATCGTCATCCGCTAGCTGCTGGCGGCCCCTTGCCCGTGAGCCCCGCGCCAACAACCGTTACCCCTCCCCATGGATCCTGCTGTTTTGGGCATCGTCTCCCTCGCGTGACGTCACTCACTGCACTGCAGTGAGTGACGTCGGCAGGGTGTCAACTCTGCACCGTGCAAGTCGCCAGTTCAACTTGCCGTCTGATCAAATTGCCACAGCGGGCAACTTTACACAGACCCAAGTGGACACCGTAGCAGCCCGCCATTTCCCCGACGCTCGCGTATCCCCATTCTTCAGATTCGGGCCGGGCATTTTTTGCTACCGTGTGAACTCGCACGGTGTCTCAACTCGCCACACGTAGTGTGCTCAACTTACGTTTCCTAGCGGCTGTACTTTTTTTGAATCACCCATACCCGGGAACGAGAAATATACAAGCAAAATGTTTTCACATGTACCGACTACCCGCTCTGTCAGTTCTCTAGTTTATCGACTGATTTTGAATGGAAATTTCACGAGCGGCATTTTGTTATAGCTTTATTCTTTAATAATGCCACGAACATATATGTAGTCTCCTAAAATTTTAATTCTTCCATAATTCGCGGAAAAAAGCGTCATTTTTGAGTACTTGAGAATAACGATAAGCAATACTAAGAGAACTGAAAACTCATATAATAATCGTGTAAAAGAAAAACTGGTGGCCTCGTACAGTTGGACAGATTTTCGTTGCCGTCGAGAGGAGGATTTTCGTTGCCGTTGAAGAGGATGTTTAATTTTGTTCTGAATTTAATTTCTTGTGGCTCTTGATTTATTCTTAAAAATCATTGCGAACAGTCTACATTTTATAATCAACTTTTTAATCATCAAAAATATCGATGAAAAAATCATATGCATTTACAAGAAATTAATATCATGAAAAGATACCTTTCATTACAGATTAAAACGTCCACATTATTATTATCCATGTTGTTCATATACTTAATGCCAAAGAACAGTGCATGTCTGATATATTTATTATTCATTAATGTGTAACATATCGTCTACTATGTATGAAAAAATTGAATCATCGTATAACATGAATACGCTGTGTTGAAAAGCGCAGAATTATTGGGGGGGGGGGGGGGGGGTAAGGATAATTTGCTATAAAAAAGCATATTTTCGATATTTTTTATTGATGACACTGTTTATATATATTTATTTATATAATTAGTATAAAATAAAAGGACATTTGAAGAGTATTCTGTGAAATTTTCGTTAATAATTGTGCAGAAATGAGCCAGTGACAGCAAATCTTCTCAGACGCCACAAAAAAAAGTTACATTGCGGTGAACTGCATAACTCACCACTGGATCATCCGAAAAAAATCCAAGAAGATTGTATTAGTTCATAAGTTTCTTGAGGTAACGCTGTCGAGTTTTTATTTTTTTTATTTTCAATTTTTAGTCGCACCTAGAAGACAAAATAGCGAATTAAAATGATGAAAACAAAAACTCGACAGCGTTACCTCAAGAAACTTATTAAGTAATACAATCTTCTTGGATTTTTTTTCTCGGATGATCCAATGATGAGTTATGCAGTTCACTGCAATTTTTTGGAGGTGTCTGCAAAGATGTGCTGTCAATGGCTCATTTCCGCATAATTGTTAATGACAATTTTACAGAATATTCTTCAAATGTCCGTTTATTATATGCTTCTTATACAAGTAAATATATATCAACTGTGTCGTAAAAAAAAATTATCCTAAGTATGCTTCTTTTCGTAGCGAAATAACCTAACCCCCCCTCCTCCCCCCCCCCCCCCCCGCCCATAACACGTCGGGCCACCCTGGCCACTCGAAAAATGGGTATTATTTTTTAAAAGTCATAAACTCAACAGTATAAAACAATATATGTTAATTTTTTAACCTAAGGTAAAAGACAGCTTTGAAAATGCCTCAAATAAATTTTATTTTTAAGTATTATAAAACGAATATTATTAAAAGATGAATTTCCGTTCCAGGCAAACAACGAAAACGCATCTTCGTTGACAGAATCATGAGAAAAAAAGTTTTTTTTTTTCATGTTGCCAAGTAACGAAGTAACTTGGCTCGGATCAGTACAGTAAATACTGAAGCGAAGGAACGGATTTATAAATAAAAAGATCATTGTCGAATTTTTGTCAATACTTGTGGTTTTATTTATTTAACTCTTTAAAATAATGCGCAGCCGTTTCAGATTTTTTTTTATGCTACGATTCACATCCTACATATAGGATAAAATAAATATATAGAACTAAATAATATTATAGAACATCTTGCGAAAGATTAAGGTTAAAGAAAAGTAATGTTTCTTGTTTTATTCTTTTTTACTATAATCTTTGGGCACCTTGTAAGATTGTATAATTTTTTCAAAATGATGGGCTTGGTACGTCACAGTGAAAAAAAAAGAAACACACTGCATTGATATATTTTAGTTATATAGATATATAACTAAAATATATTAGTTATATAGATTGTAACGTTGCGTTACGATATAGAGACTATCCGAGAAAGGTGAGGTAAGCGGGCTGGCGTAGCTCAGTTGGTCAGAGCAGTCGACCGGCAATCGAAAGGTCCCGGGTTCGAATCCCGGCCCAAAACGCACCGCATTTTTTTCGGATAGTTCTCCTCAGTTTTTTCGGGGGATTATAAATGGCGCCCAACGTGGGGCCATTTACCCGGCTATGCCTACTTACCCGGCTATGGCCTTGCATCCCCGTCAACGCAATGGTTTTAGAAAAATGATTTTTATTAATTATAAAAAATTTCGGAAGCGGTTCAGTGGATTGATTTGATTTTTTTTTGGTACATGTTTCAATCAAACGTGTTACGAAATAAAATTATAAAACATCTTGCGAAAGATTAAGATTAAAAAAAAGTAATGTTCCTTGTTTTATCATTGTTTACTATAATCCACTTGGGCTACAATAACGAATTTGTTTTCATATAATCTTTGGGCACCTTATTAGATTATATAATTTTTTCAAAATGATCGGTTTCGTACATCACAGTGAAAAAAAGAAACACACTTTATTGATATATTTTAGTTATATAGATATATAACTAAAATATATCATTGCAGTGTGTTTCTTTTTTTTTCACTGTGGCGTACCAAACCGATCATTTTGAAAAAATTGTATAATCTCACAAGTTGCCAAAGGATTATATGAAAAAAATTCGTTATTGTACCCCAATTGGGTTATAGTAAAAAATAATAAAACAAGGAACATTACGTTTCTTTAAGGGCGGGGTAAAGTATAAACAATTTTTTTTTCATTTTTTTTTAATTTTTAAATGAATGCATAATATATCAAGAATATTGTGTTAAAATTTCAAGTCGATCGGAGTAAAATTTACGAAGTTATGAGTATTTGAGCGTCTATTGCTCCATGCCGTTCTCTTCTCTTCTGCGTTTTTCAAACCGTTTTTCTGAGACTTGTCATATTTGAAGTCCGTGTGCACGATAACTCAAAATCTACTGGACCAATCGCTTTGAAATTTTGCACAGTACTTCTTCACATAATTCACCAGGTATTGTCGAGAGCTTTTTTGTTTTTTTTTTTTAATAATTACTAATTTTTCAACAACAAATTAGCCGATTTTTTTAGCGAAAATCGGGGTTTTGGCTCCCAAGTGCTACGAAAAATAGAAAAATCGTCTCGTCATTACCCCGAGAAACATCTCCGTTAACAAATGCATTTTGATTTTTTTGTATCAAATGATTCTGTTGCGAGTTATGGTGCACACCGCAAACCAACTTCTTTTCGAGGCGCCTCCGGGGTTTAATTTTCACTCGCTCAATTTTAAATATTTTGCAATCCAAATTTAGGAGAATGTTGTTCAAATGTTACTTTATTGTATGTAAATTTTTCAATAAACGAACACTATTCGTTACGCCAAAAAAAAATCTCAAAAACATGCCTTTTTTTCGCCGAATTAACTTTACCCCGCCGTTAACCTTAATCTTTCACAAGATGTTCTATAATTTTATTTCGTAACACGTTTGATCGTACCAAGTACCAAAAAAATTCAAATCGATCCACTGAACCGTTTGCAGATTTTTTTTATATTTAAAAAAAATCATTTTTCTAAAACCATTGCGTTGACGGGGATGACATTTTCAGATTTTTTTTTTTTTTTTCATACATTAGAATATACTCCAAATGTCGCTGGAAAAAATTCGGGGGAAATTTTTCCCTATTTACCCGGCTATGGCCTTTATATATCTCCCGTTTGAAACATTATTGTTATTATTATTTTTTTTCTTTTTCTATATTTTCTATATTTAAAAAAAAATCATTTTTCTAAAACCATTGTCCATGTTTTATTATTTTCTACTATAATCCACTTGGGGTACAATGACGAAATTTTTTCCATATAATCTTTGGGCATCTTATTAGAGTATATAACTTTTTCAAAATGATCGGTTAGGTACGCCACAGTGAAAAAAAAAAGAAACAGACTTTATTGATATATTTCCGTTATATATCTATATAACTAAAATATATCAATACAGTGTGTTTCTTTTTTTTTCACTGTGGCGTACCAAACCGATCATATAGTCACATATCAGACTTTATTGATATATTTTAGTTATATATCTATATAACTAAAACATATCAATAAAGTTTGTTTTTTTTCACTGTGGCGTACGAAACCGATCATTTTGAAAAAAATCTATAATCCAATAAGGTACCCAAAGATTATATGAAAAAAATTTCTTTATTGTACCCCAAGTGGATTATAGTAAAAAATAATAAAACAAGGAACATTATTGTTTTTTCAAATCTTAATCTTTCGCAAGATGTTTTATAATTTTATTTCGTAACACGTTTGATCGAAACATGTAACAAAAAAAATGAAATCAATCCACTGAACCGTTTCCGGAATTTTTTATTATTAGAAATAATTCATTTTTCTAACAAGGGGACAGTACGGCAGTCGGATTTTTGTAATTTTTCGTACTCATGGTACGAGAAGTTCAGAGCTCGAATATTAATATCCCAAAGCAGTTCGACGCCATATTCAAAAATTTTCGAGAAAATTGACTTTGAAGTTTTCGAGCGAACTCTTATCCCACAAAGATGCAACGATATTCGAACCGGGCTCGTGGCGTACCCGGTAGCGCTCGAGTATAGTAATCGCGGGGTCGCTGGTTCGAGTCTCACTTCGATTTTTTTTTTTTTTTTTTTTTTTTTCATTTTTTTTAAATGAAAAAACGCAAGTCATATTTTTAATTATCTCTTGATTATAAACATACATTTTCAAGTATTAATATTTATAACCAACAACATTTTTAGGATGAAAATGAAAAACGTCGGGTAAGGAATTGAATACCTTATTATTCGGTCTGTATTCGTTTGTTTTATACATCGGGTGTAATGTTACACGAGTCAAAGTGATAACCATCGTAAAAACAAGGAAAACAGTAATTTTCACGGCATCTCGCACACCGTACAAACGCTGCATTGTTACATTCGCAATTTTTTTTCAATACATCGATCGGAAAACAAACTTCATTCACGTTCATGAAGATTTCTCTTTGATAGCAAAGTTTCGAAGCAAACCACGCATATCTGATCATGTTATTGAAGACCGGAGAAGACAACTGATGATGAACAATAGAATGAATTTTTATGCAATCTTCTCTATCATTAATTTCACGTCCTTGTTCAATCGGATAGACGCAGTTCTGCAGACGCTTTATGAAATTTTTTACTTGGCGGTAAAAATACACGTCACAAGGTTGCACTAATGGAGTGCATTTTGGTGGAATTACCTGCACCGTGCAAGTAGGCAGACGCCTGTCAATTCGAAACACCTCATTGTACATCACGGTATCGGTTTGGCCTCCCCAGGAATCGATAATTAAGAAAAACTTTTCTTTTTTTACGTAGGGTTTCAAAACGTTGATTAAAAAATCTTTGTATAACTTTGTAGTCAATTTTCCCGATTTCGATGACGTGACTACGACGTTTCCGTATTTTTGTAGGTACTCGTCGACCGATTTTTGAACTCTGGGACCAAATGAACCTGTTGTTTCTTGTAGGCATACGAACACCAGGGGCAACAATTTTCCTGATAGGGTGACAGAGTACTGCGCAGTATAGGAATGGGTGACTTTATTCATATTCTGCCGCTTTACCAGCACTACTTTTGATCCTTTGGTCGCCAGAGTTCTGTCAAACGTCGACTGGTATTGGCATCCTGAAAAAAATAAAAAAGGAATAAATTGAAAATACTATATACGAAAGTCTACATTAATTTATTATGGAAAATGAGAACAAATTTTGAACACCTGTTTGGTCTGTATTAATGACGAAATCGGGACCAAAGTTTGGTATGACATCACGAGCCTGGATACGAAAATCTTCTGCAGCAGCCAGGATTTCATCCAGCGTTGCGGTTTCTCTTTCCGTTACAAACTTCGTGATTTTTCTTTGGCGAATTCGATGTCTCCGTTTAAATTTCACAACCCACCTATCGGAAGCTTTGAAATCAAAATTTTCAAATTGACTCGCAACCGATAAAGCCCACTGCTGCAAGTTCTGGGTTGTAACTTGTTGGTTGTTCTGTCGCGCTTCCTCAAAGCGATCGTAAGTCCACGAATCGATGGTCGTGTATTTGTCTGTCATGGTTCCTCCGCTTTTTACATGTTTTTCCCATTTTGGCAATTCCTCCATGCGCTTTAAGCGGCTGGACCCGTTTTTTTGCAGAACTTTTAGGCTCCATGTCGGATGTGCTCGCACTATATTGATAACTTTCCTTTTATAATCCAGCGGAATATTTTCCGTGTACGATTTCGCCCTTTTCTCCTCTGGCTCATAATTTTCAGAAGAATATTCGTTGTCAGATGCAGGTTCGTCAAAAGCGTACTCTTCGTCCAATTCATCAAGCATAATTAGTTCTTCATCCGTTACAAACTTTTTTTCGTGTAAAGTTTGTACTATATAATGGAACAAGTCTTCTGCTAGTAACATTCCCTCTTCAGTAATTACCTCCGATGGTGTTGGTGCCACAAGATTATTTTGTGTGAGAATTTGCTCGTAATATACGAGGGCATCCTTCAATCGTAATTTTGAAACTTCACTGCACAAAGAATATTCAATATCATCTTGTGCCGTCGAAGGCCCAGGCACCTCGTCGTCTCCCACGCCCGACATTGTGATCTTTTTTTATCGAATATTCTACAAAATCGTGCACCACGCCGAAAAACAGTACTTGCTGCTCCGAAAACCAACGGTCGAATGCTACTTCAAACAGGCATTCCTTGCGGAAGACGCCGTATCCCTTCCACCCGTTCTGGAATTCCCAGAAATCTTTTGTGCACAAGCAGCTGTGCCCGCTTCGCAGGTAATTGATCAGGACAAAGGCAAACGATGTACGCAGAACTGTTATTCACAATATCGACGGTTGCCAAAGCAAGCGTTATATTCACATATTTCAACATTTATTCTTCTATTTATATTCCTATTAATCTACAAGGGAGTTTAAGTAAATATTATTACTGGATATTTTTACGTCGCCTATTCGCAATTTCAAGCAAGAGATAATAAAAAATAAGACTTGCATTTATCATTGACAATTATAATTACATATATGTGAATTAGCATAGATTTTATGATTTTTATCCCGGGATTATTTATTTATTTTTTTATAAATAATCACCTATTGTTATATATAAATAATATATGATCATATATGAGAAAATATATAATTATGTATAACTATAATGAATTTTGTACATAAATAACTATATATGGATTTTGTCCATATATAAACATATATAGATATATTATATTAATTATATATTGGGTTGGTAAGAAAGTCTTGCGAAACTTTCCTTTCGATTAAAATATGTTTTCTTTTAACGAAGTTCTACAACATTCGAGAGTAGTATATTCAAGACTAGTCTAGAACCTTCCATGCCGTAGGGTATATAAGCGAGTCAGTTGTTCCGCGCAGACAGTACGAGCGAAGATGGATCATAGTGCACTTCGATCGATTGCATATTACGAATTTTTACAAGGGCGTTCTGCAAGAACCGCAGCCGCTTATATGTGTAGTGTGTTCAAGGCCAACGTAATTCATCATTCAACGATATCCCGTTGGTACCAGCGTTTCCGTTCTGGTGATACATCTTTTGAAGACAAACCTAGGTCCGGCAGGAAATCAACTGTTGACGATGAAGAACTACGAGCACTTACAAAGGCAAAGCCTAATACGTCGTCACGGGAATTAGCTTACAAACTCGGCTGTAGCCATCCCACGATTCTCCAACATTTACAAAATCTCGGATACAGAAAAGTTGTTTCTTCTTGGATACTACACGATCTCAGCGAATCAAACAAAACGACACGCATGTCCATCTGTCTTTCACTCCTGCAACGTCCACACAGAAAGGATTTTCTTCAAGAAATAGTCACTGGAGATGAAAGCTGGGTGCTTTATGTTAACTACACACGTAAGTGACAATGGCTACCGAAAGGAGAAAAACCAGATCCGACCCCTAAGCTGCCCCGTGAAGAGAAGAGAGTTTTACTCTGTTGTTGGTGGGATTCTCCGGGCATGCTATATTACGAACTGCTCCCATCCAACACCACGATAAATGCAAATACTTACTCTACACAACTGCAAAAGCTGGCTGAAATTATCAAACAAAAAAGGCGTAAACGTCTCCAAGTTCGGCTTCTCCACGACAATGCTCGACCCCACGTAGCTAAGATGACACAACAATCTATTTCGCAGCTGGGATGGGAAGTTCTACCGCATCCACCGTATTCACCAGACCTAGCACCTACCGACTACCATCTGTTTCGAGCTTTAAAAAATTATTTACAGGATAAAAAATTTGATGATGCCGCGGATCTCAAAAATACACTGGTCGACTTTTTCAATTCACGACCGAAAGAATTCTGGAGTGCAGGCGTGCAAAGTCTACCAGAGCGTTGGGCACGAGTTGTAGATACAGAGGGAGCATACATTACTGAATAATTGTTTACTGTTAAAATAAAATGTTTTTATATTTTACTCATGTTGTGTGTCGCAAGACTTTCTTACCAACCCAATATAATAATATGTGATTATATACAACAAAAATTTATCGGGATATTTAAATGACGGAGGTATGAGAATTAAAAAAAAATAAAAAAATTTCGAAGTGAGACTCGAACCAGCGACCCCGCGATTACTAGACTCGAGCGCTACCGGGTACGCCACGAGCCCGGTTTAAATATCGTTGCATCTTTGTGGAATAAGAGTGCGCTCGAAAACTTCAAAGTCAATTTTCTCGAAAATTTCTGAATATGGCGTCGAACTGCTTTGGGATATTAATTTTCGAGCTCTGAACTTCGCGTAGCATGAGTACGAAAAATTACAAAAATCCGACTGCCGTACTGTCCCCTTGTAAAACCATTGCGCTGACGGGGATGACATTTTCAGAAAATTTGTGTTTTTTTATACCTCAGAATATATTCCGAATTTCGCTGGAAAAAATGCGAGGGCAATTTTTCCCTACTTACCCGGCTATGGCCTTTCATCCCCATCAACGTAATGGTTTTAGAAAAATGAATTTTTTGTAATTATAAAAAATTCCGTAAACGGTTCAGTGGATTGATTTGATTTTTTTTTGGTACATGTTCCAATCAAACGTGTTACGAAATAAAATGATAGAACATCTTGCAAAAGATTAAGATTTGAAAAAAAAGTAATGTTCCTTGTTTTATTATTTTTTACTGTAATCCACTTGGGGTACAATAACGAAATTTTTTTCATGTAATCTTTGGGCACCTTATTGGATTATATATTTTTTTCAAAATGATCGGTTTGGTACGTCACAGTGAACAAAAAAGAAACACACTTTATTGATATATTTAGTTATATAGATATATAACGAAAATATATCAATAAAGTGTGTTTCTTTTTTTTCTCACTGTGGCGTACCAAACCGATCATTTTTAAAAAATTATATAATCTAATAAGGTGCCCAATGATTATATGAAATCAAATTCGTTATTGTACCCCAAGTGGATTATAGTAAAAAAAAAATAAAACACGGAACATTTTTTTAAAACCTTAATCTTTCGCAAGATGTTCTATAATTTTATTTCGTAACACGTTTGATTGGAAAAAGTTTAAAAAAAATCAAATCGATCCACTGAACCGTTTCCGGGATTTTTTTATATTAAAAAAAAAATCATTTTTCTAAAACCATTGCGTTGACGGGGATGACATTTTCAGAAAATTTGTTTTTTTTATACCCCAGAATATACTCCAAATTTCGCTGGAAAAAATGCGAGGGCAATTTTTCCCTATTTACCCGGCTATGGCCTTTGTTACTCGGCGGACAGCGCGTTAAATTATTGTGCAATACTTACCCAAAAAAATGTATCTAAATATAAATGCACCAATATGTACAGGAACGTTGATAATATTAATTAATTGTAAAAATATGTACACTTGAATGACTGCGAATATGTAAAAACAATGTATCCAACATGTGATAAATAATGTGATGTGATAAAAAGGAATCTAATATATAATATTTTTCAATTGTCACAGAACTGCAAATAGTTATACAGATGTTTATATGAACAGTTATTAATGTAGGATGTGAATCGTAGCATAAAAAAATCTCAAACGGCTGTGCATTCTTTTAAAGAATTAAGTAAATAAAACCACAAGTATTGACAAAAATTCGACAATGATCCTTTTATTTATAAATCCGTTCCTTCGCTTCAGTATTCACTGTACTGATCCGAGCCAAGTTACTTCGTTACTTGGCAACATGAAAAAAAAAAACTATTTTTTCGTGATTCTGTCAACGAAGATGCGTTTTCATTGTTTGCCTGGAACGGAAATTCATCTTATAATAATATTCGTCCTATAATACTTTAAAATAAAATTTATTTGAGGCATTTTCAAAGCTGTCTCTTACCTTAGGTTAAAAAATTAACATACATTGTTTTATACTGTTGAGTTTATGACTTTTAAAAAACAGTACCCATTTTTCGAGTGGCCAGGGTGGCGAGACGTGTTAAGGGGGGAGCGGGGGGGGAGGGGGTAAGGTTATTTCGCTACGAAAAAAGCATATTTAGGATAATTTTTTTTTGCCCCACAGTTGATATATATTTATTTGTGCAAGATTTATATAATAAAACATGACATTTTCAGAAAATTTGTTTTTTTTTATACCTCAGAATATACTCCAAATATCGCTGGAATAAATGCGAGGGAAATTTTTCCCTACTTACCCGGCTATGGCCTTGCATCCCCGTCAACGCAATGGTTTTAGAAAAATGATTTTTATTAATTATAAAAAATTTCGGAAACGGTTCAGTGGATTGATTTGATTTTTTTTTGGTACATGTTTCAATCAAACGTGTTACGAAATAAAATTATAAAACATCTTGCGAAAGATTAAGATTAAAAAAAAGTAATGTTCCTTGTTTTATCATTGTTTACTATAATCCACTTGGGCTACAATAACGAATTTGTTTTCATATAATCTTTGGGCACCTTATTAGATTATATAATTTTTTCAAAATGATCGGTTTCGTACATCACAGTGAAAAAAAGAAACACACTTTATTGATATATTTTAGTTATATAGATATATAACGAAAATATATCAATAAAGTGTGTTTCTTTTTTTTTCACTCTGGCGTACCAAACCGATCATTTTGAAAAAATTATACTATCTAATAAGGTGCCCAAAGATTATATGAAAACAAATTCGTTATTGTACCCCAAGAGGATTATAGTAAAAAAAATAAAACAAGGAACATTTTTTTTAAACCTTAATCTTTCGCAAGATGTTCTATAATTTTATTTAGTTCTATATATTTATTTTATCCTATATGTAGGTTGTGAATCGTAGCATAACAAATCTGAAACGGCTGCGCATTATTTTAAAGAGTTAAATAAATAAAACCACAATTATTGACAAAAATTCGACAATGATCCTTTTATTTATAAATCCGTTCCTTCGCTTCAGTATTTACTGTACTGATCCGAGCCAAGTTACTTCGTTACTTGGCAACATGAAAAAAAAACTTTTTTTTTCATGATTCTGTCAACGAAGATGCTTTTTCGTTGTTTTTCTGGAACGGAAATTAATCTTTTAATAATATTCATCTTATAATACTTTAAAATAAAATTTATTTGAGGCATTTTCAAAGCCGTCTCTTACCTTAGGTAAAAAATTAACATATATTGTTTTATACTGTTGAGTTTATGACTTTAAAAAAATAATACCCATTTTTCGAGTGGCCAGGGTGGCCTGACGTGTTGGGTGGGGGGGGGGGGGGGGAGGTTATTCCGCTACGAAAAAAAGCATATTTAGGATAATTTTTTTTTACGACACAGTTGATATATATTTATTTGTGTAAGAAGCATATAATAAAAGGACATTTGAAGAATATTCTGTAAAATTGTCATTAACAATTATGCGGAAATGAGCCATTGACAGCAGATCTTTGCAGACACCTCCAAAACATGAGCAAAACTCATCATTGGATCATCCGAGAAAAAAAAACCAAGAAGATTGTATTAGTTAATAAGTTTCTTGAGGTAACGCTGTTGAGTTTTTGTTTTCATCATTTTAATTCGCTATTTTGTCTTCTAGGTGTGACTAAAAATTGAAAACAAAAAAAATAAAAACTCGACAGCGTTACCTCAAGAAACTTATGAACTAATACAATCTTCTTGGATTTTTTTTCGGATGATCCAGTGGTGAGTTATGCAGTTCACCACAATGTAACTTTTTTTGTGGCGTCTGAGAAGATTTGCTGTCACTGGCTCATTTCTGCACAATTATTAACGAAAATTTCACAGAATACTCTTCAAAAGTCCTTTCATTTTATACTAATTATATAAATAAATATATATAAACAGTGTCATCAATAAAAAATATCGAAAATATGCTTTTTTATAGCAAATTATCCTTACCCCCCCCCCCCCCCCAATAATTCTGCGCTTTTCAACACAGCGTATTCATGTTATACGATGATTCAATTTTTTCATACATAGTAGACGATATGTTACACATTAATGAATAATAAATATATCCGACATGCACTGTTCTTTGGCATTAAGTATATGAACAACATGGATAATAATAATGTGGACGTTTTAATCTGTAATGAAAGGTATCTTTTCATGATATTAATTTCTTGTAAATGCATATGATTTTTTCATCGATATTTTTGATGATTAAAAAGTTGATTATAAAATGTAGACTGTTCGCAATGATTTTTAAGAATAAATCAAGAGCCACAAGAAGTTAAATTCAGAACAAAAGTAAACATCCTCTTCAACGGCAACGAAAATCCTCCTCTCGACGGCAACGAAAATCTGTCCAACTGTACGAGGCCACCAGTTTTTCTTTTACACGATTATTATATGAATTTTCAGTTCTCTTAGTATTGCTTATCGTTATTCTCAAGTACTCAAAAATGACGCTTTTTCCGCAAATTATGGAAGAATTAAAATTTTAGGAGACTACATATATGTTCGTGGCATTATTAAAGAATAAAGCTATAACAAAATGCCGCTCGTGAAATTTCCATTCAAAATCAGTCGATAAACTAGAGAACTGACAGAGCGGGTAGTCGGTACATGTGAAAACATTTTGCTTGTATATTTCTCGTTCCCGGGTATGGGTTCAACAAAAGTACAGCCGCTAGGAAATGTAAGTTGAGCACACTACGCGTGGCGAGTTGAGACACCGTGCGAGTTCACACGGTAGCAAAAAATGCCCGGCCCGAATCTGAAGAGTGGGGATACGCGAGCGTCGGGGAAATGGCGGGCTGCTACGGTGTCCACTTGGGTCTGTGTAGAGTTGCCCGCTGTGGCAAGTTGAACTGGCGACTTACACAAAAATAGGTGACATAAGCCACGCGCTTTCCTAGGCTGGCCAACTAGCTCCTTCTCTGTCGTGTGACGCATTCCTTCACAAACAAGGCCCTATTTGTCTCTTCTCGGTTTGCCCATATACTCGATAAGAAAAGCTGCGCTGTGTTCTCGGAAATGCAGCGCTGATCTCGATTATATGCGCCCTTACCCAATAATGCGCCGAAAACTCGTTTTCACTTCCTTCTTCCGGCCAACCAGACGAATCAGGTCATGTCTTATGTCTGTACCACCAATCAAAAAAAAACTACGTCACCTAAGTTTCACTCTCCCAAAGATTTCTTCCTCCAAAAATGTATCCCACCCTGATTTCTAATACTCCGAAAGAGTTCTCCTCGCATCAGTTTCCGATTAGAATCCAACAAGCTCAGACCTAGAGTTCTCTTACCGATATCCATCGCGTCAAACCTTTGTTCTCTTTTTGTAACACGAACGTTGTCATACGATTCGAACTTGGAACATTTTGTACTTCGGATCTTCTGTAACAGTTACGCGATAACAGTAAGAACCTTGGCGTTGTATTCCGCGCATTCATTTATTGTGCATTCCATTCTCGATCCGTGAAACTCACAAATATTAGAATCTGTGTCGTCGAACATCTGTATCCGTCTCACTCACACACATACCATCTGCGAGCGCTTCTGGTCTTTCGGCGCAGGGCTCTTAGTTTTACACCCAATACGACACCCAAGCGACTGGGTCATCACCGAGGCGCACCAATATAAGCGAACATACTCTTATATTTTTTTTCGATTTGTATCCTAAAGAAATAATAGAATTAACCCATACGGTTAATTCTAATAAATTACGAGTCAATCGAACACAAGTGTCACAACCATTATTTTAACAATTGGATCATCTACGGAATCCCTTGAAATTCCCTCTTCCACCAGCACGTCCCCTTTTTAACCCTGATCGCGTGCTATTACGCTAGGCGTATGCAAGAAAGAGGGATATCACATATATATATATATATATATATATATATATATATATATATATATATATATATATATGCCCACGTCCCCTCAGGACGTGACATATTAATTTTTGGCGGCTCGTCCGGGGTTATTTAAAAAAGGAATGTGCCTTTACAAATCAACCTCATGGATAAGGAATCAACTTGATTTAAACACAAACGAAACACTAGATTTGAATTGAACTGAGGACTTGTCGTATACGTAACCAAACGAATTAATTGACTCCGGTAGTTCAGGTTATGCTCTGAGAGGATCGAACGTTCCACTACTTCCTGGTCTTCAACTTCCCAGTAGATCTTCCAAACAACCAGATTTACCCCCAAAAGGCGGAGCCATGAACCTAGAAACCCCAATGTTGAGTATAAACGACTTGATGTTGATAAAAGACGTTGTTAAGATAATCTCAGAATTCTATGGGAAAAATATTCCGTTTTCGGAATTTTTCGCCGGGTGTGAGGACGCAAAGGAAGTGGTTTCCCCTGCGGCCGAAAAATACCTGGTGAAAATGATTCGGAATAGATTGAGAAACCCCGCTAGTGACATGATTCACGCGACAAAATTCGAGAAAGTGCAGGACTCATAAGGATATCTTAAAAAGCTTTATGCACCCAACAAAACCGAAATGCAACTAGTCGGAGAACTCAGTACCATTTGTCAAAAGAAGAAGGAAAACGTAGCCGAATTTTCTATGCGAATAAAAAGGAAAGGAAAAGAAATACTTGATACACAAAAACCATCAGATAATAGATTAGAAAACGAGTATTACAAGAGAAGCATGGACGATTATTTTCTCTCGTGTTTCAAGAGCGGATTAAGGGAGGAAATCGAGCAGCGACTTCCCCATCGCGACAACATCTCTGTTGCTATCGATCACCCAATCGAAATTGAACGCGATCTTGAAGCACGACGAGAATTACAATCAGTCTCGAACAAATTAGAAAACTTCCCTCCCCTCAAATCAGCTCAAATCTGTAATATCTGCAAAAAGGATAACCACGCGTCGGAAAATTGCCGTTTCTCAATGCTCACTTGCCAATTATGTAAAAACCAGGGCCATAGCGCCGACCAATGCAAAAAGAAACAGGACGAATGGGAGGTATTGACCTGCCAGATGTGCAAAGTTGCCGGGCATAGCGCGGACAAATGCCATTTAGGACAACGGTCCCCTACATTATCCTGTCAATTGTGCAAGACCTCAGGCCACATAGCCCCTTATTGCCCTACTCGTAATAAATCTCTTAACCCTTCAGAAGACCGTCCGCGTTTTGAAAGCATTCCCGAGTGCCAGTATTGCCACAATCATGAGCATGCCGCGGATAATTGCTTCAAATTAAAAAATAACAACACCTCGAACCTTGAATGTCAATTTTGTCACAACCGCGGACCATTGTTTCAAGTTAAAAAACAGTAGCTCTCCAAGCATCGAATGCCAGTTCTGCCACAATCGCGGCCACACGGCAGATAATTGCCCCAAGCTAAAAACAAACAGCGCTCCAGGCATTGAGTGCCAGTTTTGTCATAATCGCGGACACACCGCTGTCAATTGTTTCAAACTAAAGAACAGCAAAGCTTCGAGTCCTGCTCAACTTATATGCCGCTATTGCAAACGAGAAGGATACACCATAATAAACAGTCATACTCTCGAGTATAACAATAAGTTGCGAAGCCAGCCGGGAAAGAGGCTGAGCACCACTCGGACGGACGCGCCGAGTGGTCCGTCCCCGACAGACCGTCCGGTCCACGCGATAGCTCTAACCCAGCCGAAAGGCGTTATCCAACTTATACAATACAAGCAGATAAATTCGTCAGGCTACGCTCGGTGTGTATCGGAGCACTACCGGAAAAAAGGAAGATTTCAATGCTATTAGATAGTGGTGCCGTTCCAAATTTAATTAAGGGACAACACCACTGTGACGGCTTCAAAAAATCGATTTCTTGAAAATCATCTAGAAAAATCTAAAATACATTTAAGATTAAGATGCCGTTGGACCCAGGTCGAAAAAATAATTATTTTCGGAGATATTGAATATTTTGTGGAGCGGTGCAGCGCTCCGTGACGCTTGGGGTCCCGCGCAGCTGCGCGCCTCAGGGTCGGCAGGTATACCGCGCCTTTCCCAGGTCCTGCGGGTCTTTCCCAGGTATTCTTTTGTCTCCCTTCACAAAAACCGGCTATTGTTATAAATATATTTTCGAAAAAAAGCCATAGGTGGCGATAATTGAAAAATGTTCAAGTCGTCAATCGTCAATCGTCGATATTGCAGCTGATATCGCGATATTATTATTCAATGATGGCCTGAGAAGCCTCACGAAAGTTTTGGAGACGTTGGGGAACTATAGGCCCAAATTGTTTCAATGTTTGCGTTGAAACCGACGCAGCGCGGATCGAGCTGGCGGAGCGTTCGCTAACAGACGCTGCAAAAGAGGCAAGAAGAGCCTCTACAAGTTCGAGAAAAGATGCTAGGGACAATGATTTGCTTCTTGAAGGCCAGCTATATGGTGCCGGCATCGCTGATTAAAGGTAAACATTTTTTTTTCCAATTTATCGCATAAATTAACAAACCTAAAACTTTGAACGCGTTTTTCTCAAAACCACTTTTTTGAGTGCGGCACGCAGCAGAACTCGAGCAATTTTTATCCGATCGACTTCAAATTTGGACTGCATCAATGAAACTAGATTATCTAAAGAAGTACATAGGATTTTTTCGATATCTCAATAATAAAAAAAGTTATAGCCTATTTTCGACGAGAAATTTTGCTCGAAAATCGTCCTTTAATTTCAAAAGCGTGCCTATTTTTTAAAAATCAAAATTTTTTCAAATCCCTATGTACTTCTCTTCAAAATATCATATTATTAAAGAAAACACTCGGTATTTTTTTTCAGATCGACTTTGAAGAAAGTTCTGCTGCGTGCCGCGAACCACTGCAGAAGCAACAGTACCTGACGCGGGAGCTTCCCCAGCGTCACCATGGGGCGTGAAAAATTTGAATTTTTTTTTTTATGTATCTTCAGTAAACAACGAACAGAGCAAAAATTTTTTTTTCGAATATCTCATTATTTTCCCACAAAAAAAAATTCTTGAAAAATGGCAAAAAAATAGGCGGTCACAGTGGTGTTGTCCCTTAAAAAGGAATATACAAAAACTTTGACGGGAATCGATGAAAACGATATCATAAGATTAAACGGAATATCTGAACTAACAGTCTTTGCGTTAGGTAGCGTGTGGTTCCGCGTGTTAGGTTTTGCAATGCTTTTTCACATCATACCAGACGATGTGCCACTTCCTTACCCAGGTTTGCTGGGATACAGATACTTTTTTGAAACGAAATCCAAGATTAATTACGAGATAAAATGTTTCGAGTGTAGAAATAATCTATGGCCTTTCGAAAAACCAGATGAACGTGTTGAGGAAATCGAAATCCCCGCACGCTCGGAAACTTCCTTCTATGTGAAGTTGGTGGATAGCACGACGAAAGAGGGATATATTGCCCCTTTCAAAATCCGTGAAGGTGTCTATGCCGGCGACTGCCTGGTGACAACTGTCAACGGGAAGGCTCATTTGAAGGTTTATAATACCACTAATGACGCCGTAAAATTAATCGTGCCGGTCGTAAGACTGCAGGCTTTCGATACGGTCGAAACCTTGCCAGCAGACGAGATCGAATCATATTCTTCGAAAATTTCAAGTCCTTTCAATTCTTCTATTCCCAGTGTAGATTGCATGACGACTACGTTGTTTCAGGGTCCTCCCGTGGCCCATAAAAAACTCTCGATTAACCAAGTTGAGATAAAACCTTGCCATCGCCATGACGAAAGCGATGATCAAGGAAAAACAAAACAAACCTCCAGTAGTGAGGAAAAATGTAAACCAAAAACATATAAAAAACGAAACAAGAGGTCAAGTAAAAAAGAAAATAAAATTGTCGAATCAAACAACGGTAAAAACGTAAATTCAATTTCCACCCATCAGACAACATCGGATAAAATCGGAAATAACTCGGAGCGTTCCCAAGTAATAAAATCTCTCCTACGATTAGAGCACCTCGCGCAAGACGAATTAGAACACGTCGAAAAAATCATCGAAAAATACTCAGACAGGTTCCACATAAAGGGTGAGCCTCTCGAAGCAACACATGTTCTTCGACATAACATCCCCACGGTCGACGACCTACCGATCAACACAAAACAGTATAGATTTCCCCAGGTGTTAAAAGGCGAAGTCCAGCGACAAGTGGACGAGTGATTAGGGACGAGGGTAATAAACCATTCGGAGTCTCCAAACAACAGCCCTGTTTGGATAGTACCGAATAAACCAGACTCCAGCGGAAACAAACGCTGGCGAATGGTAATCGATTTTCGAGCATTGAATGAAAGAATATTGGCGATTCTTATCTATTGCGGAATATCACAGACATACTCGATCAACTAGGGAATGCGAATTATTTCTCGGTATTTGATCTTGCTTCCGGGTTCCATCAAATCCAAATGAACCCCGAAGACAAACCAATAACCGCGTTTTCGACCCCACACGGTCATTACGAATTCGCAAGAATGCCTTTTGGGCTTAAAAACGCCCCTGCAACGTTCCAGCGCTTAATGGACATTGTACTCAGCGGACTCCAAGGGGTATCGCTTTTCGTGTACTTAGATGATATTGTGATATACGCCAAAGATTTGGAAGAACAGGAGAGGAAAATTCGCGAATTAATGGAACGTCTGCGTAAAGCAAATCTCAAATTGCAACCGGACAAATGCGATTTTCTTAGGCCAGAGGTCAATTACCTCGGCCACATTATCGGAAAAGACGGCCTGAGACCAGATCCTAACAAGCTATTGGCCGTAAAAGATTTCCCAGTGCCCAAAAACGTCAAAAACATAGGCCAATTCCTAGGCCTAACCGGTTACTACCGTCGATTTATCAAAGATTTTTCAAAGATCGCAAAACCCTTAACTCATCTTTTAGAAGATAAAGTCGATTTTGATTGGACAGACGAGACCCAGAAAGCTTTCGATACCCTCGAGGGCAAATTGTGTGAAGCCCCAATCCTTCAATATCCGGATTTTGAAAAACCGTTTATCATAACGACAGATGCTTCGGACTACGCCTGAGGCGGAGTCCTCTCACAGGGAGAAATAGGCAAGGATAAGCCCATTGCCTACACATCTTGTGTACTACGTGGCGCAGCTCTTCGTTACGACACGTATGAAAAGGAAGCAATGGCGATTATTCATAGCGTGAAAGCTTTCCGTCCCTACATCTATGGTAGGAAGTTTACTCTCGTTACCGATCACAAACCTTTGGTTTGGTTTAAAACCGCCAAAGACGCAAACACACGCGTCCTGAAATTGCGACTCAAGCTCTCCGAGTACGACTACGACGTCGTTTATAAACCTGGAACGTTAAACGGAAATGCTGACGCTTTGTCGCGTAACCCAGTTGAAAAATTGGAAGAGATCAAAACCATTCCCCACTGCGATCGGAAACAAAACGAAATGTCGGCCGATGCATGGCGAAAGGCAGCACACGAAATACTCGAAATTTCTGACAGCGATGAAAATCCCATAAGATTAACCAATTTATTTTTTCGTGTACTATACATTGGAGATGAGAACGATGCAAATAGCAACAAATTTCATATTGTGTATTGCAAATATGCAATTTTTTCAACCGTATTTCCGGGAATTTTTCATCGATTGGGATGTAAATTTGCATACATGTAGAGAATGGAAAAGTGCGGATACGGATTTTTTTCTTTTTCCGATATCTCTCAATTAAGGGGTTGAAACTGCCCGTCGATTTTTTGCCGAGAGCATCGTATAATCCGCTAGCCTCTTGGCATTTTGGTCTAAATTCACGTCAATATATGTTCGTGTTATGACGAAATTGCGCATTTGTAACATTCCAGCCTCCCCCCTCAACGGTCGCCCTCTCGAAAGGCAAACGTTCAAAGTTCTTACCGTGCGGCATGGACGAAAATTTGTAGAAATGAAAATGGGTTACAAAGAAAGTACAATCAGTTAAAATAGTCGATACACATTTTCTCGTTTTCGAAATAAAAATAAAGTTCAAAGGGAAAAAATGTTGTATTCTTCGACTACTAGAGGTTCATGATGATAATGATGAGTACAGCAATAAATGGCGTGTTGTTTATTGCAATAATTCGTGAATTACTTGTGAAAAATCACTCATCAGTTTCCTACTCATATCGACAGAGGCAAGGCTCGCAATCACGGACTGACTTCGTGCTTCGGAAAGCAAATAGATTACAATTAAATATTTACGAAGAAATTCCACTCCGCTCACCGTATCGAAGGCATTATCTACAGAGGTTTCAGCGTTTTTGGGTTGCCGCTGCAACCCACAAACAGAATGATGCAAACATTTTTATCAGCTTATGACGCAGCATAATTTAATTTTTATCTTTAACTTTAACTTCACAAACAGCAGAATCAATGAACGAAAGCAATCAATCTTCGCAAAGAGCGATTACGGTGCAAAGAGCGACTCTCATGATAACCTTGAAATCGCCTTATTGAAGATTAATAGCAGTTCTGGTAATAGCGTGTGTCGTTGTTTTTTTTCGTGTGTATTTATCAATTGGGTTTCAAGTCATATAAATCTACCGACGATCATTATTGCTGCAGTTACGACGGAGAAGCCAGCCATAAATTTTGAGTTCGAAATACAAATAAAAATGTACGTTAATCCGGTGAATGTTATTCAACTTCTATCCATAGCGATAAGTGCTACGAATTTGCCTCGCACTCCAATCACCGAACAGGAAAAACAGTTCAGTAAGGATCTAGAAAACATGATCATTGAAACGATGGATCAACCTATGACAATGGAAGTCGAAACCGGTTTGGTTTTTCTGTCACCAAATGAAATTCATGAAGCAGCCGAAATAGACGATGACAGAGAAGAAGATTGGCACGGACAACGATACCTAGATCCAAAAATTGATGAAAATGTATGTACCCAAGATATAGAAGAAGGGAGTTACGAATACAAGACAAGAGCTGTAGATTACTGGAGATCCGGGGCAAATGGGAATAGAAAGTTATCATCTGTTCAAACGAAATTGAAAAAGGTGAAATCAGAGCCGCAGTTGCGCCGTTGGGCCCATAGTATGAATAAGGGTGGGACTTACAAAGAAAAAGTTAACAAAGATAGCTCACTACACGTTAAACAATTTTAATGATGCTTTGGACAAAAGACCTAGCCATGATATATATCTTCGACGATGGGCCTTATGTGCACAAGAAATTGTAGAAATACCAGCCGTAAATTTCCAAGCATCCGCTTCTTGGCTAAAGACATTCAACAACCTACATGGAATTGTGTCCCGGAAGATTACTAAATATGTAACTAAACAAAAATTATTAGGCGCTGATACACTTCAAAACAAAGCTACCGAATTTATAGACATGATGAAAGTCAACATAGCCAACGTTGGGGCTGAAAACACATTTAATTTTGATCAGAGTGGATTCAATATAGAGCTACATACAGGCCGCACATTGGCGAAAGAAGGGCAGAAATCCGTTGAGACAGTCGTGCAATCGAAAACATCAACAACACACAGCTACACTATACAGCCTTTGGTTTCTGCGAGTGGCAAGCTTTTGGCACCTATGTTGATCGTTTTAAACGAACCTACTGGCAAATTTGGCCCTCGAGTGGAACAAACTATGTTCAAAGCCGAAAATATATTTCTATTGACTTCGAAATCTGAAAAATTGATGACTAATCATTTCAAGCGATGGTTCCAATAACTATATTTTCCCATTACGGTGTTACGCAAAGTGGCTTTTTATGACTCGAATCCAACTAGCGTCCATTATTAACTCTATCCTTGTGCAAAATACACATCACAAGGTCACTCGTCTTTATAAAGAACCTATGGTTTTCGAATCGCCAGGTTAAGTTTTTGGTAAAGCCTTTCCAGGGCTGTATTACGTGTCAAGGTGGTAATACGCGTAACACTAGGTCTGTAGCCCAACGGTGTCTTTATTGACGGCGCAATCTTGCTGCGAGATCAGAGTCAGGACCAAAGTGAGAAGTGAGACGAGTTTCACGTGTGTTTTGGAGTACTTGCCGAAAAGTAGATCAAAGGTCTCTTTCCTTCGGACTTCCGTTGCGGCGAACGGTCGAGATCTTCGGAGAAAGAGGACGAACCTTGTTGAATACGATGTGAAACAGGTGAAGAATCAGAGCTTGTCAGGATTCGTTAGGACAAGGTGTCTTCAGGTTCACACAAAGGAGAAGATCACGAGTGTATTATAATAAGTTGTTTAATTTCACATATGATTGAGGTTTACAATAATATAGATTACACTCGGATGCGGATAACACTTATTCGGTTTCTTAATGCGACGATTTAGACGTTACAACAAACGATTCGATGCACTATACCGAGTTCTTAATAAGACTTGTGCGCGTTATCCCGTATACTCTGTACGTAGTTATTGTTAGCGTAGCAGCTAACAGCAGAGGACTCGGAGGGAGAACCTCGTCGTAACAGGGTTTCTACGATTCTGACTTATAGGTCGTCAGTCCCGTGCTACGCAGGGCCGATATTCGTCGGATAGCAATAGTGGGGCAAGGGTTTACGTGACTGCATTTCTGGGAATGCATCCGCGGGACCCATCGATAAGTATATATTCCCACGCGCTAGTCTGACTCAGTGTGCTTTGTTTCAACGGTTTTGGACAACGGACTCACGCCGAAGGCGAAGCGCAATAAAATTTAATCTTAAACGTTGAGAGCTCGGGCGCATATGCAGGCCGAAAAATATCGATACTTAATCCTAGACAAAGATGCTTTGTGCGTTGGTCGTTTGGTCACGTACGCAAGCCATGAGCCATAGCGAGTTATATTAACGAAAAAGTATATGAGCCTATATTTTTACTTTGTATTTATATTTGTTCTTATTCTATGGATATGAGAATAAAGTATTTGCTCTAATTAAGGCAATTTATGCAGTTGGCTTAACACCCCCCAAGTTAGATTGAACTTCGGCGATAATGAATTTAGATGTCGAAGGTCTTATCTCTCTTGGTTCCACTACAATATTTTTCGGGACTCCCGAGAGGTTCTCTTGTTCTTGCCGTTCTGTCAAATATTCTAGCTGTTTTTGACGTTTTTGCAGTTCTATTTTCGCTTTATTCTCATATTTCTTAATTTTCTTATTGGCTCTGGGGCAACAACATTTGAACAGTCCGTTTCTGAGAAATTTAAGGACGAGCGTTACAGCTCCGCATCGCAATAGTACAAACAATATACCAGTTATTCCTAATGATGGCAATCTTATTTTAATGAGCTTATCGAGTAATCCATTCATGGTTTTCCAAAATTCGTCGTGTTTGAGTATGATAGTGGCTTTTTCTATGTCTTTGCTGATGTTATCTAGATCTTGACCAATATTTTTTTTTTAGGTAAGTAGTGTCTATCTGGTTTGGCACATCTTTTATACGCATAATTAATTGTGAAAAGTTTATTGCCAAGTACGTTAGATTCGGATTTATCAATCCATATTCTTTTGGAATTCCATTTAGGAGCGTTTTAGTATTATATTGTGTTAGTGTACATTTATTCATCGTGTTTTTTTTTTTTTTTAATAGCGTATCTTCCTTAATATAAATTTCGCTAGCATAGTTCTTACATTGTACAAGTACTAAAACAGGTTTTTTCAATTTCTGGTATTCATAATATTCCGTGGTTATCGTATAAGGAGATATAGCTCATTTTTGTGACGTTGGTTTTACTTACTTCGCATTCTTTAAAATCGCTTTGACAGGTTGGTTTATTGTTTCTATCGTAAATTGGGTGTGCGTAGTGTGTAATATAGTAAATATCAATCTTTTACATTCGCATAATATCAATTTCGTTAGTTCTCTTCATTATGTTCGTCATCTGAAAAAAATAATTTTATTCTATTTAGGTGGACTATTTTTTCTTTATCATCGATTTTTATCTTAACGTTCGACTTATCTTTGTAAATTTCTATTATTTCGAATGGTCCTAACCATTCAAGGTCTAATTTATGTTTTTTACTTTCGTTGTGAAGGTAAACTTTCTGTCCCGTCTCGATCTTATCAAAATCCAGTTTATTTTTATTTTCGTTCAATCGTTTGGCTGTTTGTTCTTGTTTCAATTGTAAACGTTCGCGTGCTTCTGAGAGTATTGCGTCATGGGTATGTGTCCACTTCTTTAATAAATCGTCATAAGTCAATGATTTTTTATGAGGTAGGCTTGATGGTTTTTTAAGTTTTCTATTAAATGCCAATTCGTCAGGTCGATATCCAGTTGCACTGTGTACCGAACTGTTATAAGCGAAGGCTACTAATTTCAATATATCTTTCCAATTGTCTATCTGTCCCTCACACATGGTTTTTATTGATTCCTTAAGAAGGGAATGCATTCTTTCTATGCTTCCATTACTTTGAGGGTGGAATGCGGTAGTTTTGATATGCGTAATACCGTGTAATTGTTCGAAATCCTTCATTAATTTTGAATTAAATTCTTGTCCCTGGTCTGTTAAAATGATGTCAGGGGATCCATGAATCATTATAAAATCATCGTTTAATGTTTGGATGATCTCCGAGCTAGATTTTGTCTCGAGTGGGCATAATACAATGTACTTAGTTAGACAATCTTGTATACTGAGGATATATTCATGCCCTGATCGCGATCTTTGTAGTGGGCCGAATATGTCTAACGCAATTTTTTCAAAGGGTTTATCTGGCAGTTCGGGTACAATAGCAGGAGCAATGTTCCGATTTCTCACAGCTTTAAATTTTTGACATATTTTACAGTTCTTAATATAATGTTTTACGTCTTCTTCGAGGCGTTCCCATTCCCTGTGTTCTTTTGTTCTTTGTATAGTTTTATACTCTCCAAAGTGCGAGCTTAGATTAGTTCCGTGGCTTTCTGCTATTATTTTCTTTTTATCTATGTAGTCAGGTTCCTTGAAGGTCGAAAAGCAATATTCATATTGTGTTTCGTGGTCTTTGATACTAAAGAATCTTAATATCGATAAAATCTCTTCCTTCTCTGCTTTGGTCATTACATCATCTGTAAATATCCTAACATGTTTAGTTCCTTTGATTTTATTGATGGTAAGCTTGGATCTTACTTTATTAAGAATCTGATAGTATAGACTTTGAGGTTTATTATCTGTTGGTTGAGTGACCTTTATCCAGTGTTTTCCTTTTACATTGGGTTTCTCTTTTAAAAGGTGTCCCAAATTGTTGGGGTTAAACAACTTATATGTCGAGTATTGATAATAGTCATATGGCAGTTCTACGCCTAAATCAATTTGAGGTTGATCTGAAGTCTCGTCTTGATTCGTTTCGTTTTCGTCACTGAAACTCTCCAAATCTCTCGTAGCGTTTGAGTCTCTCGGTCTTAAGTTGTAATTAATTTGGTGACGGCTTTCAGGAGTTTCCTGATTTTTCTTCACATGGTTTATTTCATCATTCGTGGTGCTCATAGTCTTTAATTCCTTCTGAACATTGTCTATCATTAATTTAAGTTTATTAGGGGCTGTTTTACTCTGTTTGTAAGTGTTTCTCCGAGCTATACGTTTGATTTTAAATTCTGTTTGCTCAATATTGCTGGTAATTATATATTGGTTGTTCCCGTACGAATCTGTTTCAATGTGATAAATGAGTTCGTTGTTAAATGTCTTGTCCTTGTTATAGTCTTCAGGCAATTCCATATGTGCTTCTCTAGACAGTGCGTCAGCTACTACATTATGTTTTCCCTTTACGTATTCGATGTCGAATTCATACTCTTCGAGTTTAAGTCTCCAACGTAATAACCTGGATGCAGGGTCTGGTTTATTAGCTAACCATTTTAATGCCTGATGGTCAGTTTTTATTGTAAACTTTCTTCCTAAAAGATATTGTCTGAATCGTTTAACTGCCCAAACTATAGCGAGTAGTTCTTTTTCTGTTGTTGTATAGTTGGTTTCGGCTTTATTTAACGTCCTCGATATATAAACACATGGGTGTCCTTCCTGTGATAATACAGCTCCTAGTCCTTGATTTGAGGCATCAGTCGTTAATACAAATTTTTTCGTATAATCCGGATACTTTAATACAGGATCATTCGTAAGGATATTCTTTAACGTGTCGAATGCTACTTGACATTTTTCCGTCCATGTTATTGGTCCACTTTTGTTTTCCTGATAATTTTTGGTTAGGTCAGTCAAAGGTATAGCTATGGATGAAAACTTCGGGATAAATTTCCTGTAGTATCCTGCGAGTCCTAAAAATGATTTAATTTGCTTAGGTGTTTTAGGTATCGGGAATTCTTTTACAGCTTTGCATTTTTCTACGTTGGGTTTTACTCCGTCACGTGTAATAACATGTCCCAAATATTCGAGTTCAGGTTTCACGTATTCGCATTTATCTGGCTGCAATTTCAAATTTGTATCTCTCAGTCGATTGAAGAGTATTATCAAATTTTGATTATGTTCTTCCATGGTTTTTCCAAAAACTATTATATCGTCCAGATATGCAAAACAAATTTTTCCTATTAATCCCCTTAATGCAGTGTTCATCATTCTTTGAAATGTTGCCGGTGCATTTTTTAGTCCGAAGGGCATTTGTAGGTATTCAAAGTGTCCTTGGTTAGTACTAAAAGCGGTATACTTTCTCGATTTTTTCTCCATTGGTATTTGGTGGAATCCTGCACTTAGATCGAATGCAGAAAAAACTGCGGCTTTTCCTAGGTCGTCGAGAATATCTTCTATAACAGGCAAGGGGTATGAATCCTGAGCTGTTTTTTCGTTCAATTTTCTATAGTCAATCACCATTCTCCATTTTGTCTTTCCTGACGCATCTTTCTTCTTTGGTACTATCCAAATGGGTGCATTGAATGGTGATTGAGAATGTTGAATTATTTTCTTTTCTAATAACTCTTGCACTTGTTTGTCCACTTCTTCCTGATGGATTTTAGGTGGTCTGTAAGATTTGATATTGATGGGTTTCGTTGGTTCATCAATTACGATTACGTGTTCTGCTAAGTTGGTACTTGGTGGCTTGTCATGGTCTAATTGGAATAGATCTGAATAGTTCTGTATGATTTTCCAAATTTCATCTTTTTCTTTAATACTCTTTATGTGGTCCAGTCTAGTCTTGGTTTTCAGTTCCTGAATTCTTTTATAACTTTGGTTAATTTTGTTGCTCGTTAACCTCGGTTTTACTTCAAAGATTTGAATGTTTTTTGTTTGAAAAGTAATGTTCTTCTTTCCTTCGTTTGCTAATGGAATATTTACAATACCTTCCTTTATATGATGGATACTGTCTCCTTGAGGGGTTCTTACTAAGACTGTTCCTTTCCGTTTCTCTACCTCTACGGGGATAGTTATAAACTGGCCGGCAGGCACAGTGAATTCGGATGATTCTATTTCTTGATATTTTTTGTTAACTCTTATTTTTCTCCGGGGTAAGTCAACTATGACGTCGTTGTTTAGGATGAAAGGAGTTCCTATTAAAGCGTCTTCTCTAATCGGATAGTCAGATGGGACTATATGAAATTTGTCACGTCGGTCGTTAATATTTCCTTTGCATTTGATAAACGTATGTCCGAGTGTTTTATTTGTCGTTTTTCCCGTGTTAAAGAGGATGGGTTTTTTAATAATATGCTTTTCTTTCACAAGATGTTCTTTGATTATGTTAATGGATGCTCCAGTGTCAATTAATGTCGTTAGAGTTTTAAATGTTGTCTGTTCGAAATCGAATTTGGCAGTGAAAAGATGTCCTCGATCTATTGCGGAGATGTGCTCTCGTCGTAAATGCTCTCGTCGTCGCTTGTGCTTTCTTGCTCTTCGTTTGTCGGGTTCACTTCCTGTTGAGGAGGTCTCTTCGGATGCGGAGCCTCCCGAAAATTTTGATTTCCTTTTTGAGTGGCTTTCTTTTTCTGGTTGGTAATTTTGTTGAAGGGGCTCGGTATACCTTGATCTTTTTCCTTCTGATTGCAGTAAAGTTCCGTATGTCCGGGCCTTTTGCAGTAAGTGCACTTTCTGTATGGATGATTCATTACCATAATATATTCAAGTGCCTTTTTCATTTGACTGGTTGTGTTTATCGAGTCAAGGTCGAATTCTTGGATATCGTTCTGATATTGTCGTTCTTCTTCCGTCATGCTTTCATGTCCTTCCTCTTCGTCACGTGAGTCGTATTCGTTGTACTCAGTGTGGTGGACGTTTGGTTTGTTCATTGAGAAGAATTTCCTGTTTTCTTGTGGCTTATTACTGAATCTTGATTTTTCGTGGTTGAATCTGTGTTTTTCCGGTCTTCGTTGGGGCTGAGGTTCGTGAAACATTCCTCGTTGTCTTTGGATGCTTCTTTTGAAGTCTTCGTGTTCTCGAGCAGTTGCTTCTGCTTGTGCGAGCGAATATATGTCCTTCGTTCTGAGATAGGCTCGTGTGTCTTCCTTGAGACTTTGCAGATAAGTCTGAATGATGTCTTTGTCAGATATTTGTAAATATATGGTGATTGATTCATCCGTTTGATGAGCTTGTTTAAGTTCGAGGCGTTTAGCGTTTAGCCAAGATATATAGATTCTGCGGAATCTGGTGTTGTGTTCCTGGATAGTTCCTTGAGTGTGGACGCATGCCGTCAGCTCGTTCATGAGTAACAATTATGATTTCACTGGGTTAACTCGTTTTATCAAGACGTCTTTCAATTGGTCGTATGTATAGATATCAACGTTCGAGATGCAACTTTGTGCTCTTCCTTTGATTTTCATTGTCAATATTTTTTCCAATAGCAACCCGTGTTGCTCTGGCAATGTCCAGTGTCGTGCTCTGTCAACTTTCGTTGTCCATTCCGAGATGTTGACTGCTCCTTCTTCCGTGTCTCCGGTAAAAATGGGTACTATATCAATAGTCTCCTTGGCTGGTGCGGTTTGGTTCGGTAGCAGGTCGTGAGGCATTCGATGTGGTCGGTAATAATTTTCTCTGGCGTTAGGTTGGCTATCAGGGTCTTCATCATCGTCATCGGGGTCGTCATCATCTGGATTCCCAGGCGGTGGTGCATTGAGTCGATTTCGATTAGATCGATTTGGTGGTCGTCTGTTATCCTGAGATGGCCTTTTGTCTGGTTGTGAGGAGGTAGGTTGCGGCTCCTGTCTCTGTATGAGTTGTCTCATCATGGTTTCGAGATTTTTCATTTGGTCTTTTACAGTCTGTAGGTCTTGTTGAAGCTGAGTATTTTCTGTTTTCAGTATTTGCATTTCGTATTCGTTCGTCTGGTCTTGTTGGTCTTTGGTAATAGTCAGAGTATTCATTTCTTGTCGGTGTATGCGTTTCAAGTCGTCTATACCAGAATTTAATTTTTTAATATGCTGTTCTTTTTGTTCAACAGTAGCTCGTAGTTCTAAGATGGTGTTCTCTAACCTTTCTTTTTCTACGTTATAATCTCGTAATATACTGTCCCTATTCTGTTGGAATTCTAGCCTCGTTTGTTCTCCGAATTGCTGTTTCTCTTTTATAAGTTTTTCTTCAATTTTTTGGAACTCTCGTATTTTTTCTTTTAGTTGTCGATCGAACTGAACGTCGTAGTTCCTTTTTATTTCTTTAATTACTTGCTCCTGTCTATAAGCGTTTTGTTCTTGTAAGGCTTTGAATTGATCTTGGGTTTCACTGGTTTCTTTTTCAAGGTATTGTTTCTGTGCTATAATCTGTGATTGTAGCGCGATATTCGTACTTTCAAGGGTCTCGATATGTTCGCGATAGCCTTGAGCCTCTTGCTTAATGATTTCTACCTGATCTTGTAAATATTTTTGTTTAATTAGTTGGTTTGATTTTTCCCTTTCTAATTGCTGTTTATCTGTCTGGGTCTCTTATAAATCACGTCTGAGCTCATTTATTTCGTCGCATTTTGCTGAGAACTCTATTTGTTTTTTCTGTAAAGTTTTTTCGAATTCGTTCTCGAGGTCGAGGTTTCGAATTTCGAGAGTTTTAATAAGGTCGTTCTGTTCAAGGTTTGCTTGACCTATTCGCTCTACTAGGGCAAGATTATTATTGTTATTTTTCTGTACGTGGACTAATTCAGAGCGCAATTCGAGTTGGGTTCTTTCGAATTCTAGTCTCTCAATATTAAATTGGGAGATTTGTTGTCCTTGCAGGCTGATTTTTTCCGTCAATATCCTTATTTTGCTTTCTGATTCCTGAAGGGCGTGCTGTAATTGTTTGATTTCTGTGTCTCGTAATTTGACTTCTTCTACCGCTTTGTCTTTTAAAGTAAGTCCTTCGTCAAAGTATTTGTTTACCAAGAGAGTGAGTTGAGAGTTTGCTACTTCAGCTTTTTCGAGACTTTTTACAAGTATAGGGTTTTCTGTGGATTGTTTTTTTCGTGGTGGTCTAAGTTCGCTAAGGCTGGACGTTTCTGATTCTAATTCTCTTGTCTTAGGGATAGCGATTTGATTTTCTAAACGTAGCGCTATGGCAAGGTTTTGTTCTTGAACTTCCTCAATCTTCTTTTTTCCCGTGGTTACTAAAATATAATCTAATGAATGAGGTAGATCGTGATATGCCAATAATTGTGGGTGATTCTTCGGATCTTTGTGAAATTTCCAAGTTATTTTTTCTATGTGCTCAGATTTTCTCAGCGTGTATAAATCTTCTTCGGGTTCCCATTCGGGGTGATTTTTATAATACAGAAAATAACTAAACAGGATTCGTGAAGTGTCTTTTTTGAGTTTCTTTACATGGTTGGGGATTTCTTCAACTATAATGCTTCTTCCCGATATACTCTTTTCTGCTGTGAACATTATCTTTGGTTTTCGTCGCGTCTACGTATATATATTTTCATGCGTTATTATTATTTTTTCGTATCCTATATATATATATATATAATTATTTTTCTTATTCCACACATATATGTATTAATTATAATAAATGTCGAGCGATGTTGTGTCTCAAAGATTCTTATGATCTGAGATCTTATGTGATCGAGTAATTAGATAATTTTTTTTCATGTTGTTACTCAAAATAATTCGAGAATAGGCGGTATTTGTCATGAAAGGTAGAATTCTACTAGCACCACTAGATTTATGAATTTACTTACTTTCGGTACCACCGGGTCTTTTATTTATTGTAATAACGAGACACTATTATATTGCCGTATCTCTTTTCGTTACTTTTGGACTGGACATAGCTTCCAATGCTAGTGGTTCTTTTAAAGTTAAACACACAAAATTACTTAACTACGTTGTTTGGGAATAAGGTAGTTACAACTTCCTATTTTTAATTTGTCGTGCGCAGAATATTAACTGCGGAAAAGATTTGTCGCAAGAGTCTCTAATTCCCTTACATAATGAGCGGGATTTCAAACTTACTCATACTCAGTGTTCGCATACAATACTGGTCGAATGATGTTGATCTCGGTGTTCTTGAAGCGGCGAACGCTGTTACAACGATCGGTTGTAGACTTTTCGCGTCGATTGATGATCCAGCATACCGTCGGAGTTGAGATTATTTTCTGAAGGCGTGTCTCCCCCAGTTTTTATTCAATCCTTCCCGTGCTCGTGCTCCTACAGCGAAGTCTTATAGATGCGCGGTACGTGCAAGTTCCTTAATACACAATTGTCCGTCACTCACTTACGGAAAATTCAGCGTGGCAATGTCTTTTCCGTTAACACAAAATTAACTAAGTTAAATGTCTGTTTAACGTTCACTCGTACACAGGTTTAATGTTCGTAGTTTTACACCCTCCGTCGTGGAGTTTTGGTAACCAGTTTTTCACTTGACTTTTGGTATTACGATTTTTCATCGATTATTAATCCTGGCAGGATCGCCAATTTTATGTTACGCAAAGTGGCTTTTTATGACTCGAATCCAACTAGCGTCCATTATTAACTCTATCCTTGTGCAAAATACACATCACAAGGTCACTCGTCTTTATAAAGAACCTATGGTTTTCGAATCGCCAGGTTAAGTTTTTGGTAAAGCCTTTCCAGGGCTGTATTACGTGTCAAGGTGGTAATACGCGTAACACTAGGTCTGTAGCCCAACGGTGTCTTTATTGACGGCGCAATCTTGCTGCGAGATCAGAGTCAGGACCAAAGTGAGAAGTGAGACGAGTTTCACGTGTGTTTTGGAGTACTTGCCGAAAAGTAGATCAAAGGTCTCTTTCCTTCGGACTTCCGTTGCGGCGAACGGTCGAGATCTTCGGAGAAAGAGGACGAACCTTGTTGAATACGATGTGAAACAGGTGAAGAATCAGAGCTTGTCAGGATTCGTTAGGACAAGGTGTCTTCAGGTTCACACAAAGGAGAAGATCACGAGTGTATTATAATAAGTTGTTTAATTTCACATATGATTGAGGTTTACAATAATATAGATTACACTCGGATGCGGATAACACTTATTCGGTTTCTTAATGCGACGATTTAGACGTTACAACAAACGATTCGATGCACTATACCGAGTTCTTAATAAGACTTGTGCGCGTTATCCCGTATACTCTGTACGTAGTTATTGTTAGCGTAGCAGCTAACAGCAGAGGACTCGGAGGGAGAACCTCGTCGTAACAGGGTTTCTACGATTCTGACTTATAGGTCGTCAGTCCCGTGCTACGCAGGGCCGATATTCGTCGGATAGCAATAGTGGGGCAAGGGTTTACGTGACTGCATTTCTGGGAATGCATCCGCGGGACCCATCGATAAGTATATATTCCCACGCGCTAGTCTGACTCAGTGTGCTTTGTTTCAACGGTTTTGGACAACGGACTCACGCCGAAGGCGAAGCGCAATAAAATTTAATCTTAAACGTTGAGAGCTCGGGCGCATATGCAGGCCGAAAAATATCGATACTTAATCCTAGACAAAGATGCTTTGTGCGTTGGTCGTTTGGTCACGTACGCAAGCCATGAGCCATAGCGAGTTATATTAACGAAAAAGTATATGAGCATATATTTTTACTTTGTATTTATATTTGTTCTTATTCTATGGATATGAGAATAAAGTATTTGCTCTAATTAAGGCAATTTATGCAGTTGGCTTAACAACGGGTCCAAAATCAGTAATACTTCTGGATTCTTGGAGAGGTCAATGTCCAACTGCATTTACAGAAATGGATATGCAAGGGAAAGATATTAAAGTTTAAATCATTCCAGCAGGTAAATATATGGCACCCGTTTCATTAGTTCTGTAGACAATTAGTTCATATGATAATTAGTCATTTCTGCAAGTACAACTAGAATGATACAGCCCCTTGATGTTTATAGCTTCCGTGTATGGAAATACTTCGTCAAACACGCAGTAATATTATACAATTACGACGTCAATCCGCATTTGAGAGACAATATTGTTAAATTACAATCTCTTACATACAACCAGTTTTCTTCTCCACAGTTCACAAACCTTTTCAAATATGCGTGGTACAAGAGCGGGTACGAAAAAGAAAGACCACCAAACTTCGAAAATCCGGTAGAATTTTGCTTTTCACAAAATGTACCGACATGCGATATATGCGGCGAAGCAGCTATTATCACTTGTGCGTGGTGTAAGAAATCTCTTTGTTTCAAACACTTTTATCATGACTATCATTATGTAATAAATATAATTGATAAAAAACATAGACTTGGAATGTTTCCTAATTGAGCGTGAGAACACTTTTCTGATTGTGTTGTAATCTTCAAATGCAGGGCGTGGCGGTGGAGAATTTCTTCGTAAATATACAATTGTAATCCAGTTGCTTCCCGAAGCACGAAGACAGTCGTCGATTGCGATCCTTGCCTCTGCCCATATTAGTGGTAAACTAAAGAGTGATTTTTCACAAGTAATTCACGAATGATTGCAATAAACAACACGCCATTTATTGCTGTACTCATCATTATCATCATGAATTTCTAGTAGTCGAAGAATATAACACTTTTTCCTTCCGAACTTTATTTTTATTTCGGCCCGTTCACGAGCTTAGAATGAACGAAGTTTTTAAGGGTGCGTTGACCCCTTAAGAGTGTCATTCCGCCAAAACGAGAAAATGTGTATCGACTATTTTGACTGTTTGTATTTTCTTTGTAACCCATTTTTATTTCTACGAATTTTCGTCCATGCCGCACGGTGAGAACTTTGAATGTTTGCCTTTCGAAAGGCGGACCGTTGTGGGGGCGGGGGGCTGGAATTTTAAAAAGATGCAACTGCGTCATAACACGAACATATATTGACGTGCATTTAGACCGAAATGACAGAAGGCTAGCTGATTATACGATGATCTTGGCTGAAAAACCGAAGAGCAGTTTCTGCCCCTTAATTGTGAGATATCGGAAAAAGAAAGAAATCCGTATGCGCACCATTCCATTCTCTACATGTATGCAAATTAACATCCAATCCATTAAAAATTCTCAGAGATACGGTTGAAAAAATTGGATTTTTGCAATAAACAATATGAAATTTGTTGCTATTTGCATCGTTCTCATCTCCAATGTATAGTACACGAAAAAATTAACATTGTTGCAATTTGAAGTTTTTCCATATCTCGTACCGTTAAAACTTTATCGGCGAAAAACGAAAATCACCCCAATTTTCGAGGGTGCTTTTCAACCATTAAAAATCGAGTTCCGCCGAAATAAAAAAAATACGTGTCGCCTATTTTTACCCATTCTACAAGCACGCCAAATTTCATCGAAATCGGAGACATCGACCCCGCAACGTTTCCTTGTTAGAACATTTTGTACTTCGCAACTTCTGTAACAGTTACGCGATAATAATAAGAACCTTGGCGCTATATTCCGCGCATTACTTTATTGTACATTCCATTCTCGAACCGTGAAACTCACAAATATTAGAATCTGTGTCGTCGAACATCTGTATCCGTCTCACTCACACACATACCATCTGCGAGCGCTTCTGGCCCTCCGGCGCAGGGCTCTTAGTTTTACGACCGCTACCTGACATTCAAGCGACTGGGTCATCACCGAGGCGCACCAATGTAAGCGAACATACCCTTATATTTTGTTTCCGATTTGTATCCCAAATAAATAATAGAATTAACCCATACGGTTAATTCTAATAAATTACGAGTCAATCGACCACACGTGTCACAACCATTATCTTAACAATTGGATCATCCACGGAATCCCTTGAAATTCCCTCTTCCACGTCTCCTTTTTAACCCTCATCCCGTGCTGTTACGCTAGGCGTAGGCAAGAAAGAGGGATACCACATATATATAATATGCCCACGTCCCCTCAGGACGTGACAATAGCAACTAATTTCTGCTCAATACTCATCATAGGGAAAATTATTTCTTCTGAAGACTTCGCTGATATTTCCCATTCATAAACTTTATCTGACTGTATAGGATAAGTAAATAAATTGGTCTTTGTTTTCCAGATCTGTCCTTTAATGGAAATAGATTCTCGTAATTCAGTGGACCCATATATTTTTTTATTTCTACTACACATCCATTTCTTAGAATGGATGTGTAGTAGGTGTATTTTGGTGGCGTATTTTTCCGCCGTCATATATTGATATTTTTCCGTAATATAGTAATGATTGAGAATTACTTATTCAATTACTTAATAATTTCCTAATTAAAACTAAGATAATATTACTTTTATTGGAGTCATTAATACTTTACTTTATACAGCGGACATATAATGTCGCTCCTTCGCGTTCTGTATTCTTACAGACTCATTTCAGACTGTGACTATAACTATAATCAATGTGATAATCTTATAATTTCAAACTTAAGTGTTACAAGCTATCACAATTCTAAAAAATGTTATCATAGTGGATACTTCCTCAAAAATAAATGTTTGCAGTGAAGAGAGTTCGCCTCACTTTATTTTTTGTATTAATTTTGTCATGGCAGTTTGTCATATGCACATGAACAATTACATAAAAACAAATACAGATATACCCTGACGCATTTAACATACACGTATATCCACTGATACGGATATTTTATGTCGCTGAAATGGTTTTGATGAGGCGCCATTGAGGCAACTTATAAGGCCCCGGTGGTTGCACCTTTAATGGCCCTTGTTGACAAAGTGTGACCGGCCGCTAACGGCCCTCATGTGGCTTCCAGATTAGGGCCCGAATAAAGTTAGGGGGATATTTTTGGGGCGCGATCACAGCCCCAACTCAATTTCCGCACGGGTATACACAAAACATATTAATACTCACTAAAGAGGGAAAATAAATACCGGAATCATTCCTGTGTATGCCGAATCTGCAAATTGCACCGAAAAAACACGCGTACACACAGTATATTTTCCCATGCATCATTTGTAAAGACATAATTATTAATTACACATTTTAATAAAAATGAAGGAGGAATACGTATCTCGTACTCGATTTGATCTAAATTTATTTACTTCCTGAAGAAGTCACGCATCCTATGAAATTTTAATGTAAGAAAAAAGTAGTGCTATTGCAATATATAATATGTTTTTTCAACAGGAATCTCGGAAGGTTTTAGCCGATTCGTACCAATTGCTGCGCCACGAGCCCGAAATACTTCCAGAGGGGAAATTAGCAAAGCAGGCACTGAAGAACTTGCGTGAAATTGATGCAATCATTAAGACGTTCTTGCAGAAGACAGCATCGCCAGCGTAGTACACGTCTGATCTGATTGTAACGGCATATATATCCTACGCTCCAAATGCGCAGAAATATATAATTATTTACATCTGCTCTATTAAGTGCAAAATAAAAATAACATAGTTGACATAAATCTCTAGTAGGAGAGAGCGTAATTATGCTCAATTAAATTATCTTAGATTAGGAAATAAACAGTTCTCATTGAATATCAAATAGTAGGCACGACCTTGCATATTTCTCGCAATTCACTTCCGAATCCAGAACGAAATATTTACGAGTAAGTCTCCTGCCTGTGACCTCGTAAGTGCATAATCAATCACGAAATTGCATACGTTTTCATATAATGTCTCATCGAACCACGAGATTTTAACCGGTTTTTCACGGAACGTCCTGTTCAATGACAAAGTTCGATTCAAAGTCTTACTTTTCGCAGCCACTTTAGAAAAAGAAACCCGAAACAAGGTTCCTTCCATCTGGCCAGACAAATAAAAAAAATACTGCATTGCCAACACTGGATCAAAGGTCAGAGGACTCCGTAATCGAACGCCGAACGATTAATTATTGGAGCGAAACTTTTCGCTAGAGACAAACTCATTCTGGAACCTCAAGAATTAATAGAATCAGCGACAATAACCTTGGGTGCGGCAACTTTAGACTTACTAAATGAAGAAGAGGGCATTGTCCAAATATGGTTTTAGAGACGTTAGCAGCCGCAGCAAATCTCGTAATAGAACTATTTTACAAACAGATGAAATTCAAATGACCAAGACTGTCATTCTTGGAAACAGTTTGAATGCATTCAAGAACGAGTGGAATTTTCTTAATACTATAACCCACTGCTAGCTAAATGAAACTAAATAGAGGAGCCAACGCAAATAAATACATACGTAAGTATAGTAGCTAGGTGGTCGAAAAAAAGAATAACGAATGGCGAAACATGACCTCAGATAATTTTGTCTTAAGCTGCGTTTCCGGGGTATATGTCATAATTTTTCAGAAACCCATTTAGCACATTCCACCTGAAGTTATTATACCGGAAACAGAATAAAAATTACAAAAAATCGATGGAAAAATACGCAAGGCCAGAGACAGGTTAGTTTCTGTTCCCATATTGCATTGTATCGGGAGGCCTATAAAGATTGCAAATCATACGTCTCAGAAATGATCAGCTTATTAGAAAGAAGAGGTTTTGTCATTGATAGTCTCAAAAGTATAATGAAACCAGTAAACAGAGGCAATTTTTTAGGCTTTGTCATAGATACACGTGGCTTCACAATAGAATTGACACATAAAAAAAAGAAAAAGACCAAGCGGCTTGACAGAAAAACTTACGTTAAAGAGAAAATGTCTAATAAAATTTTTTTTCGAGTTTATGCCAATCCTCAGACTAGGCGTATATCTCAATTGGACTTATACACAAATTCTAGAAAGGAAAAAAGCTTTACGATAAAACAACCATGATTGAAACCAAAAAGTGAAAATTCCCGGAAATTTAAACTCAGATTTACATCGGTGGCAAAAGTTTTCCCGAAGGGCACAAGTAACATTAAAGCAACACATGTTAACTTAGCAATATTTACATATGCTTCAGATTCCGGTTGGAACACAGTTGATGTTAAAAATAAGATACTTCAATTTTGGGACCTTGCTCAAAGCAATTGGTATACGAATTACAAAAAGTTATATAAAATTAGTATTAATAATACTAGTCGATGAAAAATCTATTCGGCAATTTTTGTTACCAGTTGATAACAGAATAGCTACATCCCACATAAACAAAATGGGAGAAGCTAGATTCCTTAAATATGAATGGTTGGCTAGGAAAAAAATTGACAATGGGCTAAAGAGCGTCGAATGTTTTCTTTCGCTTCAAACATCGCACCCCAAGCTAATATCGTAGCAGACGCACTATCTCGATTTCAAAATATTCACACAGATAGAGAATTAGCGGATTAAAGAATGCGTTTAAAAATATCGTAAAACTCTTAGGACAACCAGACTTATATGCAACAGGTTCAAACAACAAATGCAAATATATTTTCTCCTGGTTCCCAGAATTAGACGCAGTAACAATAGACGCATTTACTGTACGTTGAACAGGGCTAAATTTTTACGCTTTTCCGGCATTCAAATTCATTCTAAAAACGTTGGCAAAAATTGAAGAGATAAAGCTTACGGAATTCTAGTAATAGCACACTGGCCAAACTAGACATGGTATCCCTGGTTTATCAAATTATTAATTAGCGATCCAACAATTTCCCAACGTAAGCCTAATTTAATCGTTTCTCCATGCAGGTCACTACACCATCCCAGAATATAGGATTCAGTGTTACGAGCGGGAAAAGTGTCACCAATTCCTTCAACCTTCACCAAAACTACCGAAAACAGCACTGTGAATCGTTTGAGCATTTTTATCAAACTCCACTTTAAAAGAATACGAATCAGCCCTAAAACATTGGTGGCGATATTCACAGTGAGCTAATCACGACAGCTGACCTTGCAATTCAGGATGATAAAATATAATGATGGAGTGTCATATAGTACACTTATTAATTACAGAGCGGCACTTTCACTAGTGTCAGAAGGAATTGTAGGTAGCGATAGATTAGTGAACAGATTCCTGAAAGGCGTAACTAAACTATAAGACCACCAAACCCAAAGTACAACTGTACTCCGGATGTGCCTATAGTTTTATCGTGGTTCGTTAAATATTATCCATTATAATATTTATCGGTTGCTGATTGAACAGAAAAAATAGTCATGTCATTGGCCTTGCACACCGCACACCGAGCTCAAACGTGATCTTTGATGAAAATTAAAAACATAAAATGAACAATCAAAGGCATGGAAATCTGAATTCTAGACCTAATTAAGGCATCCATTCCAAAACGATGTTAACCATTATTAATCTTACCAGAGTTCTAAGAAAACCCCGAATTGTGTATAGTTTCAACCCTAAACAGACACACCAAAGTCATAGCTAGTAATAGAAATACGGAAGAAACGGTTTCTTACAAGAATATCCCTCAGATATCGTCCTTCGATTTTGTTAAAACTTATATATGTTATGAAGCATTGAAAACTAAGCGACACGGTCATTTTTGATCGGCGGAAAAACGGTTTTGAGAGGTAAATCCGCCCCTCGCAGAAAAGCATGTCAAGGCGTAATATTGCACTTCTACCCACAAGCAGTCGACCAATCGCAATGGAACAAAAACGAAAACTCTTCTACACCGAAGCCATGAAAAATCTACTAAAGTTATAGCAAAAAAAAATTAAGGGGTGTACCACCCCTACATTTGCCTTTTTTCACCCCACACGTCGAAGGGTTGTATGGAAATGAATAAAATGGGGATCATTTTATAAGAGGGGACATAATTAAAGTTGCCGTATTTTTGCGCATTCGCCGGACAGCAAGCTTAAGGGGGTAAACCATCCTTTACACAAATTTGATTATCGCGGTCGTATTTTCTGTATTTAAAATGCCCCCTGATTGAAAATGCTCCTAAAATCTATAAATTAATGTTTTTTCACGTTTCAAGTTTATTACACATCTCTTAAGCGTAAACTACCCCCTCGAAATTCCATTTCATCCGCGGTTTCAAGTATACATATATGTTTAAATTGAACTTCAGGATAGGCGTGGAGTGAAGGGTAATGCGGGGGGGGGGGGGGGGTAGCCGTTACTCAGAAGGCTCATATATTCAGGCCGAGACGCCTTCGACTTCGATTTGGAAACATTCATACAGAAATAAACATACACTTCTATAATAACTGATGAGTAAAAAAGTAAAAAAGTAAAGTAAAAAGAAATCGCGGATCCATCGAGACCCGCCCCCTGACACTGGTAGATAAATGCTGTTCTCAAAATGTCCTTGGCGCACTGTGGCACTAGTAGTCGTGTGACAGGCATGCATATACAGGGTGATGCACATAAAGTGTTACAGAGCAATGGCACTCAAACTATTGATCATATCTAAAAATGTTTCAGACAAAAAGTTTCGGTGTTCGAGAAGACAGTCATACTGGACCATCCTATTTTTTTATCGGTGAAGGCGCTGAAGCCACGTCAAGGTCACCTCCACTTTTTTAAATGGAACCAGGTAGTTTTTTTTCGATGACCTTATTCCCGATTTTAAGACTAATTCAGCGACCTACAACACAAGGTCATTCTAGTCAGGCAAAGTATGAAAATAGTCGAAAAATATCGGAATTATCACTTTCAAAGGATCCACTAATCTTGGTTTGGGTTTACCTATAGAATATGCTCGAAGTACCCTCGACTTGTAAACACTTGTTTGATCGCTGTTTTCATTTCATACGATACCAATATTTCTTATCGGCAACAAGTACGCATTTTCTGTTGACATATCAGTAAGTCACTCATTACCTTCTAATGTGAGTACATCGGATCGCGAAAATGAACGATGTTCAAGATTCTTTTGATATGTCTATGGTGGTGGGGAAATGCCGTAAACATTACAGGAAAGCCCAAGATTTGTATGCGGCTCGATATCCAGATAGGCAACAAAAATCACACATGGCTTTTAAGCGAATAGCTGACCGTTTATGTCGCCTCGGTACAGTGAAACAAACACGAGTCAAACGTCGACCGATTGTTAATGAAAATAATGCGAGTGTTATCTTAGCTTTTGCTGCACTAAATCCACATGCGAGCAGCAGGCAAATAAAAAGGAAGAGTGGAATTAGTCAGCGATCCGTATTAAGAATCTTCCATCAACACAAGTTCCATTTGTATCGTAGGTCATTACATCTGGATTTGTACGACAATGATTTCCCAATTCGCATCGATTTCTGTAACTGGATTCGTAGAAAAATGAACACAGATGTCTCATTTTTTTAGTCATGTGCTTTTTTCTGACGAATCTAACTTCACAAATACGGGAAATGTGAATAGGCAGAACATGCATTATCGGGCAAATGAGAATCCTTGATGGATGAGAACTGTACCACTTCAACATCCGTGGTCCGTTAATTGTTGGTGCGGCATTGTCGGTGATCACGTCATTGGTCCATATTTTTTTGAAGGTCGCTTGACTGGGCACGTTTACGAAAACTTTCTGCAAAACGTCATACCTCAATTACTGAAAGACGTGCCCTTGCATGTTCGCATGAACATGTAGATGCAACACGACGGTGCACCACCCGTGCAGAAATTTTGGCAGGGATACAGCTGGATTCTGACTTGTATCCCGGACTCCCAGTCGGGATCTAGTCCGATATCGGATCAGATTTGAAGACTAAATGTAAGATCCGTAAACTGGATTCCATTAGGGATCCAGAACCGGATCCTTTAATGACTGTAAATAGATTTCCCATGGAATCATTGAGGAATCTGGGAAGGATCACCGGTGAATACAGGCTGAAATAAAATGTCAAAAATGGAATTATGACATGTTAAATTTATTATAAAAATAAATAACATTTATAAACTTTTGGTGCATTAAACTATCAGTAAAAAAAAATTTGTCCAAAGATTCAAATGGCAGATCGCGCTCATCGCGAGATTTTGATGTGAATTAAAAAAAATTCACATCAAAATCTGTGAATGCAAATGTATTGACAAGAAATTATAAATACAAAAAATTCACAAAATTAGTTGTGAATTTTTTCGTATTTAAGACAAATTAAAATCAAATTCAAAATGATTAGATTAAAATTTGCGCCGAAAGTGAGTTCGTACGTATTTTGAGAGACAACATTGCCTCGAGGCAAAGAAATTTTTGCACATAACTTTTTGTGTGAACATTTCTTTGCCTCAGCACAATGTTTTCTCTCAAAATACGTTTACACTTGTGGTGTAAATTTTAATATAACTGTCGTGAATTCGATTTTTATTTTCTTCAACTTGAGGAAATTCACAACTCATTTTGTGATTTTTTTCATATTTATAATGTAATATTTGAAACTCACAACTTTTTTTGCAAAAATTTCTTTGCGTCGACGAAATGTTTTCTCTCGAAATACGTAAGAACTCACGGTTGGTGTAAATTTTAATCTAATCATTGTGAATTTGATTTTAATTTGTCTTAAACACATGTTTATACCCACCGACATGTCGGTGGGTATAAACAGAGAATTATTCCCCAAAACCGGACAGAAAATGCACGTGACGCCAACATTTTTAAAATGATGCCATCGTCGTCGTACATATGCCGATACTGATGCAAGTTGGATTCTAACCGGGATACCGGTTTTGGGGAATCCATGATAAATCCAGATCGGGATTTGATCGGACATAGGGTATCCCGGTCAAAATTTCTGCATGGGCACCCCTGTTATTCACTGTATTCGACAAGTGATGAATGAGATTTTTGGTGAAAAGTGGATAGGATGAGGCGGCCCTGTAGCTTGGCCACCTCGTTCGTCAAATCTAACATCGCCAGATCACTTTTTATGGGGTTTTGCCAAAGAACACGTGAAGACGGTAGCACCTACCACGCCTAACGACACGAACGAAAGAATACGCCGAGCATGTACCGAAATTATACCACAAATGTTGGCTGAAGTTAGACGGTCTTTTTATTAGCGAATTAACAAGTGCTTACAAGTCGAGGGTCATCACTTCGAGCATCTTCTGTAGGTCGACCCAAACCAAGGTTAGTGGATCCTTTTAAAGTGATTATTCCGATATTTTTCGTTTTTTCGACTATTTTCATACTTTGCGTGATTAGAATGACCTTGTGCTGAATTCGTCTTAAAATCGTCAATAATGTCATTTAAAAAATACATGGTTCCATTGTAAAAAGTGGAGCTGACCTTGATTTAGCTTCAGCGCCACCACCGATAAAAAAATTGGGTGGTCCAGTATGACGGCCTTCTCGAACACTGAAACTGTTGTCTGGAACATTTTTGGATATAATCATTAGTTTGAGTGCTATTGCTCTGTAACACTTTATGTGCCTCACCCTGTATATATATGTTGCACCAAGGTTTCGTACATCTTACACGAATAAAAGTCTATTGTAGATAACTTTATGAAAACCATTATTCGCATGTTTGATGGGTTTGAAACACAATTGATTTGTTCAGCTTAGCATTATCCACTTAGAATATGTTCGTATATATTGTGACGTGGCGTCACGAAAGATCGTTTCTCGCTCGAAACGCCGACGTCACTCCCTCCCCTACGCCCCTTTCCATTTGTAGTTTATTCCCTTTATTGGCCCCTCGCGCACTGAATCCCCCTATCCCTGCGTCTCCAGCGTAGAACTCGCTAGAATGTAAGGGCGCCGCGAGGCCCGGTTTCTTGTTATCAATAGCTTAAGCCCGGTCGTCGAACATCCACCGTGGGAGTCGCCTCGTTCGTGCCACCGGAACCCGGTGGCAGCCCTCCCTGCCCCGTCTCTAGTTATACCCCCCCCCCCGCTTTTTCTTCATCCTCCTTGCCCTGAGTGACGCGTACACTCCCCCCCCCCCCCCTCGCTCAAGGAGATCATCACTGGAGCCCGGAGGAAGCAGCGACAAAGCCGTGGGATATCGTCCACGCCGTCGCCTAGACAAAGCCATAATCGGACCGTTCTCCTGTCACGCCACGTCGCCGCACTGCGCAAACCTCCGCAGGAAGTCTGACCCTGAGGAGGCCATCGCCGTGGCCACCAGCATCCACCACACCAGGCCACTCCCGAGTGGATCGCTCGATTGCCCACACCAACCGGGGCATGGCGAGTACCGGGGCGCAGCCACGAACGTCCATCTGAGCATGAGAGCAAGAGAGAGCACCGAGTCAGAATTCGTCTGAGGAGCCAATACCGTCACGATGCGGCCATCCCTCGTTGCGCCCGGAAACTGTCGGACATCGAGCCATCGCTACGCTTCCCTACCCTACCCAGTCCTATGATATCGACCCGTCATCGACCACCTCACCGTTAGATCACCGTTAGGACCCGGTCGACGACCCATGAAATTCGGGAAATTCCAGCGAGCATGCGGCGAGCAGCGAAAAAGACCGGCAGTTATGGTTGAGCCGTGTACCAAGGGACATTTCGAGCGAGAAATAAATCGTCAATCGTCCGCTTTTCTTTTTTCTGTCTGCGAGTTTGAGCTTATCTTTTTTTTTTATCTTTCGCGCCTCCGCCGTTCGTTATTTTTTTGCGCTTTTTTTGTTGTTCCGGGTGTTTGCGCCTTTTTCTTTTTTTTTTCTGTATTGCGTGATAGCGAGAGAGCACGACTTGATCCGGACGAAGCCGTAACTGGGATTAGCGAGATTCAACCCGGTAAGTCCCTCGTCACTTGCGTTGTCCGCCGCCAACAGTTTCTCTACCATACTTCTCATTGTGTTAAGGGGTTAGGCCACAGTAACGGATATAAAATCATGGGCGAATTAAACAATTTTTTTTTTATATGAAAAAGTGATTCGCTCATAAAATCAATTAGACATCCATTTAGTATGAATATCAAGCTGTTAGAAAATATATATATATTTTTTTCGATGTACAAAATGGCCGACTACTACTATTTACTTTTGTTATCTTTTTTGGGACGCTCCGTGGCGTGATATTTAGCATCCACATTTTTTTACCTTGAACAAAAAACAAAAATTCTCGTCAACATACATTCGAATACCTATAGAAGTACGTACGGAATTTAAAAAATATTGGTTTATTCAAAAGTTGTAGGTATTTGAACTTAAGAAATGAATTGTCAGTAAAAAATTTCGTTATAACTGCTCATAAACTGCTCATAAAATGCAAATTTTCGATTGATCAGAAATTCCGTACCTAGTTTTCGGCGAAATGCAATTAGGAACATAATTTTCAAATTTAAAGTAAATCGAGCGAAAATTGTTGAAGTTATTTGTTACGCCAATTGGAAAAAAGCTGTTTCGAGAAGTTTCGAATAGTCGGCCATTTTGTACATCGAAAAAAATATAAATTTTTTCTATCAGCTTGATATTCATACTAAATAGATGTGTAATTAATTTTATAAGTGAATCACTTTTTAATACGAGAAAAAATTATTACATTCGCACATGATTTTATACCCGTTACTGTGGCCTAACCCCTTAAAGCAGTCACGTAATTATTGCACCCCGAATAAATTCGCGTTGCGTATTTTTTCCCTGCAGTGCGTGCTTCCCCCTCCCCTCCCCGCGTCAGTAATTACGAGTTTTTTAAAATTTGTTCTTTTTGCGCAATCACCGCCAAGTGAACCTTAGCGTGATTTCCCCCGAACTTCCCTCCCCGCTTCTAACCGCCAAGTGAATCCTTAGCTCGAACCGGGTACTCGCTAGCCGGCGAAGATGCGGGTGTCTATCGCTATCTCTCTCTCACGATTCGGCCGGCCAGCGAGCGACCTCGCGCATCATAACAAACCTTGCTACGATTTCGTAGCAAGGACGCTCGTTATTCGCTCTGTGCAAAGGGTAGGCAGCGCCGCTGGTGGCAGTTATGAGAATTTTTTACACGTTCGTGACGCCGGCCATTGCCTTGGTTTATATGGGAAGTTGTCAAATAAAATAGCGAAAGTTAAATAAGGAAACAAAGTCGATCGTACCAAGTTCATTAATAACAAAACAAAGAAGCTGAGACTTTTACACACAATCGTAAGTACCTTTTTTACTTTGAAAGTGCTGTGTATTTATCTTTTTTATTATTGAAAATTGATCGATTGTATAACCTCAATATGTCTCTGCAACTGTTTAGATATGAATATGTGCATACGGACGGGGTTTCAAGCAGTGACACATTCGATAGATTTCAATCCAGAAACAATAAAAAAGGTTTCCGGCCTCACCACAACGCACGTAGTTCAAGTGGAAGAATGTTTTTTAACGAAATACGTTCATCTGTAATAAGATGTAATGTAATCCGTCAGACTTCCGTTACTTCGCCTCCGTATAAGGTGCAATTAGAGGTAAAATATTTTTTGGAAATGTCTGATTTATTAAAAACAATAGTGGTATTTGAAAATGTGATAACTAATGTTGTTGTTATGTACTTATGTATTCACATTTCATTAAGTAATACGTATTGATGATTGGTTGCGTATTCTATAACACGCAATCTATAATACCCAGCGATTGTAAAGACTAATTTATTTTCTAGATTGACGGTAATCGTATCATAACAGTCGTGAAATGCGATTGCGTATCAGCTGCTGGGGGAAAATGCAAGCATATTTGCGCTTTAATATGCTACATCAATACCGATCGAAATGCAACACAAACGAGCGTAGACCAAAAATGGGAAAGGCCCTCACGGAATCAACTCGGAAAAGAAATGTATGCGAAAGGAAATGTCATCACGGAACACTTTAAAACTAAAAGCGTCATAAACCCAGTACATGGTCCTCCGTATGCTGTGCAATTATCCGATGTAACGCGCTCTTGTGCGCTCGGTTTAATCTTAGCTGCTCGAGAGCGTCTGAAAGACGATACGAGTGATGAAAGCTTGAAAAAAACTAAAGTAACTCAATTGACTTCATTTAATAATGAGGTGTCTTGGGAAACCTGCATTATGAACTTAATCATATTTGCAGAAGAAAGTGAATTATACTTCCAAAAATCCCACCACTTTTCAAGCATTGCGGCGAAATGTTTTTATGAAAAATATATTTAATTGAGCGAACAAGAAATAATCGCACTGTGCATTAAAACTGTAAGTCAAAGCGATTGCTTTGATTGGTTTAAGGCTAGAAAGCTTTGAATAACTGCAAGTAGTAAAGCCCACGCAATTAAAACAAGGACAAAACGCGATCTTTAAAAAATGATAGATACTTTTGTAAATGTCGTTCACACTAAATCATTTGCCGCGACCTAATTTGGCAAAAAAAGGAGAAAATCGCCCGAAAGCAATATGAAACATTATTAAATGTCCAGGTTTTGACCATTGGTACAGTCGTTTTACAAGCTCAGCCATGGTTAAGTGCGTCTCCTGACGGAGTCGTGATAGAATATGGATGCATAACGAAATTAGTAGAGATCAAGTGTCCTTATTCGTATCAAAATGTACCGGTTTACGATGAAGTCGAGAAAACTTTCAACGTCCCATATTTAGTCGATTCAAACAATAATGTAGATTTGAAATCAACGCATCAGTATTACACGCAGTGTCAAATGCAAATGTATGTAACAGGATTGTCACAGTGTGATTTATTTGTGTGGTTACCAAAGGGAAGCTGCCCCTAGCAATTTTGGCAACTGCAAAGTCAACCGAAAATATCAACGGTTGAATTTGGACAGCTTTACAACTATAAAGTCGACCGTAAAAAAAATCCTAATGGTTGATTCAACGGTTGTTTAACCGCGGCCATTTTGTTTTCACTGGATGGTTGTCTCACTCCGTCGCACAATCTGCTGCGGATATTCTCTCGCCCCCCCCCCCCCCACCCCCGTGTTTGATTACTCAATTCTCCGCGAATCATCAATTTAATTATCAAGACAGTATAATTTGATTAATCATTAAATATATTGCGTCGAGTCAACTATCCAATCAACCATCGAGTCAACCATCCAATCAACCGCCGAGTCCAACCATCCAGTTAACCGTCTAGTCAACCATCCACAGAAAACGCAGGATGGTCGACTTTCAAAGATAAACGGTTGAGAAGCTGTCCAAATTCAATCGTTGAACTTTTACGTTGACTCAACTATCTTTTACAACCGGTTGACCAAAATGACAGGGGCGTTACCACTCTGTCACGAGATCATTCCTTTTTAAAAGGTCTGATACCCAAATTACATGCATTTTACTTCGATGACTACTTACAAGCTTTGAATGTTGTTAAGCCAGAGAAAAGCATTATGTGACCAAAAAATGTTCCTAATAGTTTTATTAATGCAATAAGTCTGCAGCTGTGATACGATTGAGCAGAACATTGTGACTCAGTTATCCGATGTTTTATTTAAAACTGTAATTTAACATAAAAATAAACATATGAAATAAAATACGAGAACCAGTTTGGTACAAAGAATATATCCGCAGTTTATTTGATAACACCTGTTTATTTTTTTAAATAAATATATTTACAATTCTTGATGACATTGAACACGTTTGACAGCTATTGACGAATTTTGACTATTAGACGAGTTGTGACGAGTTTTCAGATGGCATTTTACTTTTGGATAATTTCTTCATCGTCACTTGGTTTTAAAATAGCAGGCTGCAAATTTACAAAAACACAACACATAAAAACTATATTGTCACAATGTGGTAGCATACTTAAAGGTAATTTATCCAATATTTTATATATTCTAATTCGTTGCATAATCCGCTCGATATGAATTCTGTGCCGAGATATTTTGTACGTTTCAGGAACTTCTTCAGCAAAAAAATGATTATTATGGAGGAATGGTGGCATTACAAGTAACGTTCCTTTGCCACTTGCCTCTAAGGCTGTTTTCACTGGTGGAAAACTTTTGTCAGCTAAAACGACATCGCGCGGTTCAAATAGTTCTAAAAGTCCACTTCCAGTAGTTATTTGCGCATTAGTTGTTCTTTCGCTATGAAATTTAGAGAAAAATGAAATGTAACCGCCAGGTGTACATCCGACTAAAACTTTTAATGTGAACCCCTTTCCATATTGAGAATATAAGTGCACGCGATGTACTACTGTAAACGGTTGTTCTACTTTAAACTCTGTGCAATCAATAATGATACGAGAGTTTTCGTAATTTTCTTCAAAATTCTTTGGCATTGTAGACTGAACGACTTCTTTAGAGGGCCAAACCACAACATTTTGACACTATTGCGGAATGAGTGAACTAATGCCGGGATGTTAAGGATCGTGCATACGGTGGAAAATAAAGTTGTTTGAAGACGCGACGTGTTAGCGCGGGATCCGCTTGTCTTTTTATTGAAAGAGTCAGGAGTCAATGTTTTTGAATTGTTGCGGGTGAACGAGCGGTTTTAACACTAAAGCGAAGCGGTGTAGACTATGTCCGGTCAAGTGGAACTTTGATGACACACGCGGTCTTGGCCAGGCCACGCGGTGCGCTTACAATTACGAAAATGCGATGTAGACTTGGCGGGTAGCGATTGCGTCTTATACGCCAATCGTGCGGGTGACGAGTGCTGAGTGCACACGTTGACTCACATTACGATTAAAGAGTGCGGTGCGGGTTTAACAGCGGGTTCGGTTAAAAGAAACGTGGACGAGACCAGCAGCGAAGTGTTGCGGAGCACGGTCAGGACGAAACAGGAATGGCCGCTCTCGCGTGCCGGCCGGCACACGTCCAACAGAGCATGCGCTCTGAGGCGAGGTGAGAGTGCCCACGAGGTGCTGCCTCGGCGCGAGCCGATCGGGAAGCTCGCCCCGCTTGTAAGGCGAGGCGGAATCCCGAACATTCTCCCGCCATCAGCACTGCGGTGGTGATGTTCTAGATGAGGGTTGACGTCCTCGCTGAGGGTTGAAGTTCTCGATGATCTATGGTGAGATCGGAAGCGGTGAGAGCTTGGCGATGGGTCGTGTGAGAGTTGTAGATGCGGTCTTCACTGTCACGACTCTGATGAGTCCATCCTGGCCAGGATGGACGGCGGTGACGCGAGCTAACGGCCATTTGCTCGGCGGGAACCTCTCGTCGGTAATAAGCACGAGAGTGCCTTCTTTGATGTCGTGTGATGGGTGTCGCCACTTGACGATCGACTGAAGTTGTTTAAGATAATAGGTGCTCCACTGGTTCCAGAAGTGTTGGAAACGTTGTTGAAGAAGGCGCCATCGGTCGAGGTATCCAAGCTTGAGCTCGGTCAGTGAAGCCTCAGGTAGTGTGGAGAGCGCAGCTCCCGTCAAGAAATATCCCGGCGTAAGAGCTGACACGTCGTCTGGGTCGTTGCTGAGAGGTCTGAGCGGGCGAGAATTCGATGTCGCTTCGATTTGAGTGAGAAGCGTGGTGAGTTCCTCGAACGTCAGTACGATATCGCCGACAGTGCGTCGAAGGTGAAACTTCAATGATTTCACCACCGCCTCCCATTTACCGCCCATATGTGGAGCGGCTGGCGGGTTGAAATCCCAGCGGGTCTTGTCGTTGGACAATTGAGTGGCGATGGCGTGATACTCTTGAGTGCTTTTGCAGAACATCCTTTTGAGGGCTGAATCGATGCCGACCAGGTTGGTGCCGCAGTCAGAGTGCAGGACGCGCGGTATTCCTCTTCTCGCTGCGAAGCGTCGGTATGTAGCGATGAAGCCGTCAGTCGAGTAGTCGCTGACGACCTCGAGGTGTACGGCTGACGTGGTGAGGCACACGAAGACGCAGATCCATCCCTTGGTCGTTTTTGCTCCCCGTCGAGGCCTGTGTGCGTGAAGGGGCGATGCGGTGAGACCCTGGCTGTGGGCAGTTGGCCCATCAGCTGTTGAGCGCGGATTCCTCGCTGTCGCGCGCACTTGACACAGCGAAGAACATGTGATTTGACTAGAGCTCGGCCTCCGAGAATCCAGAATGATTGCCGAATGTCAGCGAGCGTGAGCTGCGTGCCTCCGTGGAGCGTCCGGAGGTGCGAGTTGGCAATGACGAGTTCTATCAGGCGTGAGTGCCTAGGCAGATAGCGGGATGGTTACTCTCGGGTGAGAGCGATGATCTGGTAAGCCTGCCTCCGACCCGAATCACGCCTTCGTGATCAAGGAATGCGGTGAGACGGGAGAAGGCATAGTTTGGATTGAGATTAGAGTGCGAGCTCAACACCCTGATGTCGTCCGCAAAGTAGAGCGCTTGCGTTGCTTTGACCCACAGGATTCTTGCGGCGCCGATCTCTTCTGGGGTGAGAATGGTGACGTGAGCTCCGATGGCTTCTTTCCTCAGTTTTGCAACAATCTTGAAGCAGAGGGCGGTGATCCTGATGAGTTTCTGCAATGATGAATACCGATTGATTAAGTCCCAGTGATATTCGAGTTTCGGAGCCGCAACGAAGAGTGCGATTCCCGGACGAACTTCGGGTAGGATGAAGTCGTCAGCGGTGAGTGGTTGACGAGGCCACTTCTCTTGCGGTTCAGTCATCCATGGTGGTCCCTTCCACCATAGCGGATGATTTCGGAGTTGGTGGGTCGTCAGGCCCCTGGAGGGCCCGTCGGCAGGATTTGATGCGCCAGGAACGTGTCTCCAGTGAGCAAGTGGGACGAGCTGCTAAATAAGTAGTACGCGGTTCCTGACGTAGTCCTTCCACCTTGAGGCGGGTGCGTTGATCCACGACAGAGTGATTTGAGAGTCCGTCCACAAGTGAGTCCGTGAAACTGGTAGCTGGAGTGTCACTTGAGTTCGTCGGATTAGCTTTGATAATAGCAGCGCTGCAGAGAGTGGTTCGTTGCTTAGCTCGGGATCGTTATTTGCTTAAGCGGGGCGACTCGCGTTTTTGCGCAAACGATAGTTGACGAGACGCCAGTGGACGGAGAGTTGACTACCACGTAGACAACTGCGGACATCGCGAGCTGCGATGCATCGGAGAAGCCATGAAGTTCAACAGTGAAGTTGCTTCACGTGTTGAACCATCGTGGGATGGAAATTTTGGCCAATTGTTGCAAGTCTTCTCTTATGGCGAGCCACCTTGACCCGCTGGTCAGTGGCAGTGAGTCGTCCGAGCTGATTTTTTGCAGCCACAGTTCTTGGAGAAGAACCTTGGCTCGAATCGTAACTGGGGAGATGAAACCAAGTGAATCAAAAATCTGAGCTACCTCAGATAAGATTTGGCGTTTCGTGATTGCCTTTGCGGTCTTGGAAAAGCGAGCTGCGAACGTGAATTCGTCACTTTGAGCGTTCCATTTTAGCCCAAGTATCTTGGTCGAGCAATCGTCAAATGATATTGTGGAAGCGGGTGCCTCGTCTGCGGAGATTGCCGAAAGCAAATCTTGATGCGTTGATTGCCATTTGGCCAGCGGGAACCCTCCCGCGTGGCCCAGCTCTTTGAGTTGGTGAGCGATGTCGATTAGCTGTTCGGCGGAGTCAGCTCCGCCAAAAATATCGTCGACGTAGCGTCCCTTGAGCAGCGATGGAATAGCCAAAGGGAAGCGGTGTCCTTCGTCCTCTACGAGTTGCAGAAGGACTCGTACGGCCAAGAAAGGAGCGGCTCTTGTTCCATACGCCACCGTTTTGAGCTTGAAGTGCGTTTCTGTGGCGTCGTCGTTGATCCACAGGATGCGTTGGAGGTCACAATCGTCGTCGTGCACGTTGATTTGTCGGTACATCTTCGTGATGTCCGTTGCGAAAATGTGGCGATGATGACGAAACCACGTGAGCACGTCGGTGATATCCAGAAGCAGATTCTGTCCAGTGTGCATGATGTCATTGAGGGACTGTCCGGATGACGTTGGACAGGACCTATTGAAGACCACCCTTAGTTTTGTTGTAGTGCTGTCCGGTCGGAGAACTCCGTGGTTCGGAAGGTAAAAAACCCCGTGAGGATGAGCTTGTGCCGATGAACCACCGGATGAGACCCCCAACCCTCCGGCTGGTTGTAAACCAACTGGTGCCAAGGTCATCTCACCAGCGGAGTCACTAACGGTGTGCTCACCTCGATGCGGGAGGTTAGATGATTGTTCGGAGATCTGAATCATGTGGCCGAGTGCTTCATACTCGTGTATGCAGTTCTTGTAGAGTTCTCGGTAGGAGTCGTTCTTCTGCAGTTTGCGAAGAGTGCGCTTGAGACAACAGTGAGCTGCGGAGTACGAGTCCCCTAATACTGCGGGTGAAGATTTCAGAGGGAGCCGCACCGTGTAGCGGCCCGTGGAATCTCGAGAGTGCGTAGACTTGAAGTGGTTTTCGCACTCTTGTTCTTCATGCGTGAGAGTTCCTCCTCCAATGCCGATGATCGGGATTGCGGATTGCTGACGACGAACTTTGAGTTTTTGGGCGAGTTGTTCCGAGACGAAGGACAGTTCTGATCCCGGATCAACGAGGATACGCGCTCTCGTGTGTTCGGATAACGAGAGTGTGGTTGCGAGTGCTGTGGCAAGCAGCGTTGTGTGGTGAGTGCAAGGCACGCTAGCGGTTGAATTTTGAGTGCGAGGCACGTCTGCGGTTTTGACGATTGCACCTGTTCCCTACTGCGAGGCTGCGGATGTTGAGGGCTTCGGCTCGCTTGATACGGCGGCGCTGAGCTTGCGGCTTGGCTTCTCGTGGAGCATCGTGTAGTGCTTTGCACCGCAGAAGTGACACGTTTTGGTCGACTTGCAGGCGGCCGAGCTGTGCCTACCGAGGCAGTTGAAGCACAGCCGGCAGTTGGACGCGATCTTGCGGCGTCCTGTTGTGTCGAGTGTCTTGAACTTCGCGCACGTAATTATGTAGTGCGACCCGTTGCAGCAGTCGCAGTGATATGCGCGCGGGTCGCGAAGCGGTTTAGCAGAGCTCGGCTGTGCGGATGCATGATGAGCGCTGACCGGCTTGGAAGCGGACAGCGAGTTCGAGGCCATCGGCGTGGTGGTCTCGATCCGTTCGAGTGCTCGAGCTCGAACGGTCAGGAACTCTTCGAGCTTGGAGAAGCTCGGGTACTCGGATGAAGAGCCGAGGGAATTTTCCCAGGCCTCCCGCGTGGCGGCGTTCAGCTGATGGCACACGTGGTGAACGAGAATGGCTCCACCTAAATTCTCGACCACTCCCAGTGTATCGAGTGCCTTGCACGCCTCGGAGACTCGGGAGATGAGTGCGAAGAGCCCCTTTGCGGATTTTTTTGTGAGCTTGGGTAGGCTGCACAATTTGTCCAGTTGCGCCTCAATCAGGAGGCGCTTGTTGTCGTAGCGTGCGACAAGCGTTTGCCACGACGGTTTGAACGAGCTACCCATTAGCGGATAGTTGGCGATGAGTTCGGCTGGTCCAGCGGACATGCAGCTCTGGAGATAATGGAGGCGCTCGATATCGGAGATTCGAGAGTTTTTCATGTTGAGTTCTCCAAACATCTCCTTAAAGCTGGGCCAGTCGGCGTACTCACCGCTGAAGGTCTTCCACGGTGTCGAGAGACCAATCGCCGACAGATTCATCCAAAATTGACTGGATGCAGTTCAGTCGGCTGAGTTGTGTTTTATATTTGACCACGAGGTCAGTCGGAAGCCGAGCGGGTGAGTTTTGGCGGGACGATCTTTCGCCGCCAGAGCGCGCCGGCGCAGTTTCAGGTGCTGGATCGCTCGAGGTGCTGGGGGGAGCGAGTAGACCCTTGTCGACCGATTCACTTTGTAGCGGCGGGGCCTCTGTCTCAGGCTTCTTTGTGAGGCTCGACGACGAGCCTTGGTCGACGGTGACCTCGGGCGTCGTGCGGCCGGATGACGGTTTCGACATGGCGGGCGAGAGTTTGAATTACACGACGCGCACTCGAACAACGAAACTCGGGAGACGCGCGAGGCACGAAACACGAAACTGGGCGGGGTGAGCGCGACACCGCTTAAAATGGCGGTCGAAGTCTCAAGAGACCGAGATCGAGAGCGACGTGCCCACGAGGGCAATGGTCGTTGCGAGCGGGCACACGCGAGGCGGGAAAACCTGGGAGGAATCGCGTGGTTACGATTCACTGCCGCGGTTTGCACGTGCTGTCACGAACAGCTAGAGACGAAAGGAGCGCGACACAATCGACAGAAATTCGCGAGAATAGTCCGAACTCGCGAACTCGACGAAGAAAGCTCGAAAATGCGAGGCGAAGCACTGCTGATCGCGAACAATGGCGCGAGACACGCGGCGGCGTAGTCGAAAACGAACTTTTACGCTAAGTGGCCAATGACTGTCACTGCGTGCACTGGTTGGCCACGTCGACACGAGCGAGGGGTGGTAGATTTCCGAGCGCGGCACAGTGGTTGGCCGATTCAAATTGGCCGAGTTCCCACGTGGTCTCGCGACGCACAGAGTTTAGACTCGCGAACTTTTCACTCGTACAAACACTCGCGAAATCACAAGTGGCACGATCCGGCTCGAAGGACCAAAAATGTTGCGGAATGAGTGTACTAATGCCGGGATGTTAAGGATCGTGCGCACGGTGGAAAATAAAGTTGTTTGAAGAGGCGACGTGTTAGCGCAGGATCCGCCTGTCTTTTTATTGAAAGAGTCAGGAGTCAATGTTTTTGAATTGTTGCGGGTGAACGAGCGGTTTTAACACTAAAGCGAAGCGGTGTAGACTATGTCGGAGACCGCGCACTGATTTTATTGATCTCGTGGCGATACCTCACGACTGGAGAAAAATGGCCGGTCAAGTGGAACTTTGATGACACACGCGGTCTTGGCCAGGCCACGCGGTGCGCTTACAATTACGAAAATGCGATGTAGACTTGGCGGGTAGCGATTGCGTCTTATACGCCAATCGTGCAGGTGACGAGTGCTGAGTGCACACGTTGACTCACATTACGATTAAAGAGTGCGGTGCGGGTTTAACAGCGGGTTCGGTTAAAAGAAACGTGGACGAGACCAGCAGCGAAGTGTCGCGGAGCACGGTCAGGACGAAACAGGAATGGCCGCTCTCGCGTGCCGGCCGGCACACGTCCAACAGAGCATGCGCTCTGAGGCGAGGTGAGAGCGCCCACGAGGTGCTGCCTCGGCGCGAGCCGATCGGGAAGCTCGCCCCGCTTGTAAGGCGAGGCGGAATCCCGAACAGACACAAATGTGTTAAATGATGCAACAGAGAAAAAAATTTCTAGAAACCGTAGTTCTATGCAGCTTGAAAAGAACATTCAATGCTGAGAATGGTAGCCCACATTTCATTTTCATGAAAAAAAGTAATAGCTTATCTTTCAATGATGTCCTTCAATCGTTAAGTATTTTTGGATTATTCGATCGGTTTTGCTCCAAAACTTTCAACAATAAATTGAAAGTGTCAAATGTTACACCAGCAAGATCGAGTAACTCTCGATTGCTTGTCATAGAAGAAAACCCATGAAACCCAGAATCAAATTTTAAATGCAGATTTTTATCTTCGATGTCTGGACCGACAGATACATCTCGGTGAACTATGTCAGTTCCACAACATAAATCTTCCATAGGTTTTCTTGCAGAACTCTTTTGGCTACTTGTAGCCAGCGGGACATTGGCTTGTACCTCCGCTTCACTGCGATCAGTTTCTGTCCCATGGCGGTTATATATAAATGTGAAAGAAGTTGATTGAAGCTCCAGAAAATCTACTTGAGTTTCTTGATCTTTTCGCAAAAGTTCTGCATCATCATTGAACACGTTGAATAATGACAACTCTTCGTTTTCAAAATGTCCACTTTTCAATCCTTCCACTGTTGGTTGAGAAGGTGCGTCGCCCTTGATTTCGTCTGCCGTTGAAGGCTTCGAACGAACCTGAAAATAACGGTGAAATACCATTACTACATGCACTGGAACAATCAGTGAAATTCTGCTTTTGTACCAAGGAATTTTGAAAAAAAATTATATCATTTGTATTACATCCCTTTGTACTGCACTTTGGAAAGTTTTTGCTCCACCTCTTCTACTTTGAGAATTTGGAAAGATGGTCGGAACAAAACTCGAACTCAAAGGATGGTCAAATTTTTTATTACCGATGAAATGTTGGCTAAAAATGCGAGTATGCTATTTAGGTTGCCATTCAGACCGATCCACCCTGAAAGTATATAAAAATGTTGTGCGGTTAAGTAAAAAAATTTTATAAAAATAATATCGAAGTTTTTTTAAATTTTATAATATATTTCTATTTGATAACATTCATCTTTGTTTATGGTTATTCAATACAATTCATCCAATTACGTTCAAGTCCATTGCATGAAAATTAGCTTCGCAACAGAAGTAGGTTAGAATTCAACGAACAATTACGTTTCTCTTTTAACCACCTGGATCCACTTATCTCGTTGAGGTTTCTTGTGCGCGGCACTGGGAAATACATAAAAATGCGTATTTGGTGCATTTAATGGGTTATTTTTGCAAACAACTACGCAACAAATACAACCGGGTTTCTTTTTTTATGCCATCTCGCAAAGGTTAATGGCGTCGAACTGACGTGCAAAGGTCATAGGAAATGATCACCCCGAGCGCTGTAAGTCTTATTCCCCCACTTTGACGCTCCGATACACGGAGCGAATAAAAGCCGGAAAATAATATCATAGAGTCCGAAATATTATTTCGGACTCTCAAGCATCATTCGAGCCATTCCCCTGCCCGCCCTTCACCCCTTTTAGCGAACATATAGAGTACTAGAATCCCCCGCATCCCTCAGATATTGCGTGTGAATAAACCTTGAGAAATTGCTCTTCGGAGCTGGCGGCCAACGAATACTTTGCGGCATATTATATAGAGCCAACCCTCTCCTACCCCACTTCGTTCTCTTTTACTTTTTTGTTCCGTTATTCAGTCACCGTAATAAACGGGTGCGAGGCCCTCTAGGTCACTAAGGCTGAACTGGCTCATTATGAAGAGCATTCTAGTGTTTTCGGATTGCCGTGTAAGCGCAACTTGCCTCCAAAACATAGATGAATACGACGTATTTCTTGGGAAAAAAAACTATCAACTTTAGGGGTCTAGCGTCAAAGGCCTTCGATGCCGATGGGCACCTGAGCACAGCTGCAGAACCCATAAAATACATATTTTAACCCGATACATCCCGACTTGTTGTTTTCTATAAGGTGTACAACTCAGTTCGGTCCGTTTTCAAAAGATGGCTCTAGTTGCTATAAATGGTGGATGACAACAGTTGACTTTTGCTGTATCGTAAAGTATCAACATCTCTCAACCAAATATCGTTTGGGTTTGTTTGGGTTCTGCGCATTAAGTCTAATTTTCACTGCGGTGAAAATGTCAAATTTCGTTCCAAATAAGCACCATTTGCGAGAAGTGTTGATTTTCTGTTTCAATTGGAAGAAAAGTGCAGCTGAAGCCCACCGAATCCTTGTGGGACCATCACGGGAGACTTCTACAGGCAACAATTGATCCGTTTAAAGCGAGCTATAGCCGAAAAACGTCCAGAATATGCGACCAGACATGAGTCTATAATCTTTCAACATGACAACGCTCGGCCTCACGTTGCTATTTTGGTTTAAAACTATTTGGAAAATAACGGATGGGAAATTCTGGCTCACCCGCCTTATAGACCAGACCTTGCCCCTTCCGACTACTATTTGTTTCGATCGGTGCAGAACGCTTTGACTGGAATACGCTTCACGTCACAACAGGGTATCAAAAATTGGCTCGATTCATTTTGGCTTCAAAAGATGAACGCTTCTTCCGCGACGGAATTCATAAATTACCCGAAAGATGGGGAAAAGTAGTGGCTAGCGATGGATAATATTTTGATTAATGTATTAATTCATTTTATCATTCAAATAAGTGCGTATTTTAAGCAAAAAACCGGACCAAATTGAATTGTACACCCAGTATCTTATTTTTTCCTCGGACAATCTGTACCAACATGATATCGGAAAAGGCCGGTTTTTTCCCCCGAAATATAGGGGATAGCGGAAATTCTTCTTTTTTTCCGAAGAGAGAGCCATTTTTTTAATGATCTGCTGCGCTCCAAACTAGCCGCACTTTGAATGAAGCAGTCAGTCAGTTAACATCGTAGAAGTCGTTTCCGACTTATTACTATGGACAACAACATTGAACAAAGCTTGCCCCACCAAGCCGCGCTTTTAAGTTCATTCGAAGATTTTACTGCGTGGGAGCAATTATGCGTTCAGTTTATCGAAGTGCTAGAAACGCAAAGCCGAACTAAGCGCCCGCGATTATTAATTGGACACTATCAGTCACTGATAGCCCAAAAGGCGCGTCTGGAAGAATCGAAGAATTCTGGGTGCAGCCATTTTATACACGCGGGCGAAGGGCATGGTGATCATGGATTGATCTGGTGTGAGATTGACACATCATTCAAGAGTCGGATATCGACTGGTTCTGTAATCAATCACAGTCACATCGAGCCGAAACAGTTTCTTAATGATGCTCGGGACCCGAGTCGAGATTTTCAGCCTATTTTAAAGTCTTTTGCTACCATGTAAGCCTCACTTGAGTCTGCTTAGTGCTAGAAGTCCTACTATGGTCCTCAAAATGCTCCGCCTCTACTGCCTACCTCCTGCACAAGCCCTTATACTTCTCCCGGGTTTATGTGTAAACCTCACGTGAGTCTGCTTACTGCTAAAAGCGCTACTACAGGCCTCAAAATGCTCCTCCATTTCTGGGCACCTCCTGCACAGGCCCTTATACTCCTACCTGACCGACCTGGAATTGTTGCAGCTGCTCTTTTGGTTACGTTTGGACCTATCACACATTTGGCTGTTTCCACGAAACATAAGATGACGAAAATAATAAATATTATTATTCACTAATGATATTATTAATAAATGGAAATAGTATGTTTGACGTCTCTGGAACATACATGCAACTATTTTCTTTCTACCCTGGGTCAAGGTTATAAAAATAAAATAAAAACTAAGAAAGTTGTTTATTCAAGTTCTTTGTTATTAATGGGTAATGCTACATACACCGTCTCATTAAAATGCATATAAATACAAACGGTTACAATATTTTCGATAGGAATTGCCCTCGTGATGTCCGTCGCATGGCAAGAGAATAGAAATTTCGAGCGATCAAAACAAAAGTTGTCTCCATTAGTAGCAAATGTATTATCACATACCAACTCTTGTGCAATTGCATAGTGTTCACTCATACAGCCGCATTCAATTTTCATTTGTCGACAATTACAACGCGAAACTTTAACAAAGCAATGGATGATACCTATTTCCTTTCTATTATCGTTGTAATATTGCACCACTGACGACTTCGTTTGCAATGCTCTGGTATACATATCGGAAACATATAATTTACTATCTTTTATTAGCCTTAAATATTACAATAAATGAACATTGTTAAGTAATATGCGTTGTAAGTATTTTCGAATGCGTTGGCGATAATGGCTGTGATTTCCTCTAAATATTTGTAAGCACCGACAATATAGCAATAGTGATAAATTCTCTCGTTAATTTTAACTTGTTTTTTCCTAGACAAACAAAAAGTACGCACGTTCCCGTGCGCTAGTTGTTCGATAAATCTTATCATTTTTATAAATTGACTTTGTGAGTTTGCAATTTGTGTTTTGATATGCAATGTTCCATGAATCAATTGCAACAGGTGACCATTGAGATTTTCATACTCATAGTAAGTATGGCACCACAACGGTCCCAAATTTCGTACGCAATTAGACAGATGTAATAATAGATGGATATTAATAGAACGAAATTGAAGGCCATACATGTCTTGAAATTCTCTAACAAATCTATGTAATAGATCATCTGTAATTTGTATTTCAAATTCGTCTATTTTCTCAGAGCTCAAAATAACTAATCCAATAACTAATCGCAAGTAGTGTTCCATAAAATCGGCTCGCATTATACTTTCGAATACAGCTATTGAATAATAAAAAAAAGAACGTTTTCAGTTCTGAAGCTTTCCATTGTAGTAGATGTTCTACGGAGCGTGGCATACGATGAATAAATTTCGGAGGCTTTATAGACACCGATCTACTATTTATAACATTTATGACACTGTGCAATGAGAAAGGAAACGTATTGTACTTTGAGTCAAACCATAATGTCAACAATTTTTTCACGACACCACCATCAACACAATGCATACGGTCTATGGCTATGCCTTGAATAAAGTCTGGCATTAATTTTGATAATGCCGAGTGTCCCTTCACCCTTCACCCGAACGGGTACGTTTGTATTTGGATATTCGCATCGTCAATACATTGATCTGTTGATCGCAAAATATTTGCTTCATACGGATAGATATGTACATAACTTCTTGGTCCTAAATTATAGTTGTCACCTTTACACAAACACACGGAACAACCATAGTTTTCATTAAATTGTACGAAATTCAAACACTCACATTTAGCTGGCAGATCCCATGTGCCTGCCAAAACTAGTCCTCTAACGAAAATATTAAAGTTGTCAGGTAGTACAAAATTCACACCTTTGCTAATTATTTCCAATTCTGGTCGGAACTTGTAGAAATACAAATTCATATTGGGGTTTTTGTCACCATACCAATAACCGATAAGAAATATGTTTTGTCTCTTTTTTCTATCTTCAAACGGTAACTCGTTGATTGTTAAATATATAGGCCATACACTTATTTTGGATGATTTGTAAACCGGTACACCGTCGATATACCAACTGAATGAAATGTTATGAGGATTCGATAAGAAGCCGTTATTCACCCAGGCTCTGTACAATTACCCATCATAAACATCTGATATCGAACCATTATTTTGTGGTTAATTATCGGTCCGTGGACACGAAGGGCAAACTTCATTTGCATCGTTTAAATATCGAGTGCACGTAGAACAATAGTAATGTTTAGTAAAGTTCGATACTCCATGAAGGCCGAAATAATTTCGAAATTTATACAAACTATTTTTCTGTAAATCTTCATGAATGCAATGTAACTCTATTACTGTAATTACATCCTGAATGCATGTCGACGTAAGATTGTTATGCAAAAGAAGCGCCAAAATTAATAACATGCTTTCTGTCACAGTTATTGGAGCACCACGGTACAATGGCTCATTACTTTCCCGGTTCTTAAAGTTATTGCTACACTGATGAGGAATTCTTCTATTTTCAGCTTTGTCTTCATCCAGTTCACTTTCTTCTGAACTTTGTTGATTTTCTTCTTCGGAGTTAGTGAAATTTTCGCTACTGCATTCCATGGAATCTTTATTTTGGGGGGAGGGGGAAAAATATATCCATAAAGATATATTTTAACAAAACAAATATGAATTTGCGTAACTAATAGGTTCATTGTTGTATTTTTCAAATTGTTTGCTATGTCAATTACCTTGATTCAAAATTCATATAATTCATCATTATATCAGAGAATTTTTGAAAAAATAAATAAATAAATAAAAAATAATGGCAATCATCTTTAAAAAAAAATAGTTTTCACTGTACACGCTGAAAAAATGTTAACAACGATGATTTAATTTTTTTTCCATTTTTCTATGAAATTGTGGACTAATATGAAAAAAATCGATCTATAGACATTTTTCGATAGATCGATTAATTTGAGAGATATCGGCGTTAGAACGTTTCCAAACTTTCTGAAATCCTGATTTTTCGAAATATTATAACTTCTGAAATACATGGGATAAAAATTTAAAAATTGGTGAAAATACTCCTACAATCGCATACTATTTTATTTTAAAAAATTAAAAAAATAAAAAATGGTCAGGGTCACGGCCGAGCGAAATGGCATGGAATTCCTCATATATAGTTTGTCTAGCCATGATGGAGACAACGGTAGTCATGAGCAACTATTACTAATCTAGTATTCGACTGCATAGCTATTAACAATATAGTTTTAAAAAATCAATAACATCGCCGAAATGATTGTGTTAATTTTTATTTGCTGTATTTATCATCATTATTTTAAAATAATTATAGAAAAGTTTTTGGATGATACGAAAATGAGAATTTCAACGACTTGACCAGTACCCGGGGTTCGTGCGTTGTGTGATGACAAAATAAGTAGAACTCAAATGCATCGTTTCTCTATTTTAATATTTTGTTTCAACATCACGCTACGTCAGTGATCATTCGCCTTAATAGTTGCCAGAGTAAAGAAAAAATTTGCACTTATATAATGGATAGTGTCACGTAAAACCGACGGTATTCCTTTATCGTATATGTTAAATATAAAACACCGTCATGTGGATGCTATTATTCACTTGACGTGGGAGAGTTATAAAACAAAACAAATATGAATTTGCGTAACTAATGGGTCCATTGTTGTATTTTTGGAATTGTTTGCAATGTCAATTACCTTGATTCATCACTCTCAACTGAGTGTTTTCCTATCGGGTCTCGAAAATCTGGGGCTGTGAAAACTTCTGTCGCCGGAATCCTTCTTCCGTCAGCAAATAAGAAGTGACTCGAGCTGGGAAGAAAATTTGCCGGTATAATATCTGAAAAATAAATAGTCTTTTATTTTACACGAATAACTACTTCTTATCATATTTTGTTTTATTTTATTGATATCCAAGGTTCAAGATTGTTACCTGCTGCCTGGAAACGAGCGAGAAGAAATATCACCCAATTGTGGATTTTATTTGCCCAAAAATAAAATCAGGTACATCGAATTAAAATCAACGATGAACAACGATTGGAAGATATTGGTTCGAGAAACTCTATTGGAAGTGTATGGAAATAGAGTTTCTCATTGGAAGCTCATTATTCGGGGACTGGAAACAGGGGCAATCGACCAGCAATCGAATTCCAGCTTTTCAAAGGAATACAAGGTAATGTTGAGACTTGCAAAATACGTGGACATAATGGAAAAAACTCACATTAACAGTGATTTTAATCCCTTGATTTCCTGTTCCACAGATTGGGTAACCCGAACGGCGACAGATATACCAACAAAACAGAATATTATTGAATTCATCAATAAAATGGCGTCGAACAAAAGAAAAGTACACCAGAAAAACCAAAAACAGCAACCGCCTTCAACATCAAATTTAAACGCGAAACGTGTGGGTGGCAAAAAGAACGACCAACCCCCGACAATCACGAAATCAGGTAAACGCTACATACATTAATTTTCCCTCATCCGATTTAAGTTGCATCGTGTTATATATACAGGGCGTTTGGCACATGGACCGCGACTACTTTTGGGAGATTGGGGGGGGGGGTCATTATGCAGTTTTTCCACCTTTAGACCCTATGTCGTAAATGCCACGGTAATTGAGATAGGGTTTTTTTAATTACCCGAAATTTCGCCTTTAAATCATGTGTTTTATTTAACGATTGAAAAGCAAAATTTCGGGTAATTTGAAGAAAAAAAAATGAAACCAAATAGTATCACAATTACCGTGACAGTTAGGACATAGGATCTAAGGGTTGAAAAATTAGAAAATGACCCCCCCCGCTCTCCCGCAATCCCCCGAAGAATGTTGTCGGTTCATCTGCCAAACACTGTATACATCTGCATATATATCTGTACACACACACACACACACACACACACACACACACACACACACACACACACACACACACACACACACACACACACACACACACACACACACACACACACACACACACACACACAAACACACAAACACACAAACACACAAACACACACACACACACACGCGCGCGCGCGCGCGCACACACACACACACACACATATATGTACACCATATTTTAGCCGTTGGACATGCATCTCCGAGGGATTCGAGCCTTAGTATGGACATAGTGAACTCACCAAGGATGGATGAGACACAAAGTACATCAATTTCCATAATATTGTATGATTGCAATACAATTCCATATTCTAAATGGATAATTCTTATCATTTTTTTGTTAGGCGTTCCTGTGATTGAAGTTCCCCTGGCTCATGCCCAACATCGTGAGTGGTTGGAACTATCGGAAATAGGTGACACCGTAACGGCAGCTGATGGAGTATTGATATATGATTTTTAAGAGATGATGATTCCCTGTAACGGGAATCTTTTCAACAGTTCAACTGTACGTCTATTTAAGTACATTTATCAACAAAATAAATAACTATTCATAGTTTGGTTTTTAAGTTTTCATAAGTAAAGAAATTGTGAAGCAGAAAATTGTGTTTTTATTCGTGTTTATGAACTTTTATCATATTTTCACGACATATATGTAGCATTGCCAATAACCTTTATGTATCATTATTAAGTTGTAGGAATAATTTGATTATTGAGCGACGGTTCGATACATCGAGTATTCCTATAATTTAACGATAATAAACAGGGTTTGTAATAATGCTGTATTGATGTGTCGTATATATGCATGTGTGTGTATATATATATATATATATATATATATATATATATATATATATATATATAGTGGGTGACAAAATTGAGTGGATACGTGTAACAGATGCGCCTTGTTCTTACTTGCAGATCAAATATTTTATCAATTCCATTCTATACAATTTTCACTTACCTGTCTAAAGTCCTTCGATAATTCCATACACAGGGTGTCTCAAAAGAAATTTTATATTTATTTATCTTACAGCGTGAACGCAACGTATCCGAGGGGCGCGGGGGTTATGCCAATCGGTAGCCTGGCTCTTGGGAATTCAGTCGCTATGGAGCGTTTCTCAGGAGCAGACCGCGCGTTGTGCGTGCGAGGGTTTTACAAAAACGATGATTCGGCGACTGTAGCGCGTAGAAAATTCTGCAGTATTCGAGGTTTTCGCCACTTAAGTGATGCGCCAAGCATTCCTCTCATTCGACATTGGGTTAAAAAGTTTGAAGAGACTGGTACAACGCTGGATAAATCAAAATCCGGGCGACCTAGGTCATCAAGAACGGTAGAAAACGTGGATTTTTGAAAGAAAATATCCGTCACGAAATGGCAGCCATCCCAGTGTCCACCTGCCAAACCGTCATAAGTAATTTTACTGTTCGATTAAATGAGTGCCGAGAACGCGAAGGTCCTCATTTAGACGATATTATTTTTAAGAAATAAATCCCCAAAAAGTGTATTTTAATAATTAATAAACATTTTTTCTTTAAACGGCTTACTTTTTTTTTAATCGATCCACTAAATATAAAATTTCTTTTTAGACACCCTGTATAATTCACATTTTTTTAAATTGATTATCAGGAACTACATTGATTAATAGAAATATATTGTAAATCGAAGGTGGACAAAATAAAGTGGACATTTCAACAGCGCAATGTTTTACGCCGAATTATGCAATTTAATACTTCGCGTGTCCTTCTTTAGCTTTAATTACAGCTTGTAATCGTTTTGGAATACTTTCCACGAGATTTTCAATAAGGTTTATATATTTTCCCAGGACGGTTTTATTTCCTCGAAAAAGATCCGTTTGTTTGTTCTTTGTGTTTTTGGAATTTTTTATCGATTAGGGCCCATACATTTTCGATGGGGTTTATATCGGGACTTTGTGCAAGCCACTTTAAGACCTTTATCTTCGCATCTTGGAATTTTTTTTGTTTTCTTCGCGGTATGCTTTGGATCGTTGTCTTGCTGATAGATGAAATCGTCAGCAATTCCCGTTTTTTCGACCGACTCTTCTAAATTCTCGTTTAGGATGGTGGTGCATAGATCGGCATTCATTATTGTGCCGATCAGAACTAAATTCCCTACCGCGTTAAATGAAAAACACCCCCACGCTATTATGGAACCACCGCCAAACTTTACAGTGGGAGTTATAAATTGGTCCTTGAACGTCTCGGTCGATTTACTCCACACTCTTGATCTTCTTTTCGTGCCAAACAATTCAAACTTGCTTTCATCACTCCACACAACGTTTTTCCAAAATGAAATTCGCTTATTCACATATTTTTTTTGCAAATCTTAGCCTTTTCCCTTTATTCGAGCTGTTTATAAACGGATTTCGTCGAGGTACACGACTATACAACGATGCTTCTTTCAATCTACGCGACACGGTTTTCGTCGATATGTCCAGGTCTAGTCTCTCAACTAATTCACGTCGAGTTGTCATGGGTTCGCGTCTGCATTCTCTAACAATGCGTCGGTCGCATGTATCCGTTGTGCATCTCTTGCGACCGCGACCTCTTAAATTATCTGTTGTACTGTATGTTAAATACTTTTTCTACATTTTATGGACAGCACTTTTAGAAAACTTATATTTTTCACCGATCACTCTGTAACTGAGCTCTCCAACTCGGTCATAGATAATTAAATTTGCGTGAATCGAATATCTGTCACTCAAAACGATGCTTTGTTGAAATGAAGAAACAGATAAGATTTGTTAACACATGAGTGGATGTACTATGTCGATTCTAAGCCACTTTTGGGGAGAGGGTCCAGGGGGAGGGTACAGGGGCGGTCCAGGGGGCGTGTCCAGAGGGATCCAGAGGGCGGGGTTCTCAGGGGAGGTTACATGGGGGTGTCCAGAGGGCGGAGTGTCCGGGGTGGGGGGTGTCCAGAGGGCGGAAGCCAAGTGCGGGGGTACGGTGGAGGGGGGTCGTCGGGCGCCTGTGACATCACACAGGGGACTTCTGTGGAGGGGGGCCATGTGGTCCGTGGGGCGTCTGGCAGGGAAGCCGCCGTCGATAAGTGTTGTGCATGGGAAGGGCGGCCTTTCAAAGCCCATTATTTATGACACGTAGCTGTTTCAATTCCGAAAGACAATGTCAATTCCATCCACCCCGTCTCAAAGCTCACCGACAGACAGGTCCTGACAGGTTTCTTGGAAAAACGTGCCTGACAACCATATATGGGTCGGAAAATTTTCGGTAATATGAAAACGCTAGGCGCCACATGAAGGGCGGCGCCTTTCAAAGTCCAATATTTATGACATGCAGCTGGTTCCATTCCGAAAAACAATGTCGATTGCATCCGCCTCGTCTCCAAGCTTGCCGACAATCGAGACAGGTCCTGACAGGTTCCTCGGAAAAAACTATAATCTTTAGGGATCAAAGGGACCGCGGATGAAGCACTTGAGCTGCACTCTTGAAAAGTCGAGGTCTCCATTCCGAAAGATAATGTCAAGATGTTTGCATGCGAGGCCACCCACCACGAATCTCGCTAACACTTTAGACAGGTCTCGACAATTCGGGATTTCTTGGAAAAACTATAAACTTTGGGGATCAAGGGCCGTTGGCGCCGATGGACCACTTGAGCTGCAAGACCTATAAAATATTTTGACCCGATGCACCCCGACTTCCTGTTTTTTGTCTAGCGTTCCTCGAGCAATCTACGCGCTATCGGAAAACTCTGTTTTCCCGAGAGAGAGGGCCGATTTTTTTTCCCGAAGAGCCTTTTTGATGATCCACACCGCTGAAATCTGGCCGCACTTTGCATGAAGCAGTCAGTCTGTTAACATCGTGGAAGTTGTTTCGTACTCATCAACATGGAGCAAATCTTACATGACCAAGCCGTGCTTTTACGCTCGATCGAAGATTTTACCGCGTGGGACAAACGATGCGTCGAGTTCATCGAAGGGCTGGAAACGCAAAGCCGGATTAAGCGCCCGCGATTATTAATCGGACATCGACAGTCACTCATAGCCTAAATAGCGCGTCTGGAAGGATCGAGGAATTCGGTGCGGAGTCGTTTCATACACACGGGCGCAGGACATGGTGATCATGAGTTAATCTGGCGAGAGATTGAAACAACCTTCGAGAGTCGGATACTAACCGGTTCCATCATCAATCGCAGCCACATCGAGCCGACACATTTCCTAAATGATGCTCGCATCCTAGTGCTTTAACATGTGCAAAATATTATCTGCAAGCATAACAGCATCAAAATCAATACAGTGTTTAATGGTCAACACGCGAAACTGCGAACTATTGAGCACAAGCGATTTGAACGAGTGGTATGAACAGCGTGTTATGGAGCCCACTTTAACATTACTCGATGAATTTCAAGAACGTGATAGTGGCTGGGCTCTGCAGAAAATACTTAACCTCACGATAAATGTGAATAAGTATAATCCGATGCGTGCCGGGTGCCCCATATCATTGCCGCGGGAAATAATGATGAAGAGGGCTGTGGTTAAAGTTAAATCCAAAGATAATGCATGTTTCGCATGGGCAGTTGTCGCTGCTCTATACCCGGCTGAACAACACAATGCTCGTCCATCTTCATATCCTCATTATTCGACGGAACTGAATCTGAAGGATATCGAATTCCCGGTGACGATGCATGAAATAAAAAAATTTGAAGGTCATGTGTCGATCAACGTGTATATCACCACCATCAAAAAGGACATTGTTCCGGTACGAGTCACGAAACACAAGTAGGAAAAGCACATCAATTTGCTGTACATGCAGGATACTGAGGACAGCAATGTGGGGTACTTCGCATGGATCAAGAACCTGTCGAGACTCGTGACGAAGCAACTGAGCAAAAACGAGCATAAAAACTATATCTGTGATCGGTATGTAGTTAACATAATATATATAAGTAATTATATATGCTAGACGGAATAAACAAAACAATCTTTTTATCTTTGCAAATGCTTGCACTACTTCGGATCAGAGGAAAAATTGCGATCACATGAGGTCGATTGTGGAGCAATAAATGACTGTGCGATCCGACTACCAAACGACACCAATAAGTGGCTCCAGTTCAGCAACTTTAGCCGGAAAGAGCGATATCCCTTCATTGTCTATGCTGATTTGGAGTGTGTGCTGGCAAAGGCCGATGGGGAGAACCTAGCAAAGGAAATGTATCAACACCATGAAGTGTTTAGTGCATTTATGGTGCATTTAACACCGAATGAGTGGCCTAGTTTTCGAGCAGCGACTCAATGTCACATATGTGAGAAACCATTTGCGCAAGAAGATGTACGCGTTCGAGATCATTGCCATCTAATTGGGCGCTATAGAGGCCCTACCCATTCTAACTTCAACTTAAATTACAAACAGTCATTTTTCATTCCCGTAGTTTTCCAAAATTTATCCGGTTATGATGCACATTTTATAATCAAGGAAGTAGCCACAGCGTTCGAAGGAACAACCAATATGCTTCCAATCACAAAGGAAAAATACATCTCCTTCACGAAGCATGTTAAAATTACAGACGATTCAAAACGCAAAATCCAATTGCGCTTTATCGACTCATACAAATTCCTCAACACGAGTCTTGGCAAATTAGCATCATTCCTGACCGAGGACAAACTAAACATTTTACGCACACAATTCCCAACGCTGTCGACAGACGATTTTAATTTACTGACGCGAAAAGGAGTTTTCCCTTATGAACAAATTGATGACGTGACCAAGTTAGACGACACTTCCCTACCACCACGTGATGCATTTTACAGTTCCCTGATAGATGCTAGAGTATGTGAGAGCGAGTACGCACATGCTGAGAACGTTTGGGAGCGGTTCGCCATTCGAACGCTGGGTGACTATAGCGATTTGTATCTGAAGACAGATCTTGTTATTAGCCGATATTTCGAAAACTTTCGAAATACATGCGTTGAGAGCTATGGCCTAGATCCCGCGTATTACTACACATTGCCTGGATATACCTGGGGTGCACTGTTAAAACACTCAAATGTCAAGTTTGAATTACTAACTGACATCGACATGGTTTTATTCGTTGAGTGGGGTATACGCGGTGGTCTGAGTCAATGCTCAAACCGATATGCACACGCTAATAACAAGTACATGGAGTCGTTTGATCCATCGAAAGCATCATCATACTTGATGTATTTTGATATCAACAATTTGTATGGATGGGCAATGTATCAGCCCTTGCCATATGAAGATTTTCAATGGGTCAACGACGTGTCCAATTTCAATCCATCATGCATCGCGCTAGACTCACCTATAGGCTACATCTTTGAAGTCGACTTGGAATATCCCCAATCTCTACATGATGCGCACAAAAACCCGCCGTTTTGTCCAATACATGAAAAACCGCCGGGTAAGCGGGAAGAAAAGCTGTTAGCAACCGTCTGCGATAAAAAAACGCTACATCATACAACATCGGAATTTGCAACAGTGCTTACGCCATGGACTTTGCCTCACGAAAATCTATAGGGTCTTACAGCTTACACAATCCCCATGGCTGCGTTCGTATGTTGAGTTAAATACGCAGTTTCGAACGCTTGCCAAAAACGATTTCGAAAAGAATTTATTCAAGTTAATGAATAATGCGGTCTTTGGCAAAACGATGGAGAATGTGCGCAATCATGTAGATGTAAAGCTTTTAACAAAATGGGAGGGCAGATATGGCGCAGAAGCAATGATTGCGAAGCCAAACTTCCGCAGCCGAAGTGTTTTTTTTTTTTTTTTTCGGAAAACCTCGTTGCCGTGGAATTGCGCAATCTCGAGGTGAAATTCAACAAGCCGATAGTTATGGGCATGTGCATACTCGACATATCCAAAACGTGCTTGTATGGATTTCATCACGAGTATTTGGTACCTCTGTATCGAGATAAATGTAAAGTCATGTATACCGATACGGATAGTCTCATATATGACATTGAGAGCGATGATATATATGTTGACATGAAGCGCGACATTTCAAAATTTGACACGAGCGATTATTCAGCGGACAATAGGTATGGTATACCGCTTGTCAACAAGAAGGTACCCTGTCTCATGAAGGACGAATGTAATGGAGCAATTATGACGGAATTTATTGGATTTCGGTCGAAAATGTATGCGACACGTGTCGAGGGTAAGAGGGACACGAAAAAAGTTAAAGGTGTCAAGAGTAGCGTTGTGGCGAGGACAATCATGTTTGACGATTATGCTCAATGCTTGAAGGGAAATATGGAAATAGAGCGTAGTCAAACGTGCATTCGATCAAAGTTGCATAAGGTCTACACCATTCGCGAAACGAAAATTGCTCTGAGTCCTCATGACGATAAGCGGTATATCATACCTGATACCCTACTATGGCGGCATTATAGAATACCGTTGTGAAAAGTTTTGTAATTTTGTTTTCCACAACCTTGATGTAAAATTGTGTATATTTTTTATGAATATCAATGTATAAAACTCGTGAAAATTATGTATATATTTTGTTCACTCGATGTTAAAATTACGTTTGTTGTTGTATATATTTAACTGTGTAAGAATGGATTTGTTATTTCCCGTAAATAAAGAAACTTTTTAAAATCCCATGTGTTTATTCACACTATCCATCTCCTCACGTTCCATGAAAAGAAAGGTTGACGGCGAGAAGGGGGAAGCAAGCCTACTGTGGAGTCGGTCGGAGGCCTTGGAGGGATGCGGGGACGACCAGCAGGTCAAGAGTCATAAAAAATACATATTTTTCCACTTTAATTATTATCGACTACAAATCGGATTTAGTTAACGAACTATTGTGGCTATTGTCGAAACCTAAACACTTTACAAACATTCGATTACCGCGCTTCTTCAATACCGCTTCAATGAGATAGATATCGGGGTGCTTGACACTGAGAAGCTCTTGATCGTAGAAACCACCGGCGATCGGCTCATCTTTATGATCCTTCAAGTGGTACGTGACGAAATGAGTTTTTTTCACATGATATATTGTAGATATTTCCGTTGTCCAGTTTGGGGTGTTACCCTTTTCGAAAACAGTCTTAAATTTGCTCATTCTCACTTTGTCACCAACGGCGAATTTCGGCGATCTTTTCATTGGAGGTTTATTGAAAATCTGCTGCAGTTGCTTCTCATTTTCCGCGTTGACATTTCTCGGCTTCATCATAAAGGTGCGGTGTACAAAATCATTGTACTCGCTACTAGATTACCAAGAATATCGATCCACGTATAATTACCACAAGAACTAAATTGCATCCATATCTTGTTCTTCAATGTACGATTGAAACGCTCGCAAATCGATGCCTTCAAGTTGTTATATGTTGAATACATGTGAATATTGTACTTCTTCATGATGGCCTTGAAGTCACAATTGTAGAATTCTTTTCCCCGATCAACGTGTAAGTTCTGCGCTATGCGTGCCTTAACGAGGATCGACTTCAATGCTGCTAATGCATCTTTACCACTCTTATTCAGCCTTGGCACGGCCCAGGAGAACTTTGAGAAGGTATCGATGACGGTGAGGAGTAATTTGTGTTTGGAGTTGTGACGCGCGTATGATGACATATCGACGAGATCGGCTTGCCAGGTCTCGTCCAAGCCACGGATGTCCACATGTCGACGCGGATAGTTTCGTCGAGCAGGCTTATGTAGCTCCAGCACGAGAGCGCCCCTTTTTTCGCTTATTTTCCAGTCCACTCAGTCGTGCGCCAATTCAGCAATGACATTTGAGTTACAAATCGCCAAATCTTGTAGAGTTTTGACATCGGCCTCGAGTGTCCTCGCAATGTCTCGTATCGTAGCTTCAAGTCCATTAACCAACAACTGACTACTCTCATTCATTTCTTTGCGTATGTCCTTAATGATAATTCGGGATTTCTTTTGTAACGCACTTAGAGTGATGGCGTCATCTTCTCCTTCTGGATTTGCAATATTACACAATCCTTTCTGCCCCAAGTCATAATGACCATCTGTGGTAATTCTAAAGTCAATCCCGGGTCGACCTGGAGGACCTTGCTTACTGTGGAGTACACTCTCACTTGAATGACGTCCAAACACATCGACACTCGTGATGAGAATGCGTAAATTCTCCGATGTCGAGTTAATAAATAATTTCAGCTTCGCGCAATTCCTCAATAATCGATATAATTTCATTCACATGTGATGAATTTCCGGCTGCTTATGATGTCAGCAGTAAGCGAAGACGATCCACTAGCTCGTTTGGATTGTCCCAATAAATATAATCCAATTGGGTGTTTTTTGTAGCTAGCTTATACTTTGGCATATCCTGTCCCACATGATGATCGACTATATTTGCGATATATGTGTTAAATTTGTGGCTAGTGTTACGTCGTATAGCTTATACCATTTTTTGTGTGCATTCGTCGAGATTACAATCTTTTCGTAGTTTTTCAAATCATTCGGTGTGAGAGTTTCGACATTCGGCACTTTTTTTAAATAACAGCTCTGTTAATCCAACAGTTTTCGCATAACTCGCGTCTCCCACACGAATACGTTGAGCATCGAAAATTATCGGAGAATTGCCAATCATTAATTTGTTGTTTGCGAGATTTCGTACGCCGTATAATACATCCAAGCTTGCCTTTCTATTTATTTGTAATAACAGGAGATATTCGCTGATCAGCTAATCGACATTTTGCAAGTCATCATCCTCATATTTCAATTTAAAAGAATCTTGTGTTCCACTCTTCAAGGAACCATGTGCCGCATTTTGATGTTTCACACTATTTAACGCATCTTCTCTTTCTCCAACATTATCACCCACTTTTTCATCCTTAATTTCCTCCTTCACCACCTCACCGTTTTTATATGACACCAATTTCTCCAATGGCCCCACTATAGGCTTAAAGACATCTTGCATTCTCTGCTGATCGCTATCTTTTCCAACTTTCATCATTCGATGCTTTCGGCTGATTGCATCGCTCGCCTTTGATTCAATACATCCTTTTCACATAACAATTGTTCGCTCTTCATGTTGTCACTACCACGGCATGCGCAATACTGTCTGCTTAACTACCAGCGATGAGTCATTTATCAACGGTGAGAAAATAATCAAAACCTTGTCTATATCGACCTCCGTTAATATTGCTGTCCTTGTCAATCGTGATAAATCCATACTTGTCAGAATTCCAGCATTTCATGCACATGTTTTTAATGCACGTATAAGTCATATCCGTATTAACATGGTCATTTTAAACGTGTTTAAGATTCATATCATCCTGCTTGAAAAGCACCACGAAATTTGCATTATCTCTCACGAGATGTTTGGGGATACGAGTGTACGTCTGACAAAGATAAAAACTGTCAACAATCTCGTGTCGTCCCATGGAAAAGAAGGCCCGAACATTATCCTGCTTTTCGCATGCTATGTCATCAAAGATAAATATAGAGTTGGATCGTGCATCACTTGGTGCTATCACATGTTCATGCGCCTCGAATGGATGATATTCAACTCCACTCACAGGTTCGAGTAGGTGTTCGAGAAATGTATACTTTGGCTGCTTGAGCGATTTGGAATACAAGTAAATATTCCCAAATCTCAAATCATTCGGATGGATGATGAGAGTGAGCAAAGCGGTGGTTTTCCCACAATTCGATGGACCACAAAACAGTGCATGTATGCTATCCGGCAATAAATTCCCATGACGTTTTTGTTTCTTTGTCGCTCCACGGTCTTCGACAAACTCGTCGCAATTTATCACGGGAAGTCCGCCTCCGATAGTTCGCTTCCTGGACGTCATCTCACACACGACTAACGACGAAATCATATAAATAGGCTTCTTATAGGGATTATCCGTCAGTTGCGTATTGTCTCTAGTCATGATGATGCATGGGAAGAGTGGTAAAGGTTTGGTCAACCGCCTAATCAACAAACGCCCCGTTGAACTACATTTGCCTGGGTATTAGTATTGTGGACCAGGCACAAAGTTGGCCAAGCGCCTTGCTCGTGGTGATCCGGGCATTAATCCATTTGATACGGCTTGCAAACAATAGGATATTGCGTATTCGAAAAATCCGGATAATATTTAGGCGAGACATTTGGCGAATAATGTGTCGGCTGAACAGGCTAGGCAACGTGTTACCGCGAGAGACGCTAGTATCGGTGAAAAAGCCAGTGCTTGTGGTGTGGCAAATATTATGACGACAAAGAAAAAATTTGGCATGGGAATAAAGGGCTGCAAGGGTGGCGTTTGCTTGAAAAAGATAATTGGCGCTGCAAAGAAGACAATGATTCAAAGTAATGATCCGCATAAGATTATTAAATCAGCTCTAAAGTGTGCTCGTACAGCGGTAAAGTTGCAAGGTGGTAAAGTACGCACACCTCGGGTCCTACCTGTACCCCATAAAATTGGTGGTGTATTGCCCTTCCTCGTGCCCATTTTTGCGGGTCTTAGCGCTACGGTTGTTTTGTCAGGTGGTGCGGCTAGTATAGTTAAAGCTGTAAATGCTGCTCAAGCAGCTAAACATGAATTGGATGAAAGTAAGCCTCATAATCGAACAATTGTAGCGATTGCATTAGGCCGGCGTCTACATCTGAAACCGTATAAGCAGGGATTGGGCCTCCATATGAAGCCAAAAAAACTAGAAGTAACGCTACCACACCGACCCCTCCCCGACCGCGACCTACTCAACTACGCAAAAATCCTAAAGTTTCCACATTTTCGTGGAGTTTACATGCGCGATACATTGCCAGCGAGCGGACCTCTCAAATGTGAAGCAGCAATTGTAAATTTGGATGAAAGCGTCGGTCCTAGCACGCATTGGGTCGCTTACAAAAAGACCGGATGAAAAGGCGCGTACTTTGATAGTTTCGGCAACCATCCACCACCATCCGAGCTCATGAGATATTTCCGTGTCGGTAGCGTTAATTATATTTATAGTAAATATCAGGAATATGATACGATTGAATGTGGACATTTGTGTCTCAAGATTCTTTGTCAGCAGCTGCAGTACAAAGAAAAATATACACTATATATAGGGGGGAAATGACGGGGGGAATTCAGTTGTCAATTTACCAGCATCATGGATGAAAGTTTAACATTTACCATATCTGGCTCATCGTCGGTACTCGAGGCGTGATACTTTCCCCCCATCGAACTCGAGTGGAATTGTTAACCATCAATTCTATTCCCAATATCGACGTTGACCACGATAAACTTTACGTGGGAGATGAAGTGTTGACGATACCTGCGGGCAGTTATGAAGAGGATATTGAGACGTTTGTACAAGCAGAGCTCTCGCGTAAAAACATCAGCATCAGCATTAAACCCAACAATAACACGCTACGCAGTGAGACCGAGTGTGACCATGATGTAAATTTTGCGCCAAAAGATTCTATTGGGTATCTACTAGGCTTCACCGCACGCAAATTGGAAGTCAATAAAAGGTACGAATCCGATCGTCCAGTAGCCATTCTCAAAGTGAACGCCCTACGTGTTGAGTGCAACATTACCGCTGGTGCCTATATTAACGCACAAAAAGTACACACAATTCACGAATTTTTTCCCTCTGTGCCACCGGGCTATAAGATCATTGAAGTTCCCTCCCACGTCATTTATCTGCCAATCACGAGCTGAACAATTGACACGATAGAGCTTCGCATATTGGATCAAGACGGTGATTTGGTAAATTTCCGCGGTGAAGTAATCACCATACGCCTGCATATAAAGTCGTGATGGGCATTGTTTTCAACAGATCTTCCAATAACAATAAACGGCCATAGATAAAAATAATCAGTTGTCGACCAGCGTCCAAAGTGCTAACACCTCAAAACGTGCTACTCTTGAAGAATTTGGGTCTCAAAGTGCGTGGCGAAAACGTGTAAAAAATTATTTAGTCTGTGCTCTGTGCATCTGTTGTGTGAAATGGAAGAAGAAATTGTAAACATTCAGGCACCCGTGGTCTTTGATGAATCCATCGTCCATTGTGAGATTCACGCTCATCAGCCATATGCATCTTCAACCTACAATAACAGCGATGAAGTCCGTATTGCCATCCATCATCAAGACCTCTCCATCCTGCCGAGCAAGAGTTCCCTACACATATGTGGGAAATTATCAAAGCGTGACGGGGCGCCAACCACTGCTAGAAGGCTCGTCAACAATGCCATTTGTCATTTGTTTGAGGAAGTGCGATATGAGTTGAATGCCATAGAAATCGATAGTAATAAGAATGTCGGCATTACGAGTGTAATTAAGGGATATTCATCTCTCTCACCGGCCAAAAATTCTATGCTCGAGAACACTGGATAGCTCGATGTCGAAGAGACGAAGCAAATTGTAGATGTATCGAGAAACTTTGATATCTGTATACCGCTCAGCATGCTCTTTGGATTTGCCGAGGATTATCGGAAAATTATCGTAAATGCCAAGCACGAGTTGATTCTCACAAGATCAAAGACCGACGACAATGCCATTGTACAAACAGCACCCGAAGACTACAAACTCGCATTGCATAAAATAGAATGGCACGTGCCGTATGTGACAGTCTCGGATCAACCAAAAATTCAACTGTTAAAATTTCTCGCGAAAGACGCACCAATCTCCATGAGTTTCCGAACATGGGAACTGTATGAATATCCATTGCTGCCTGCCACCTCCAAGCACGTGACGTCTGTGAAAACTTCGAATCAGCTGGAGAAGTCACGATATGTTATACTCGCGCTGCAGACGGGACGGAAAATAAGAAACGACACAATGCGAGCCACTTTGATCATTGTAACCTGAGCGACGTCAAGCTATACCTCAACTCGCAGTGTTATCCATTTGGAAATCTGAATTTGAACATTGATCAAAATCAATATGCTCTTCTCTACGAGATGTATGTGAATTTTCAACCGACCTATTACAACAAAGAGGCTGAACCATGGCTGAGCAGGGTGGAATTTTGAGAAAGAGCCCCCCTCGTTGTCATTGACTACTCAAAACAAAACGATTCGCTCAAGCCCGGCCCTGCTGATGTGCGCCTTGAGTTTGAATTGAAAAACAATATTCCGCCACAAACTTCAGCGTACTGTATGATCCTCCATGATCGTATTGTCGAGTACAATCCAATCAGTGGTGGAGTGAAAAAATTGGTATAAAATCATGCCGATGATTCGCGTCCACTTCAGTCAGCATGGAGCTTATCGTCGATGTGCAGGGCTTCAAGAGACCCGTCAACGAATTTGTCCTGAAGGAGATGTCCATCGTCAAAGTCCGCGAGAAGAATGCTGAACCACTGACGCTCGCCTTCAACGCACCATTTGCATAGCACTCTTTACCGGCCAAGTACAATATGACAAAAAAGTGACTGGAACGCAATTTTCATGGAATACGATGGGATCACAGCGGCATACCATACGAGGCAGCTAGAAAGATAATTCGAGAAATCTTGCAAGGAGCCCCCACCATCTGTTCGAAGGGATTCGAAAAATGCGCATGGCTATCAAGATTCACGGATTCCGCGATAAACGTCATCGACTTGGAGACTCTGGACTGTCCATCGCTGCAGAAGCTGCCGAAAATCACAAACTCCAAATGCCCCCATCATCTCTTCGACACGAACTGCGCCCATGAGAATGTAAAATCGGAGAAAAGCTGGTTGAGCGTATACGAAGCGCGAGCGAGGGATTTTTTTTAATGAATAAATAACATCTCGATGAAAATGTAATTTGTATTCTTTATTCTGCGACGAAAACATCCATCTTTACAATTCGATTAAAACATATACATTTTTACATAGTCAGCACTTTGAAAAAAAGAAACCATGCGAAGGGTGGTGCCCAATTTTGCCTCCACGCTTGGAGATGATGGAACGCTTTTGTAGTTCCCAACCACTGAGTTGACCAGTTGCAGCATACTCTCGATGATGCGGACAGCCATTCGACGATGGTGTTCCAACGAATTTTTTTTCCCCGACCACCATGTTTAGAGACAACGGAACTCCACACTGTTGTATTTGTCACCAATATACTTCATGCAGAGTTGACCATCGCGTGCCACTTGCAGCATGCTCTCGAACATTGTCGAACCTTGGTTGAAGGCCTTCACAAGTCGCGCCGGTAAGAAGACACAGAACTCATCCGCGATGTCCACGATGTAGCGTTTCCTAAATTTGGTTTGTACGGCCCTCATGTCGAAGATTAGTCGTTCCGACTTAGCGGGGAGTTCTGACAGCTTCTTCGGTGAGAGGAATTCCGCCATCCGGCCGACTTTGTTGATACTCGAGAGATCCATTTTTCCCACACTTTCAAAGTTCTTTTTAGATGTTGATAGTGCAGTGGATTAACAGTCTGAGCTTGGTCCACGAAATTATAAGCGCCCCCGTAAGCCTCTCACTCAAATTTTCAAACCTCCCCCCTCTTTTCCAATCGTGAAAAACAGGTTTGAACACGTTCGAAGAACCGTGGGAATTCCCCCCCCCCCTGACGTTTTTTCATGCTCCCGAAAAACAGGTTCAAACACGTTCGAAGAGTTCCATACGTGGCGAATTTTCACAGCATTTTGTACATTCCCGACGTTGAGGTGGAGGGCCATCGACGTGATCTTTCATCTGTGGCGTACTATAATGCTCCAAGCATGGAAGATATGATATCACTTCACTGTCATTCCAATGATGTTCTGGCAAACGATCCCACAATAAGGCAACATATTTTCCCTAATATTTTAGGAGCAAGATGTCTGGAACCTGTTCGAGCTCGTTTTTCGTCAAGTCCAGGGGGTGCTGGGCCGGATGCACTGCGTGCATACTGGCACATGCGAACATCTTGACGTTATATTTCGGAATGGAGACCTCAACTTTTCAAGAGCTGCGCTCAAGTGGTCTATCCGTGGTCACAGCCTTTAATCCCTAAATATTATAGTTTTTTCCGAGGAACCTGGCAGGACCTGTCTCGAGTATCGGCGAGCTTGGAGACGAGGCGGATGCAATAGACATTGTCTTTCGGAATGGAACCAGCTGCATGTCATAAATAATGGGTTTTGAAAGGCGCCGCCCTTCATGTGGCGCCTAGCGTTTTCATATTACCGGAAATTTTCCGACCCATATATGGTTGTCACACACGCTTTTCCAAGAAACCTGTCAGGACCTGTCTGTCCGTGAGCTTTGAGACGGGGTGGATGCATTGACATTGTCTTTCGGAATGGAACCAGCTGCATGTCATAAATAATGGGCCTTGAAAGGTCGCCCTTCACATACAAAACACTTATCGACGGCGGCTTCCCTGCCAGACGCCCCACGGACCACATGGCCACAGAAGTCCCCTGTGTGATGTCACACGCGCCCGACGACCCCCCTCCACCGTACCCCCGCACTTGGCTTCCCCGCGCTGGACACCCCCCCACCCCGGACACTCCGCCCTTTGGACACCCCCATGTACCCCTCCTGGAAACCCCGCCCTTTAGACCCCCCTGGACATCGCCCCCTGGACATCGCCCCCTGGACACCCCCCTGGACCCTCCCAGTGGACCCTCCCCCCAAAAGTGGCTTAGAATCGGCATAGTACATCTACTCACATGAAAACGTTGTTTACTAACATAGTTGGTGCGCGTAACCCACCCGACCCCGCTATGTGAACAGCGCCCACTTAATTTTGTCCCTCTCTCGAGAACAATACTGTCGTTCATAAATGTTTGTCATGAAATATTATCAGAGTTATTATTGGTACATTGGGGAAAATTACGTATAAATATATAATCTTCAATAGAAAAAACAAATTACTAAAGATTAACTGGAGGAATCGTGTAATTTTGGCCAATCTTTTCAAATCAGTCAGGTGTCCACTCAATTTTGTCACCGACTGTATATATGTGGTTGCCTATAGCAGTTCCACGCACACGTATGCCTAATGGAATATGTATATACAGTAGAACCTCGATTATCCGAACTAGTCTCGGTCCCAATTAGCTCGGATAATCAAAAGTTCAGATAATCGAAACGTGGGTTTTTTGGGACGAGATCATAAACAACATTATTGTTTATGATCTCGTCCCAAAAAACCCACGTTTCGATTATCCGAACTTTTGATTATCCGAACTAATTGGGACCGAGACTAGTTCGGATAATCGAGGTTCTACTGTATTGGTCTATACGTATGTCGAATCATGTATGTATGCATACATGTGTACACGGATTCCTATAGCAGGCACACAGTCACACGCAATAGCGTACGTGCGTTGGTGTATTCGTATGCTTAGGCATATACGTGTGCGGGTATATACGTGTCTCTACGCATGCGCGGATTCGGGCATATGTATCTCTATAAGCGTATTAGAGTGTATGCGTGTGCGTATATACGTGTGCCAATCAAAGTCCTCCTTAGCGCCTGCAAGTGGAGAAAAGGGAAATTTGTTCCCGTTCTAGGCCCTAAGTAGGAGCTCATTTTATATTGAATCCGCAGCTACTTTACTACCTTTATCTCCTACCACTGTGAGGATCTGGAGGGGCAAAATAGGCTGAAAATTTCAACTCGGGGACCTAGTGCGTCAACATGTACAAAATATCTGCAAGCACAACAGCATTAAAGTTAATGCACTATTTAATGGCGAATTCGCGAGTGGTCACAAACCTGCCAATAAAAGTGGCAACACGCAAAACTGTGAGCACGAGCGATTTGGATAAGTGCTACCAGCAACGCATTATGGAGCCCACTTTAATGTGGGCTTTAAGTGATAGTGGTTGCGTGATGCGGAAAATACTCAACCTCACGGTAAATGTGAATAAGTATAACCTGATGCGTGCCGGGTGCTCTATATCATTGTCGCAGGAAATTATGATGAAGCGGACTGTGATTAATGTCAAATCGACCGATAACGCATGTTTCGCATGGGCAGTTGTCGCTGCTCTATACCCAGCTGAACGACACGGTGACCGTCCAACTTCATGTCCGCAATATTCGACAGTACTGAATCTCCAGGATATTGAATTCCAGGAACGATCCATCGAATTAAAAAAAATTGAATTCCATAACATTCTATTAATCAATATGTATACAATCACCAAAAATGACATTGTTCCAATACAGGTCCCTCAACATAAGATGAAAAAGCACGTCAATTTGCTGTACATGCAAGATACTGAGGACAACAATGTGGGGCACTTTACATGGATTAAGAATCTGTAGAGACTCGTGACGGCGCAACTGAACAATAAATATCATAAACAATATATATGCGATCGGTGTGTAAATTTAACATTTTTAATGCATAATTATTAGGGTGACCGCAATTTAGGTCGAACTTGAATTTTCGAATTCCCCACGTAAAAACACAATCAATATATTTTTAAAAAATGTGTGCAAAGTTTGAAGGGGTTAAAAATTTTCTTAATGGTGCCTGTAAGGAGTTGAATTTAAAATGACAAAACACATGTATTTTGCTGAGATATAACATATTTATTTCTTAAACTCGTAATAGTAGTGAAAAAATATAAAACGAGGCACACATATTGTACACATATTGATCTTCAGAACATAATTTTTACAGATTTTTGCAGTAATAATTTCCACAATTTCACGCTTTATGAAGACAGCCTCGATTTCATATTTTTAAACATTTTTCGTGAAATATTATTATTGATATTGTGATGCAATTAAATGTTAATGACTCAGAATTAAATGTAAACTTTGAATTGCACCCGAGGCATAAATTCATTGCACTGAAATAAATCGTCATGATATCTAATATAATTATTGAATGAACAATAGATTAAAAATCCAATTTAATCGAAAAAAATCTGCGCCTGGAATAAAATCGAAAAAAAATGACAATGTAAATTTTTATTGGTGGAGCGGTCAAAGGAAAGTATTTTTATTGATATCCGGATACTTTTTGTCATATTCACGGACAATTCGAACGATATATTGCTTCTCTTCCTCGTTGTACGTCAATATATTATTGTACTCCGTAATAAGCTTGATTCCTCTTTCTGCGACATCATTAACGACGCTTAACTTTTTGACAATTTGCAAGACAAACTAATCATTTTTATCCAAGTGCCACTCCAATATGTCATTATCGAGAAAGCTATGATCGATTTGGAATCCTTCGAAAAACTTTAACGATTGGGGGCTTACGAAAAAATCAATGTTTTGACCCAACAGAGAAGCGAAGTTCGATTCAGAAACTTCATAGCGTTTGGGCACTTCGATTTGTGTTTCATGTTCCAGCTGCTTGTTCGTGACCTTTGTAGCCTTTTTTCTTACGTCTGCAGGAATAGTTTCATCAAAGAATGCCATCGCAGCAGTTTCAGCGGTTAGATACCAAAGATGGTTCGACATTTTTTTGAGAGGGACTTTGCTTACAGCGGAATTAATTTTTCGGTAATCGTGGACGGTTTAAAGAAAATTTAAATCATGATTAGGAGCAGCATTAGCAAATGGAGCTGTGAACCATGCCTTCACGTAAATCAAAGTGATAAATTTACAGATTTCGGCGATTGATTTTTCCTCGCTTGGCGTCAAACGAAATACCTTACGAAATAAAAAAATTTTAACAATTAATTGCTTTTGCCATCCAACGAGCACGTGAAAAAGCACCTGGCTTATAAAATCGTACATTTTCATGAGGAACTTTTCCAATGAAAATTAGGCACAACAGCAATAACTCGCGGTAATCGTCACGCAGTTGCACCTGTGATTTTAGTACTTGATCAACGAAGTAATATGTACCTTCGAGGTGATTTTGAAAAATATTCAAAATCTTTTCATCCTCTATACCGGCTTTATATTCATTTTGATCGATTTTCGTCCAAGCAATATGAAAACGCTTGAACACAAGAATCGACGGGCCAGTTGAGGTGCGTCAGAAACCCTACCTAGCACTAATTAAAAAATATGATGTCTGTAGGGTAGATAAAGCAAATCTCGATTGAGAATTTGCTCTAAAAGTACTGCAGCTCCATTCCTCGAACCAAGATTGGCATTAGTTGTGTCACAACAAAGTACTTTAACTACGTCACTAAGCCCCCAATCTTGGAGAATCTGTTAAAAAATGTATTAAAAATCACAATTATAAAATTGAAAAATTGCCCATACCGAATTTTATGACAAAGATGATATTTTATATTTTGTACTATATTTTCAAACGGTAAATTTTAAATAATTAAACCAAAAAAGAAAATAAGATAAACATACACTCGAAGTAAAATACTATTCAATGTATTATGATATTTACAAACATAATATTTTATATTTATTGAAATATTTATAAAGTATTTAGTATAGTTATAATAAGCAGTTTTTACATGTATTATTTTTTGATACAACATAAACATCACTTTAAAATCACCTCAGCTATAGCCATAGCTTGCGAAGAGCCATGCCCATTTTCCAACGCCGGGATAGATACAAAATTTTCAGACTCTTCATTTGATAAAATTATTGCCAAACGGTCAACTTTATCGTTTGAAGAGATTTCTTGAATTAGTTTGCCATCCCAATGAAGCACGGGTGCACGTAGTGGAGAAGATGGCAACAAGTTTCTGATTTTCTCCGACAACTTTTTACGAATGTTTTCTCGATATTTATGTATCGAGGTTTTGGAGATGATCAAATTATCCAGATCGTGGCCCAATGCCTCAGCTACTGCACTTATAATTCGAGTAGCATTTCTATCCGAAACGAAGCAACTGTCCAAAGTTGCAAACAATTTTTCGGTGATAATGTTGATTGAACCACGAAACTTTTCGGAGGTGGGGGTTCAACATTATCTGCGTTTTTTTAATCGAAAAATTCCGATGAAAAATTACTCCGCTGTGAAGAAAACTTAGTACTTTGACTACTACCTGTCAATTGAACGATGTCATCTGAGAAAAAAATTTGAATAATATTATTTAATAAAATTTACGATTTGTATAAGTTTTTGAAAAAACATTTCCGAAAAAAGAAAGAATGAGTAGAAAAGTTTAAACTATTCTCGACTTTTGAAAAATGAAAAAACAAATGACGAAAAAAAGTCTTGACTACTTAAAGATTAATATCGCAAAATTAAAAAAAAATTGCTTTTTTTCTCAAATAAAATAGTTGTCAGGAAAATTTCGAACCTTTTTGGATTAACTGATTTTTCAAATGTGTAGGAAAGTGAATAAGCAACATTTCAGTTCATTCAAAAATATTTTGTAATTTCAAAAAACTTTTTACACATTTTTTTATAGTAACATAGTACAGTATTTCAATTTTTTAGGTAAATGTATAAATGACATGTTAATTAAATTTTTAAAACAGACTTGTAATGCAAGTCAAGTTAGTAATAATTTTAATAATATATTTTTAGCCCTTTTTACATGAAGTATAATTTCTCGTACCTATTGTACCGTGTTCTCTTCATACTCCGCTTTCTCACGCTTTTCCAAAATAAAATTGTATTCTTCGTCGGTTATATTTTGGTCGTGAATAGATTCAACATCACCGATGAATCTGAATCTCTCTGGTTTTCTTTGATTTTCCAAAAATTGCATAGTTTTTTCATCGATTTTTTTTAGCTTTACAGATGATGCAGCGATATTAAAAAGCAACACGATCAGCTCCTTGAAATCTGATTCTTTGACTTTATTATGCTTTTGACCAGCATTTTTTTGTACAGATCGATAATGGCTGTACAGATTTTCTACCTTTACAATACACTTGTGTAATGGATGCACAGGTATACCGGCTTTTTCCCAAAAAACACAAACTTCTTTGGCAACTATCGTAGCACTTTGACGAAGGCTATACTTGATGAAGGCTTCAGCTGACGTAGGTTGAAAAAAGCACTTTCAAAACTTGTATTTTACTCGGCAACTTATTGCCAGTAATTTGCGAATGAACATCGTCATTTAAGAAAATATTGCTCCGTAGCACGCGGTGCGTAGCCATCCCCGAGCAGAAATCTAAGCAGGCTGCCTGAGGATCCATCAGGCCCGGATCAGGGATCAATAAGGAGCCCTGATCAGGCACGCCTGATTTGAGCCAGACAGGGCCCTGAGCAGGGATCAATAAGGCGCCCTGATCAGGCACGCCTGATTTGCGCCAGACAGGGGCCTAAGCAGGGATCAATAAGGCGCCCTGATCAGGCACGCCTGATTTGCGCTGGATAGGAGCCTGATCAGGCATTAATAAGGCGCCCTGATCAGGCACGCCTGATTTGCGCCGGATAGAAGCCTTATCAGGCATCAATAAGGCGCCCTATCAGGCACGCATGATTTGCGCCGGATAGGAGCCTTATCAGGCATCGATAAGGCACCCTAGTCAGGCACGCCTGATTTGCGCCGGATAGAAGCCTTATCTCGAATGAAGCTCGTCACTCCGTAACCTCTCCTCTCTAAGACTAGACAGCGCCTCTGTCGGCGAAGCCTCACGAAATATTTTGACAGCTGCACACGCAGGCACGCGAAATATATGAAAACAATGGTTATCAACCGAAAGTGCGTGTCGTCAAAATTTGTTTCAAAATTTTTTTTATCATAAATACATATTTATGTTAATTTTTTTGTATTATTGTTATATGGAATCAAAACTTTTGTATATAATACGGGCAGCCAGTCCCGTATTATATACGTAGAAGAAAGCGCAACAGCCACGCCGTAGCTACATCGACACATCTCGTTCGGTTCATCAATTTCTCCCGAAGAAAGGCAAGCCCTTCAATAAAGTGCAGTGCATACAAAATCTCAGGTAAAGTATATTTGCAATTATACTGTGGATTATCTACACATGAACAGTGATAATATATAAAATACGACGTGATGGGCGAAGACTATGCGGCGTAGCTTAACCTCACTTTGTCACTTTCGCACTATTTGTATATATATAGTGTGATATATTTCGTATCAAGAAAAAATGTTCAACAGTACAAACATACGTATATGTACATAAATGTACTCATACATACGTGCAAGGACCAGATGACGAGAAATAATTGCGCAACTTGCATTTTGTACCGACGAACATTTTTTTCTCAATAATATATATACAACACTATATATACAAATGATGCGAGAACGACGAAAAGAGATTGAGCTACGCCACTACGAGGCACACCATTTTTAAATAATTATTAATTATTTAATTATCTCAAGAGGATATATCAGTCGGAGCCTATATCTCTCACTTTTCCCTGGTCGAATATATCTATACTTATGATAAATATAGATATACCCGACGGGGGAGCGGTTGCGCTCCCTAGGTCCGACTGATATATGCTCTTAATGTAAAGATGTGATTTTTTTATGTATATTCACTAATTTTTCGATGTATTCAAAATATTTCAGATGCAATCTTGACAAAGTATGATGGTACTCCCCACGCAGGTTTTATCAAAGAGAAACAAATTTCGGATGGGCTAGCGGCGGTCATAAACAGTGCGAAAGATTGGAACGGTCATCGCCAAAACCGGAACAAAAACTAAACGATCAAGTCAAATAAAATAAGAACTTAAACTTAAAAAAAAGGTTTTCATATTTTTAATAACTTTAGTAAACTTGATAACGTGTAACTGCGATAATAATTTAACAAATGTTGATCTAGTTTTAAACAAAAAATTAATCAAATGATTGAGCCAGATGACACGCATGTCTCAGGCTGGATGAGGCACCTGATCCGAGCCAGATAAGTTGCTTGATCCGAGCCAGATACAGTGCCTAATCCGAGCCTGGTAAGGTGCCTGATCCGAGCCAGATATAGTGCCTGATCCGAGCCGGATACGGAGCCTGACCCGGGTCTGATAAGATGCCTGATCCGGGCCAGATAAGTTGCTTGATCCGGGCCTGATCAGAGCCTGATAAGGTGCCTGATCCGGACCTGAATATGCAAAAGCGTTACATCCCTGATCAGGGCCGGACTAAATTTGCCTGACCCGGCCCGGATTTGCTATTGTGGCAGCCTGATCCGGTCCGGATTTCACCCTGAACAAATTTCTGCTCGGGTCGTTGTTCACCTACCGACGAGCTAGGCTTTACTGAATATAAAACTGGTACGATTGAAAGAATAGACAGAGGTTAAATGAAAGACGCGAATTGTTTCTCTCTTATACCTGTCGTGAATACAGTGTAGGAAACACGAAAAAAATAGATTTTCTTAGTAAATATACTTTTACTCAACCGCTTTTCGAACAAAATTTTACGGATGAGTTCTGTATAATTCACATTTTTGTACAATTACAATTTATGCAATTTAATGTTTTAATTTGAGATGAAAAAGTTAAACACACGTATTTTTCATATTAATAATAATAATTTCTAATTAACTTATTGAATTAATTAAAATTCGCGTATTTTATTTTAGCTCGAATTTCATAAAGGGCTTCAATCTTTTTATTTATCGAACTTTTCATTATACATAAATGATATAGTTAGGTAGAATATTGCATTGAAATACCAATAATACTCGAATAATATTTCGTTAATCCTTTGCAGCACAGTGGTTCCGTACGGGACCACTTATTTAGAAAGGTTTTTTTCCGATTAAGAAATAGTTTTTATTTGATTTAAATAACTTTAAAATTCATGAGCAGAGGTTTTATTGTTTATAACAATTTATTCATATTAGTAAATAAATTCTAAAAAACCTTTAAAAAAATCATTATCGAAGAAACTTTGGGGCATATTCTTATAAAAATAGGTATTTGAGGGTTTTGGGATTTTATAGCCGCCATCTTGGATCCGACATTTTGTATTTTTTAAATTCTGCGTTTAAATTTCTAATCAGCGTCCTCTAAAATTCCTGTACCCCAAGTTTTAGTAAAATCTAGTATAACTTAAATTTTATGACCGCCATTTCGGATCCGCCATTTTGAATTATCAAAATCTGAGTTCAGATTCGTAATCAGCTTCTCCAAAAACATCTGTATGCTAATTTTTATAAAAATCCGTTCATCCAAAAAATACATGTAGCAAAGAGTTAAAAACTCAAAAAATGACCTCGAGGCTGACTTTGTAAAGCGTGTATTTATTAGAAATTATTGCTGTAAAAATCTGTAAAAATAATGTTTTGAACATTGATATGTGTACAATATGTGTGCCTAGTTTTAGATTTTTTCACCACTATTACGAGTTTAAGAAATAAATATGTTATATCTCAGCAAAATACATGTGTTTTGTCATTTAAAATTCAACTCCTTACAGGCACCATTAAACAAAATTTTAACGCCTTCAAACTCTGCACACATTTTTTAAAAATATCTTGATTGTGTTTTTACGTGTGGAATTCGAAAATTCAAGTTCGCCCTAAATTGCGGTCACCCTAATAATTATATACATTTACTAAAATAAAGAAAAAAATCTATTTTTCTTTGCAGGTGTTTGCATTATTTCGGTTCTGAAGATAAATTTCAATCGCATGAGGTCGGTTGCGGAGCGATAAACGACTGCGCGATCCGACTACCAAATGACACGAACAAATGGCGCTAATTCACCAACTTTAACCGGAAAGAGCGACATCCCTTCATTGTGTATGCTGATTTGAAGTGTCTGTTAGCAAAGGCTGATGAGAAGAACCAAGCAAAGATATGTATTAAGGCGTTATACGCAGTTGCAAGGCCAACAAAGTCGTTTTTTCACGATTTTTTTCTGGATAAGGATTTCATGTGGGCAAAACGAAAAGTATTAGGCAGTGGCATCTCTTAGCTTTAGATTGGAATTTTTTATTTTCGAAAATATTCATTAACATTGCTCTTGTAGGATGTCTCCTGGAGCTCCCCGAAAAAAAGTGACCAGCGGTGAGCAAAGTATCTCCGGTTTGGATTATCTAAAATGGAAAAATTAAAAAGATTCTTTTAGGGGATAGATAAATCCAGGTATTGATCGTAGGAATACTCGAGATATTAATTTTTGACAAAATGGTGGCTCCGGAAAGAAACAATTTCGATTTTCGACCAAATTTTTTTCGTTAAGGGGCGGGTAGAGGTTTCAGCCTGAAAAAAAACACTTTTTTATGAATTTTTTCATCTGTATGGGTAGAGTAAATTTATTGAAACCTTTTGTACATTGTTACGTGTCATTCCAAGAACATTCCATGAAATTTGTACGCAAAAATATCCACAAACAAGCCGGTGACAAAGCTTTTCCAAGAACGCCTTTGGGAAAACACGATTTGCGGTGTTCACTGTATCTCAGCTAGAAATTGTCGGAAATCAAGTACAATTAAAATTTAGTCAAAGTATCATCAAATCCTCCCCCCAACGGTCTTTAATAATTTTTTTTTCATTTCTAAATTTTCGGTGGTTATGTAAAGTGAAAAGTGCTATTTTTCACGAAAAATTCCGCCATTGTGGGGGTGGAAAACTCCCTCAATGGAAAAAAATCTCAAACTAACCGTTAGGGGGAGGTATTTTATATGTAGAAAGTGTGTACCAAGTTTGAAATAAATCGGTCATGTAGTTTTCCAATGGCAGTGAACACGGACTTTGAAAAAGTGGTTTCGAGAAAAACGCGTTTGAAGTTTTAGCTGTCGGAGCGTTTGATAGTGTTAGAGGAGCGGGACTAAATAGTCAATAACTTCGAGAGTTTTGCTCTGATAGACTTGAAATTTTGGGATTATATTCTTGAAATGTTTAACTATAAAAGAAGACAAAAAATCGATTTTTCAAAAGTGCAAACCCCTACCCTCCCCTCAAATCGTTGAAAAAAATTGAAATAATTATCGGAAATCTTATTTCTTCGACCTGAAGCATATATCTGACAATGTTGTGTTAAAATTGCAGACCGATCCGTTGAGCCGTTTTTGAGAAATCGTGCTCACCGACTTTGAAAACACCGTTTTGAGTAAAACGCGTTTGAAGTTTCAACAATCGTTCACACATATTTAAGATTTTTTTTTTCAACTTACATGGAGCCATTTATTCCAGGGGCATATAATAAATCCTCTACGTCATCATCAGCTTCCAATATCCCCATTTAGTATCGTCTGCGAGCCATTCTTCCCTCGTGCATGCTCTCTTGCGCTCTCAAGTCGGATATTCTGACGCACTCTGCATCCTCCTTTCCGGCATAGGCATGGGGATTGGGCCCAATTGATAGTCCCAGTGCACTCATGTGATACAGAAGCGATGTTGTACCTTTATTAAAAGTGCCCACTGCGATGTAAGCTGCCATTTCCACTATCTTCAAACCAGACGGAATGATTTTCCATATCAACTGGTTGTACCTTTCGTTGTTATTTGGCGTGAAACCATCAACACATTTTACCAATAATTTTTCATTGCTGAGATCTGTGTAGATTGAAAACAGAGCTTCAGCAACATCACGTGGTAATGACTGATAGTCATGTTTGTAAGTTGAAAATGTATTCGAAGCTTGCGCTCGCTGCCAAGAACACCATGACTCCGCTCCGACCGGGCACTTTTCATGTTGAGGATTTTCATCCGTTGAACAATAATGGTAATATGTTGCCCATATTGCATTATACATATTGTCAACGGAATCACAATGTCTCCAGATTGCCACGCCATAATAAACTGTCAACTTATCTACCAGTTTAGCAGTCAGCTTGCCTTTTCAACCGAGTACTTTTTTTCTTCTGTTTCCCACCTTTATCTACAGTTTCAGTATTATTTTTTACACAGTTTCGGAGTGGTGAGCCCATTCTTTTTCGGACATGTCCAATACGTTAGTTCTTGACCACTTCAATTTCACCGTACGGCGCAGCTTTTAACATCCCAGAGTAAAAACGAAAATGCAAAAAAAAAAACGATTTTTTGAAATTTCTAATTGCGTATAACCCGTTAACACCATGAAGTGTTTTGTATCATATATTACGTGTGTTGTTCGTATGGCGAATCACTATCTTCGTATCACTCACGACGCAGTGCTGATTGTGTATCATGGTTTGTCGAAGAACTAAAAAATCTAGCACTGAGGATAAAAGAAATTTTCTGCGACAACGTGCCAATGATATATTTAACACCGAGTGAGTGGGAAATTTTTCGAGCAGCGACTCAATGTCATATATGTAAGAAACCATTTGCGCAAGACGATGTGCGCGTTCGAGATCATTGTCATCTGACTGGACGTTATAGAGGCCCTGCCCATTCCAACTGCAACTCAAATTACAAACAGTCATTTTTCATTCCAATAGTTTTTCACAATTTATCGGGTTATGACGCGTATTTTATAATCAAGGAAGTAGCCACAGCGTTCGAAGGAAGAACCGATGTGCTTCCAACCACAAAGGAAAAATACATCTCCTTCACGAAGCAAGCTGAAATTAAAGACGATTCAAAACATAGGATCCAATTGCGCTTCATCGATTCATACAAACTCCTAAACACCAGTTTCGACAAATTATCATCATTATTGATCGAGTACAATCTCAAAATTTTATGCACGCAATTTCCAACTCTTTCGACAGATGAATTCAATTTGCTGACGCGAAAAGGGGTCTTCCCTTATGAGTATATTGACGACGTGACTAGGTTAGATGACACTTGCCTATTACCACGTGACTAATTTTACAGTTCTCTGACAGATGCTACAGCATCCGAGAGCGAGTACGCACATGCTGAGAACATTTGGCAGCGATTCTCCATTTAAACGCTGGGTGACTATAGCGATTTGTACCTGAAGACAGATGTCTCGTTATTAGCCGATATTTTCGAAAACTTTTGGAAGACATGCGTTGAGAGCTATGGACTAGATCATGCGTATTACTACACATTGCCAGGCTATACCTGGGATGCAATGCTAAAACACTCGAACGTCAAGTTTGAATTACTAACGAACATCGATATGGTTTTATTCGTTGAGCGAGGTATAGGCGGTGGTCTTAGTTAATGCTCAAACCTATATGCACGTGCTAATAACAAATACATAGAGTCGTTTAATCCATCAAAAGCATCATCATATTTGATGTATTTTAATATCAACAATTTGTATGGATGGGCAATGTCCATCCTTGTCAACCTTTGCCATATGCAGATTTTCGATGGGTTAACGACGTGTCCAATTTTGATCCATTATCCATCGCGCTAGATTGACCTACAGGATACATTCTCGAGGTTGACTTGAAATATCCCGAATCTCTACATGATGCGCACAATGACCTGCCATTTTGTCCAATACATGAAAAACCACCGGGTAAGCGGGAAGAAAAGCTGCTAGCAACCGTCCGTGATAAAAAAAACGCTATATCATTCACTACAGAAATTTACAACAGCATTTACGTCATGGACTTCGCTTCACGAAAATTCATTCGAACGCTGGCCAAAAACGTTTCCGAGAAGAATTTATTCAAATTGATGAATAATGCAGTGTTTGGAAAAAAGATGGAGAATGTGCGCAATCATGGAATGTAACGTCGCGAGAAAAAGCGCTATCTATTTCTTTTTCCTCTCCTATTTTATTGAACTCCGGCGAGAACGCGGGCTTACCCGAGTTCACATGGAAATTATAGAAAACCACGAAAATGTATTGGTTTTCGTAGTTTTCACGATAACGGCATTCTTATTTTTCGACGGGTCCTTAAATTTTCTTTAAAATTAGGCGTACTACAGCCGAAACGAAATATATCGATAAGAAGCGAGCGTCGCGCATAATTTCCCACGCGAGAGCACAGTCAGTCTTGACCATATCTACACGCAACCCTCAAACGCAATTTATGATAAAATCCTTAGCCATAAGAACAAACAACACACGAAGACTCAGCGATACATATAAAAGATAACGATCGTTCGAGAACGAAAAATATCCAAATCCTTACTCCACAAAAATATACATACTCCAAAAGAAAATCCTTCATGCCAAAAAGGTGACCCGGCAATAAAACTACGTTGGTATTTCCCATGCGCTTTCGCACCTGGGTCAACAAACCCTATCGTAGGGGAAGCGCGGCGACGCCACCAAGGAAGGCCCTTTTTCCTCCCCATATTTTTCCAACGCTCCAGATAACGAGACGCGGACTACTTTCCGAGAATCGAGATGGAGGTTACAAATATCATAGTCTACAACCAATCATAGTCTACAAAAATATTTCCCCTTCCAACTCGACCCATCATATGCACTTTTTTTCTACACTTTCTACATCCTTTCCACCAATCAAAAAATTAACGCATAACGAAAAATGCACTTTCCGAAAAAGTTCTTCTCCCAACATCCCAGCATCCAAAATATCCTTCAAGCTAAGATGGAAAAAAACTTGGAGTCAGTGTTCCATCATGGCCATGTCTCGTATATGACCACGGCCCCTAGGACGTTACAGTGATGTCCTTTAGTTTTACGTGCTCTACCTAGCTTGTAGCCCTAAGAACACGGGCCCCGCGACCTCGGGGTCGGAGAACGCCGACCACCGCGGCGAGTATGTGCACGCACACGCTGCGCCTTCCAGTTCACATTAGGAGGCAGATCCTAATGCAACTACTGGTCAAGTCGAGTGACTTTCCAACACTCTAACAACTCTGCAACCCGAGCTGCACCCTAACAACTCTGCAGCCCGAGCTAATAAAAACGTAGCTCCCCCATCGGGTGCACGTAGCTGCCCTGACCAGCATGCGGCCCAACCACTGTCACCACGGAACCAACCACAATCGACTAGTGACCGCCCCGTAGGATGGCGGGCAGACTAGCCCCCATGGTCGGATCCCCGTGCGTACGATTACTCGCACCACTTCCAATTGACGTGTCCGTGCCCACGTCGACATTGGTCTATCAGCGCTTCGGCTGGGAGGTGTCGCTACTCACCGGGGTACCCGGGTCTACGCGGGCCTTCACGGATGCACCCACCTGTCCCCCTCAGGACATGACAGTAGATATAAGCTTTTGACAAAATGGGAGGGCTGCCGACCGGTATGGCGTAGAGGCAATAATTGCGAGGCCAAACATCCACAGCCGAAGTGTTATTTCTGAAAACCTCGTTGCCGTAGAATTGAGCAATCTCGAGGTGAAATTGGACAAGCCGATATATGCGGGTATCTGCATACTCGACATATCCAAAACATGCTTGTATCGATTTCATCACACGTATATGGTACCATTTTATCGCGATAAATGTAAAGTGATGTATACTGATACGGATAGTCTTATATATGGCATTGAAAGCGATGATATATACATAGATATGAAGCGCGACATGGGAAAATTTGATACTAGCCATTATTCAGCGCACAATCGGTATGTTAGACCGCTTCCCGAGCAGAAATCTAATCAGGCTGCCTGAGGATCCATCAGGCCCGGATCAGGGATCAACAAGGAGACCTGATCAGGCACGCCTGATTTGAGCCAGACAGGGGCCTGAGCAGGGATCAATGAGGCGCCCTGATCAGGCACGCCTGATTTGCGCCAGACAGGGGCCTGAGCAGGGATCAATAAGGCGCCCTGATCAGGCACGCCTGATTTGCGCCGGATAGGAGCCTTATCAGGCATCAATAAGGTGCCCTGATCAGGCACGCCTGATTTGCGCCGGATAGAAGCCTTATCTCGCATGAAGCTCGTCACTCCGTAACCTCTCCTCTCTAGGACTAGACAGCGCCTCTGTCGGCGAAGCCTCACGAAATATTTTGACAGCTGCACACGCAGGCACGCGAAATATATGAAAACAATGGTTATCAACCGAAAGTGCGTGTCGACAAAATTTGTTTCAAAACATTTTTTATCATAAATAAATATTCATGTTAATTTTTTTGCATTATTGTTATATGGAATCAAAACTTTTGTATATAATACGGGCAGCCAGTCCCGTATTATATACGTAGAAGAAAGTGCAACAGCCACGCCGTAGCTACATCGACACATCTCGTTCGGTTCATCAATTTCTCCCGAAGAAAGGCAAGCCCTTCAATAAAGTGCAGTGAATACAAAATCTCAGGTAAAGTATATTTGCAATTATACTGTGGATTATCTACACATGAACAGTGATAATATACAAAATACGACTTGATGGGCGAAGACTATGCGGCGTAGCTTAATCTCACTTTGTCACTTTCACACCATTTGTATATAAATATATAGTGTGATATATTTCTTATCAAGAAAAAATGTTCAACAGTACAAACATACGTATTTGTACGTAAATGTACTCATACATACGTGCAAGGACCAGATGATGAGAAATAATTGCGCAAATTGCTTTTTGTACCGTCGAACATTTTTCTCTCAATAATATATATACAACACTATATATATACAAATGATGCGAGAACAACGAAAAGAGATTGAGCTACGCCACTACGAGGTACACCATTTTTAACTTTTCCCTGGTCGAATATATCTATACTTTTCCCTGGTCAAATATATCTATACTTATGATAAATATAGATATACCCGACGGGCGGGGGGGGGGGGCGGTGGCGCTCCCTAGGTCCGACTGATATATGCTCTTAATGTATAGATGTGATTTTTCTATGTATATTCACTAATTTTTCTATGTATTCAAAATATTTCAGATGCAATCTTGACAAAGTATGATGGTACTCCCCACGCAGGTTCTATCAAAGAGAAACAAATTTCGGATGGGCTAGCGGCGGTCATAAACAGTGCGAAAGATTCGAACGGCCATCGCCAAAACCGGAACAAAAACTAAACGATCAAGTCAAATAAAATAAAAACTTAAACTTTAAAAAAATGTTTTCATATTTTTAATAAAGTTAGTAAACTTGATAACGTGTAACTGCGATAATAATTTAATAAATGTTGATCTATTTTTAAACAAAAAATTAATCAAATGATTGAGCCAGATGACACGCATGTCTCAGGCTGGATGAGGCACCTGATCCGAGCCAGATAAGTTGCTTGATCCGAGCAAGATATAGTGCCTAATCCGAGCCTGGTAAGGTGCCTGATCCGGGCCAGATATAGTGCCTGATCCGAGCCGGATACGGAGCCTGACCCGGGTCTGATAAGATGCCTGATCCGGGCCAGATAAGTTGCTTGATCCGGGCCTGATCAGAGCCTGATAAGGTGCCTGATCCGGACCTGAATATGCAAAAGCGTTACATCCCTGATCAGGGGCGGACTAAATTTGCCTGACCCGGCCCGGATTTTCTATTGTGGCAGCCTGATCCGGTCCGGATTTCACCCTGAACAAATTTCTGCTCGGGTTGTCAGCAAGAAGGTACCCGGTCTCATGAAAGACGAATACAATGGAGCAATTATGACCGAATTTATTGGACTTCGGTCGAAAATGTATGCAACACGTGTCGAGGGTAAGAATGACACTAAAAAAGTTAAAGGTCTCAAGAGTAGCGTTGTGGTTAGGAAAATCACGTTTGACGATTATGCTCAATGCTTGAAGGAAGATATTGAAATAATGCGTAGTCAAACGTGCGTTTGATCGAAGTTGCACAAGGTCTACACTATTCGCGAGACGATAATCGCTCTAACAAGGAAACGTTGCGAGGTCGATGTCTCCGATTTCGACTAAATTTGGCATGCTTGTAGGATGGGTAAAAATAGGCGACACGTATTTTTTTATATCGGCGGAACCGGATTTTTAAGGATTGAAACGCACCCCCGAAAATTGGGGTGTTTTTCGGTTTTCGTCGCGAAACTTAACCGTACGAGATATGAAAAAACTTCAAATTGCAACAATATTTACTTTTTCGTGTACTATATATTGGAGATGAGAACGATGCAGATAGCAACAAATTCTATATTGTTTATTGCGAAAATGCAATTTTTTTAACCGTAGCTCCGAGAATATTTCCTCAATTGGGATGTTATAGCCGAGACTTGTAGTTGAGGCGAGAACAAGAGATTCACAACGCATCTAGACATTCGGGATTATGAACCTCCGTTTGAACTTATTTAGTAATTGATTGGGTATGCTATTAAAGCGCTTGGCGCACCTATCTGGTCCAGGGCAAATAAGGTTAAGGAGAATGAATACGCATCAGTTCTTCTTACGATACTCCCGGCATATATTTGGATATAAAAACGTTACAACAATTTGGTTCTCGCGCAGTCGACTATTAATTTCTTATGGAATACAAACGTGACCTAGAATATTACGGAAGTGGGTTAGTGACTTACAGGTGCGTGTCCCGCTGGAAATGTGAAGCGTGCTTACGCTGCGCGTTTGGTCTCCTCGAAGACAGTGCAAATCAGGGGTCGATGCTGACACACACTCACGAACACAAAACGCTCGGTAGACTCGAAATTATAAATCAAGCTGGTTTATTTTAGAGAGTTACGTAGCGAAAACAATGACTTTTATTCGTTGTTATTATTGAGTTCCTTTCGTGTTTTGTTACGATGAGCCGCTGCACCTCAGTGCCGCACTATCCCTCAGGCAGTGATATTTGATCGCGTAAGATCAAAGTCGCGGGCTCGGGAATGAACTTACAAGGACACGGGAAGGACTCGACACACAGAGAGGGGTACTCTGTGGAGCTCCGCTCTGTCCTCAGATTCGCGAAAGACTAACTTAAATTATTGCAACTCGATGTTGGGTTGCCTCTAAATTTTTGTGCCAGTCAGCAATTTTACTTGGCTCGAAGTGATGAATTTCGAAATGAGTCCGGCTGAGCGGACTCCCCGTGTTCTCGATGGAGTTCGTTCGCGTTACAAGTTGCTGAATAGGTCGTCAGCATTGTGGGGAAATAGGAATTCCGATTGCCCTAAATATTCTGGGTTCCGCAATGTGAGGTGTCGCAAGTTGAAGTAATGTGGGATTTCCGAACGTAAGGTATAGATTGTACACGTATTAAGATTAACCTATTGAAAATAAGATACGGATGTAACAGGGATGTAAATTTGCATACATTTAGAGAATGGGAAAGTGCGGACATAGATTTTTTCTTTTTCCGATATCTCACAATTAAGGGGTTAAAAGTGCCCGTCGCTTTTTTAACCAAGCGCATCGTATAATCAGCTAGCCTTTCGGCATGTTGGTCTAAATTGACATCAATATATATTCGTGTTATGACGCAAATGCATATCTGTGATATTCCAGCCCCCCCTCCGCTCCAAACGGCCGCCCTCCCAAAAGGCAAACTTTTAAAGTCCTTACCGTGTGGCATGGACGAACATTTGTAGAAATAAGAATGAGTTACAAAGAAAGTAAAATCAGTCAAAATAGTCGCTACACATATTCTCGTTTTGGCGGAACGACACTCTTAAGGGGCCAACGCACCCTTGAAAACTTTGTTCTATCTGTACCTCGTGAACGGGCCGAAATAAAAATGAAGCTCAAGGGGAAACAGTGTTGTATTCTTCAACTACTAGACGTTCATGATGATAATGATGAGTACAGCAACAAGTAATGGTTGATTATTGCAATAATTCCTGAATTACTTGTGAAAAATCACTCTTCAGTATTCCACTAATATGGGCATAGGCAAGGCTCGCAATCGCGGACTGACTTCGTGCTTCGGGAAGCAACTAGATTACAATTATATATTTATGACGAAAATCCACTCCACTCACTGTATCGAAGGCATTATCTGCAGAGATTACAGCGTTTTTGGGTTGCTGCTGCAACTTATGAACAGAATGACGCAAACATTTTTATCAGCTTATAACGCAGCATAATTTAATCTTCATCTTTAACTTTAATTTCATAAACAGCAGAACCAATGAACGAAAGGAATAAATCTTCGCAAAGAGCGACTATGGTGTAAAGAGCAGCTACCCCATGATAGCCTTGAAATTGCCTTATTAAAGATTAAGACGGAATGACACACCATCGCCGTCGGTATGGTAGAACACGATTCTAGATACCCACGGATTTCCGAAACGGCTCTTCAGAATTTCATGAAATTTGGCGAGAAGACGTCAAATTAATAGACGAACCGCTGTCTGCCCCTCGAATTTCTTGAACTTGAGAGAAAAAAGTAGATTGTCTTACCATGCTGAACTCGTGATTGAAATGATGAAAAATAAAAATGTTCGCTAATGCCACGTCTTGGAGAGGAGCAGAGCCGCGTAGCCACATTAAAAACACACTTTTTGCACCTCAATCATTTCATTCCTTCGCATATCTTCGGAAATCCGTGGGTATCTACAATTAATAGGTAATTGCAGATTTCAAACAAATCTCGCAAGATGTGCGAGATAGCTAGTTCTCGCGAATTCTCGCGAGGCGCTCGTGACGCATTCTGCAGACGACGTACATCGAAGTCGTTGAGGCGAAAAACTTGACAGCTCGGATTCAACCGAGTGTGCATAAAATGTCGAAAATTGTGCGGTCGTCTTCAACAATTTTTTGTTCTTGTTTTTCAACGAAAAAATTAATTAAATATGGAGTGTTCGTGCTGCGTTACGTCCGACGGACTTGCGGATGTTTCACCCTGCGAGCCGCGAGAGTGACTTCGTCCAGCGGCATTGAGGTTATTCCTTTTTATTTATCTATTTACGTTGCTTATTCATTTTTTTCTAAGAAGTTTTTCATGTCAGTTCAGGCTGTTTAAATATTTTAAACGTTTTTACATAGCCTCATCAGAGATTTACGACCTCGATTTGAAAAAAAGGCTTCGCAATAATACAAATAAACAAATGGAAAATATAAATACATACAACTCCATCGTATTTAAAATATTTTTGTAATCAAGTTCTGATCCCCTCCTATGGTCTCACAATCCAATGTTTTTCAAAGCATTTCAACCACTCGATAATTTCCCACCTTTTAGGTCTAAATATTGCAAATCCATTATAGAACAACGCGAACAAATTCGGCATTAGTTGTTCTATAAATAGTCATAATTATTTAATAAAATTACATTTCGTGTTGTTAAAATAAATGAATTGCCTTACCTCAGCGCTTATAACTCTGTGGACATAGAGTGCGAAAGCTGCAACTGAAAGTGTACTCGTGGCGCTTTATAAGAGGCAGTGCTCTTTGCGGATACTTTTGTGCCGCAAATAAATTTCTTCATTATGTGGACTAAAGAACCTTTGGTCGCATGTTAAAATTAGGAAAATCTCACCTTTCACTGCACTCGCAATAGGGTCCATGCAAAGAGTGACGAGTGATGGAAGCAATGTTTCGTTAGACTTTTTCAACAGTACTGTCCATGTGAAAAACTCTGACTAACATTTTATAACATTTTTTATAGGGATTCAGTGAATCTTCAGAAGATTTTTCTTGCCACTGAACAAGATGACAAGTTTGACAAGCAGTAGCAGAGAAAATAACTTGCCGAACTGCTTATCAAACTTGTCATTTTGTTCAGCCCCGAGAGAAAAGTTCTGATGATTCACTGAATCCCTGTAAAGAAAATTTCAAAATGTTACTGGGAGTTTTTCACATGGACTGTGGAGAAAGTCTAACGAAACATTGCTTCCATCCCTTGTCGCTTGGATTCTATAGAGAGTACAGTGAACAGTGACGGTTTCCCAATTTTTATATGCTGTCACGTACGATGTTATTCTCTGATTTTTTTTTGACCAGCACACACATAATTGTACACGTGCGAGAAGCAATAGAGTCAGCTATTTTTATTTTTCACCGCAATCAAAAGTATAAGCGTTCGAGATACCTATCACAATTGTATTGCTTCTCACACACCATAAACACGTGTATCACTAGACCAAGGCGAAGACATACTCCTTCCTTGTTCATCGACTGCGTTAAATACCTAAAGCGCTTATTTTCGTGTGACGAACCACTCTGCATGAGAGCGGTAATCAAAATTTCCCACCCGGAGCCTCGAGCCCTATCATAGAAACGACACTTGAAAATTCCAAAATGCCCAACTTTTATTGCTCTCAGAAGGGGTCTAACATCTCAGGAACTAGCCCGAAAATGTTAACCTTTCGTATGCCCAAATAAAGAGAGCAGCCCACCCCCCTGGCAAGTCAACTCGCTCTTATAAAAACCCCTTGTCACAACGACAAGTCGTCTCAGTTTTCAACCAAAATTTTCACGCGTCGTTACGCTGTCCGAAATCCGGGTCTTCTGTAGAAGAGTGTGATTCGGCGTAATTATTAAAGCCAATTTATATTGTTTTATAATCAAAAGGGTCAAACGACAAAACATTTCAAGTACAAATTATTGTTAATCCGCGACCAGATCTCTAGAAGATTGCGAGAGTACGCGTGTGTGTTTAAAGAAATATTCAACGAAAGCAAGAATACGTTATTGTAAAGCGACGACACCGCTCCTGATTGGTAAAGGTATTTATCACATTATAAATTTACTTGGAATGTACCAAATTATTTTTTCATCGAGTATTAATTAAACTATTGAGTGACTCAAGACATTGAAGTCCCTTTATTATTAATTTCCTAAACCCATCAAAGAAACAAGATCTCTCGAGGTCTCATAGCAAACGTTCCCACATAATTATTATCTCGAAGAGCACTCGTGACTCATTAGGGTAGTAATCGGAGTAAAGCGTTTACCGCTCGACGCTTATAACTCTAGAAATATATATATATATCTTTTCTAAACGGCTTCGGACGTAACAGAAAAATTTGGTGACAGCGGTGGGATATGCTGAACGTTTTTTTTAATTTGTGAAATTTATTTGAATAATAAAAATAAAAAATAAAATTTGAATAATTTGAAAATAAAAATAAAAATTAATGCAAAATAAATGAATTAAATAAATAAATAATCGAATGTTTAATTACATTTATATTTTTTTTAAAGAAAAAAAATAATAAGAAGAAAAATGGCAAACGCCGAAATGATTGCAAATCTCACTCACCATCAAAACATCACTGATGCAATGTTAACAAGTATGGGTGAATGTATGGCACTCCAACAAGCACTACTTCACGTGCCAAATTTTAATGGCAAAAATATGCCTTTAAAAGCTTTTATTCAAGATGTTGAAAATGGTCTTACGTTTGTGCCTGATGGCTTACGTAACGCCTTCTTCAAAGCCGTTTGTTCGAAATTGAAAGAAACCGCTCGCGATGCAATCGCTGATAAAGAAATTAATTCGATTTAAAGTCTATCGGATGCCTTAAAAGAATATTTTTCGCCAAAAAAATCATACCCCTTCTATTGTGCGGAAATTCAAGCTGTCAGACTAAGACGCGACGAAACAGTCCTTGACTATTACACAAGAATCAAACAATTGCGAACGAGTGCGATATTTGCTCTGAAGGATAAATTTACTGAACAACAATCAAATCAAATGTTGCCAATGCTCGACGGATTAGAATATTTTAAAAGAGGGTTAGCCGACGATCTGTTATACGCAATTAGCGTTCAAGATCCACAAACATTAGAAGAAGCTTTTCGAGTAGTCCAACGTATTGAACGAGATATGCAGGGTTCGAATGCGAGAAATTCAAATTCATTACGTTTCACCCAAACTCAGCCATCATATCAGAGCCCTCGAAACGTAGAATCACGTCATGTACCTTTTTATCCTCGGGAAGAAAGAGATCCTAATGATAAAAATCCCAATTTTCGGGGTAACTTCCAACCAAACTTTCTGTCTCTAAATAATCGACCATTCGAAAAGAATTCAGATCATTTCCAACAGCGGCCATTCATAAGAAGGCCTTTACACAGAAATTTTCCGAACTTCCCCCAGAATCATTTCTACGCACCACAAGCGTACCCCCCTATGCCTTACATGCCGCCGATGTATTCACCTTGGCCGGGCTATCCTCCTAATCATTATCCACCTTCCTACCCTATATACCAAAATCAACCTCTTAAAGACGAAAGATACTCTCGCGGAGAATTCGACGAGACGAAGACATCTTCTTTCCAACGCACTAATTCAAGCGAGAATTTAAACTTGAAACCCGCCCATCAAATGGACGCATCGACGAGCGAATCAGAAACTCAGCGTCCCTCGACTGTGAAATTCCTTACGGTAGACGATATATTAGATGGACCGGCGGATAAAGACGGTCACCAATAATAACGCCACGTGCCCCCGAACTCGAAAATGGTTACGGCCGTTTTCTTATTGATACTGGTGCCGATATAAATATAATAAAATTGAGATCGCTAAAACGACGATGCATAATTGCAACACACGAATCGCCTACGCTATCAGGTATAACACCCGATAAAATATATACGCTAGGGTCGACTGAAATATCCTTTTTCGAAAAACCAGAAAAATTTCAAGTTCTCGATGAAAATTCTGCTATTCCCGCAGACGGAATATTGGGATCAATTTCCTTCAAAATGAAGAAGCGTTACCCACTCTTTTTGAGGAACCAAGCATTTCTGGTGCAACAATCGGAGAAAGAGTATGAAATCGTAAAACTGCCCCCAACGTTCCAGCAGTACCTATCAAAACCTCGCGAACCACGCAAAAACAACATTTCTCTGCAATCCCATCAAATACTGAAAGGGCACCTCCTACCGCACGTGCCCGACACAGCGCATTTCCTAGCCTTGCCCCCAAACGGACATTGCCACAAGTACTCTCAAACGAGCCGTCATCCCGACCGATGAAACGGATTACAGACGCTTTAAAATTTGCTTTTGACATCGACGAAAGCCTTCAGACTGACGAACCTTCCGAAAACGAAAACTTACCCAACGTCTCAAAGAATAAAAATATAGTTGAAATAAATGACAATGAAAGCCCGAATTCAGACAATAGAGATAAATATTGGTGGGATCATACCCACGGAAATTCAGGCGCGAATAAAACATGTGCCACCCAAACCGACGAACATACTGACTCCGATGACGCTGACGATGAAGTAGCGAACTTTGGTGAATCCGCAATTACGTTTCGACACCCCGCGGGTAGGTCGACTCCCGCAATACATACAAACCGTACCGATGAAGACGAATCTAATTCACAAAGACGACCTCACTTCAATAAATTAATATCGAATCCCGATTCTGCAGATAGTGATAGCGAAATCGAAATCGAAAACGCGGAAAATGACGAACCTCCGGATACAAGGTTCAACAAAATGGTTTCAAGTACGATTCCACCTGCATTGTTTTACCCTAATATGGAAAAGGATGGAAAGAGAATACAAATAAGTATTACAAATGAAAACTTAACCTATCACAAAGGAAATTATTTGCACTTTATTTTGGCCGATTGTGAGTTTACAACCATGATTTCACGATTGCTTATTGAAACGGATAAAATTTGCCCACAAGACATCAAATGGAAAAAGCCTAAATGCAATCAAGTCTTAGTTACGACAAAAGGCAACAACAAAATTTTGAGTGCTGTACTGAAAAGTAAACACTTTGAAACTTTTTCAATTCAAGACCTGAAAAACGTGCTTCATACTGTAAAAGACGTGATAACCGAGTATCAAATTAAATCATTACGAATATCAAAACCGGGAGACATGCTGGAAACTTACAGTCACGCTTTTATAACGGAAATACTCGAAGAATGTTTAAACGATTGCGATTGTTCTATTGTCCTTTGCCAAGGTAACGTTGTAATACCAGACGAAGAAATAAGACGCGAAATAATTTCCGAGTATCACGAGAGTTTAGTAGGCGGACATAAAAGAGTAACTAAAACTTATCGACGTATTCGAGAACGATTTTATTGGCCTAACCTCAAAGCTGAAGTAACGGAATACGTGAGAACTTGCCCCAGTTGTCAAGAACAAAAACTGACTAGGATTAAAACACGCGAGCCTATGATAATTACTGATACGTCAGCAGAACCAATTGACAAAATTTCGATCGACACAGTGGGACCATTGCCCATAACGCCCAACGGAAATCGACATATCCTCACCATACAGGACAATCTGACGAAATATTGCATTGCTGTACCCATACCCGATATAAAAGCTGAAACAATTGCTGACGCTCTAGCTCCTAACGTCATAATTCATTTTGGAACCCCAAGAATTATTCTGAGCGATCAAGGGAGATCCTTTGTTGGACAGGTGTTTCACCACCTTGTCAAACTATTTAAAATCAAACACGTTACAACTTCGGGTTACCATCCCCAATCCAATGGATCTTTAGAACGAAGCCACATTGTCTTGACTGAATTTATTAAGCATTACATTGACAAATACGAAGACTGGGACAGACTCATCCCTTTTGCAATGTTCTCCTATAACACCTCAAACCACGAATCTACTAATTTTACTCCTTTCGAACTCGTATACGGTAAACCTGCCCGTATCCCAAGCTCTTTTCCTTCCGCTGAGAAAATCGAAACTTATGGCGATTACTTGTGCGACCTTACATCCCGACTGGATGAAATGCGACAACTCGCTTCCAAATCCTTGTTAAAGTCCAAATATCGCTCCAAACTGTACTACGATAGACACATTCACGAAGTTAACTTCAAACCGGGAGATATGGCCTACGTAATAAAAGAACCGCGAAGAGGAAAATTCGACTGTCATTACACCGGACCATATTTAATAACTGAACTCCTCGACAATCATAATGCTGTACTAGAAACAGGGACCGGAAAGCGCATGTTAAAACATTTAGATAAGCTTAAATTACATAAAAGAAATTAAAGGAGGGAATAAGCTTTCCCCCGGAAAAAATAAATAAATAAATAAATAATAATAATAAATAAATCAAATTAAATACATACAATATAAATATATATATATATATATATATATATATATATATATATATATATATATTGAGACATACAGGTCCGTCTCATTATTATTTCCCCCCACAACAAATTCAAAAGGTAACCGATTTTGTGTAAGCGAGAGACGGATCGAAGCCCCAAGGTCAAACAGCTCAGACCCACAGAAAAACGGGTAAACGCCAGAGAGACCCACTAATTGGATTAAGGGTAGACCAAAGAAATGGGAAAGTGAACCAGTGAAAACCGGACACAACGACTATTTGAACTACAGGGAAAGAAGAACCGGCAGAAACCGGATAAAACCAACTAATTGAATTAAGGGAAGATGAAGAAGAAGGGGAAGAAAAAGCGTTGAAAATCTGTGTATAAAAGGATGAGAATTTTGAAGGAAAGACACTCTTTGAGTCACTCGTGAATCGACAAGTACTGCTTGGCAAAGTACATCCCTAGTGGAAGGAAACGCTGGGAACACGGTACGTTGAGAAACAAGCGAAACAAGGAGTCGCGCCTAAAAAGCATTAGAAAGATCACTTCTTTCATTCCTCGTGGATCGACAAGTACTGCTTGGCAAAGTACCTCCCTAGTGGAAGGAAACGCTGGGAACACGGAACGTTGAGAAACAAGGAAAAAACGGAGTTGCGCCTAAAAGGCTTTAGAAAGCTCTCTTCATTTTTTGGAAGATAACAAGTACTGCTGGACCAAGTACATCCCTCGCGGATCGGAAACGTCTAGAACACGGAACGTTAAGGAACAAAAAACGAAGAAGAATTGAATTAAATTTATTTTATGAGAAAATATTGGAAAATCAAAGAAAAAGAAAAAAGAGCAATAAGGAAAGTTAACCACTTAAGGGAAGCCAGCAATTATCGAAAAATAGATAGGAAAATTAGAGCAGGAGAAAATAGGATCCGAGGAGGTAGCATAACGAGCGAGCGTTACGAATAGAGATAAGGGAAGAGTATTAAATTTGGAAAATCAAATAAAAATAAAAAGAGAGATACGGAAGGTCGATAAATAAAGCGCTGAAATCAGTTATCGCAAACTAAGTAGAAAAATTATATTAGGAGAGCATAAAGGGCGAAGAGGGATTTTTAATCTGCGAGCGTCACGATACTCAGGCAAAAACACAACAAACATACGCACACCTCCACCGATACAACGTAAACATTGAGCGAGCCAGCGCGTCACGATTCACCGCGCCGCGATCGATAGGGCGAGTAAGAGAGGGGGAAAATTTATCGGCCCATGATAATCAATGCGGGTCGCGCCCGGCAGGGTTTACCATCCGAGTAATTACGCGAAGTGAACATTTACCGACCGAGAAAAACATTGCGGAAAAATACAAAAACAACACAAACAACACACTACACTTATACATAGCGTTATTTTTGCATTATATCGAGCCCTAAAAACTTGAATAAATAATACTTTTGTTAAAAAATACCCAAAACACCTGAGTTCCTATTAATTTCTTCACTGTTCGAGTCCCCGAACCTATACATTTATTTGTAACGAATTAAGACCCGTTACAATATATATATATATATATATATATATATATATATATATATATATATATATATATATATCCTTATATGAAGTTCCCCATGTTTCTCCGCAGAACCTTTTTTTTGTGTGTTTTTCACGAGTCACACAGTAGTTAGATAAAATAGGATTTTTGTTGTTACGCTTCTACCCTTGCACGGCTGCATCATGCTTATCTAATAAATACTTTTATTTGCTTGCTAATAAATACCACCCCTCCCCCTCTTTCTTTTGCAAAGATGAAAATATGCCCGGCACAATTGAGGGAGATGCAGGAGCAAGAGGCGATGGATGAAATGTACACGATCCCAGCCACACGCGTACCAGGGAGAAACTACGACTTTTATCGGAGCCTGATCAAATCACGATGCTTACAAGTAAAAGAGGACCAGCCCATGCCTTTCGCCAACTCAACTCCGGGTATGCCGGTCTGCGCGGACTGCCATATAGATTTCGTAGGAGATCATCGACTCCCCCCCTGTCATGAACTAACCACGAGACACCAGCTTTCCCCCGGCTTCAACCATAAAGTGCACTGCACAATATGCTATGTCCAGCTAATAACTGTACGCTCGCCTTACCAGTGCGAAGACTGCAAATTCCAATGGATATTCAAACGCGATGAACTCGAACAAGGCCGGACCATAAATATTGAATAATACTAACAATGAAAGGAAGAAATTTAACAATAGTAATAATAACTCCTAACCCATGTGTTAAATCATGAGTAATTATTGTTGTTATACCATGTTATAATTTTTTTTGTGCTGCTTATAAATAATTGCTCCGTGTCTTATTCGTGTGCCATAATAAAATAAACGACTGTCACTGATAAATGTTTACGCCTAAATCTCTTTTTTCTTCTCCATCAAAGGAAAAACCCCAGGGAGAACACAAAGTATAAAATGATTCTGATCCTTCTTGCTCTTTTTCTACGAGGGAACCTTGCTTCGCCCGCCTTCGACGTTCAACATACTAGTAATAAAGCCGGCATCTATTACGAACCAATGCACGAAGTCCATTGGTTCATTCAGTCGAACCGAATGGCGTCTAACGACCTTCATAGACCTGAAACCGTTCGAAGACCGTCAACCAACGTTCTCCGATGTACCGGTAATGGAGCACGTTTGTCTGTCACGCTTGGGGTATCGCTGCAGAACGCTCATCAACAAGGAAGATCTTCTGCTCAAAAGCCTGCTGATCAACAAATACCTCACATTCATACGTAAACAAAGTAACGCAGACCCGACCCCTGACCGGAGGAGCGTCCCCTTTGGATTCGTCGGAACGATCAGCAAGACCCTATTTGGGAGTACTTCAATACGAAAATCGACAAACTGTATCGAAGCCAGAAGAAGATGGTGGTCATCGCTCGTAACCAAACACACATCGTACGATCGGAATTGCATGACATGCATCAACGATTGTTCGAGATCGAAAAAACGCACAATAGAACATGGACAATTATAATGAACACGATCCGTAACGAATCTGAGACATTAATGTACGCCCAAAACCTCATGGAATGGAGGAACAGCGTAGGAAATATTGCTGACACATACCTGCAAACCTTAGCACCATAGTAGATGCCATCCACTTCACCAAATTAGGGCTTCTCCATCCGGAAGTCCTCAACCCCACGACGTTGAAACAGATAGTGAAAAGCTTCATGGAAAATCATCATAAGTACTTATTTCCTGTTCCTCTCAACGAGATCCATTCTGGAATTCTATCAAAAATATCACGCTTAACCGCATCCTATCACGATCAGAAGATAATCATAGTCATGCATATCCCACTCCTCGAACCGACGAAGTTTTTCCTTTATAAACTCCACCCATGTCCAACACCACAACAAATCGGTGATAACCTAGAAGGAGCAGCCTACGTTCATCCAAGAGCATCATACATCATGGTTTCAAGAGAACAGGACCAATATGCCCTCGTCCCCGAAAACGATCACCCGAACTGCCAACATATGAAGAATTACCAAATATGCGCAGCAACATACCCCATCTATGAAGTATCCGCCCATCACATTTGTGAACTGCTACTCTTGACGAGCGGAGGTGACCAATCATACGAGGACTGCGACATCAAAATAGTGAAAAAACAAACAGCCTATTGGAAGCAACTCGACACGATGGCAGGATGGCTTTTCTCATTTCCGCGCCCCGAGCGAATACAGATCCTTTGCGACGATAACACACACATTGTGGCCGAATTAGGAGGAACAGGGATCCTGAAATTGAGACCGGGCTGCGTGGCTAAGACTCACTACGTCACCATCACCGGAATCCAAAGCCTGGAAGAAACCTTAAGTGAACCATACATACCCAACTCGATATTGAACGTAAACGAACTGAGACCCAACCTTTCCGATTCCCTAACTTCCCAAGGTGGGAAAACACCGTACTTCGTATCTTCAAACGTTATAAAGGACCCAACATGAATCCCCCACTACGACATCACGCTAAAGGATTTGGAGAGACAATTGTCGGAAATCGAATCCGAAGAGAGAACAAAACAAAGAGAAAACTTCCGAGTCCTCACCATAATCTACAGCGAAGTCTTTCTTGCCGTCGGACTCCTCATCTACATGTTACGGGGATTCATAGTAAAAGGCGTCGCGAAGTTACGCAACTCGCGTTCGAATCCCAAGGACGATCACCAAGATGAAACCTACCAGCGTTCCGAAGAAGTTATCTATGATGTGCCGGCTCCGCGACCAAGTCCCGTATTCAGGACAACGATCGGTAGCCAAACCATATAAAAAAAAGAGAGAGAGCGTATGTGTATACGTATATACTGTGACAAGCATGCCCGCCTTCGCGGCATTCGGCGTGCACCTCCACACTTCCCGGTCTTAACATTTTCCTCCCGCCTGGTTAACCTGAAACTCTTGCCCTGGGCGATCGCCCGACAGGCTGAGCCGCCGCGCGACACGGGGCGTTGGGCGCCAGGTACTAGGTACCGCCAGTCCAGGACTGACTTAAAATTCCCCACGCCGCGAGGACGGACGCGAAAGACAGCGGGAGGACGGTGAGGACCGAGGACGGGCCGGCTAACTCAGCTCACCGACGCGAGGGAATATGGTAGAGGGGCGCAGACGTTGGAGACAATCGAATTCGTAACTAGTTCCAAGTTTATTGCCGCTTCTTCACATACACGGGGACGGTTCCCCACAAAATAACAGAGAAATATGAAAGAACAGAAACGGGGCCGGTTTTCCCCCAAATAACCAAAACAATAAAACGAATTAACTCCATTAACCGGGCGCACGCAAGGGTTTGTTTAGAACGGGGACGGTTCCCCAAATAACCCGAAACAATACAACGCATCGCATAATTACAAAGAACGGGCGCACGGGAGGGGACCATCGTCGAGGCCAACGTAGCCTGATTTAATTCGCCGGGACAACGCCGGTGAAGTTCGCGTAACACGCGCGACACGGGTTCGGACAACCATTTGCTTAGGCATGTTTGCGGCGAGAGACAATCGGTAGAAGTGGGTCGAGTCAGATCGGAACTTGAGCGAGGTCGGTTCGCAAAACAAAATTGTCCATCCTAGACTCTCGTCTAAACGTAGAGATAACCGGTACTACGTTACGCGCGACAACCTGAGTCAGAAGGTAACCGCGAGAGAAACGAAAGGTAATCAAACTACACGTCGGGTAACCGGAAGGTATTCGTCAGATAACCGGAAGATACGCGATCGTCGAGGGACGGACGCGGGTAGGCCGTCGAAGAACACGCGTATTATGTGACGTGGAATGCGAGACACGTGGTCCGGACGCGCAGATAACCGACCGACAACCGAGAGAAAACCGTAACGCGAATAAATACCGAGCAGATAATCGAAAGATAACCGTTAGTTAACCGAGAGAAAATCGTAACGCGAATAAATAACAAGCAGATAACCGAAAGATAACCGTTAGGTAACCGAGAGAAAATCGTAACGCGAATAAATAACGAGCAGATAACCGAAAGATAACCGTTAGGTAACCGAGAGAAAATCGTAACACGAATAAATAACGAGCAGATAACCGAAAGATAACCGTTAGGTAACCGAGAGAAAATCGTAACACGAATAAATAACGAGCAGATAACCGAAAGATAACCGTTAGTTAACCGAGAGAAAATCGTAACGCGAAGACATAACGAATAAATACTCGAAAGACCACCGTTAGGTAAGGTACGCGGAACTAACACACGGGCATCGAAATTCGCCGAAGGAAACTGAACTTATAACGCGCACTGTTCGGCGAGAACGAAAACATAACCGGCAGCACGCGGGCTCGAAGACGGGCGAGAGAGAGAGAGAGAACGCGAGATAAACACTCGCGCGCGGGCACGTCTACACGAGGCCCGCTACACGGACAATGACCGGCCTTTGTTCCGACCGCTCGGACCCACTCGCGCACGCAAGGGATTCGCAATTCCCATACTCGACTGACGCACTTCGTTAATTACAAGCGAAAAAGAAAAGAATACCGCACGCGCAACTATCAAATTTGTGGCCAACACGGAAGGGTTGGATGCACATTTTCTCAACCGGGGGGTCTCTACCAACAAACTCGCTCATCGCGAAACAATACAAACCGAGGCGTTCCTCGTAATTAATCCCACCGGCGAGGACACATTCAATCCTTACCCAAAGATATTGCGAGGATCGGGCTCACCGCTACGCTTCTTCGCCTCTCGTTCCTCGTCGCGGAGAAGATCCTCGGCCGGGCACTCGTGAAAACTTCCTTCTTGGATTACTTGACTTGTCTCTTGGGCACTCGACTTCCGACTGACGAAATATGTTCCTTTGTCGCGATCGCTGACGCTCCTCACTCTCCCCCGGTTCTTACCGCCCCTACTAAGGCGCTCGTGCGCCTATTATCTAGGAGCGTTATTGGGTGCCTCGCGGCACCCGCCCCCCCTTGTCACGCGGTGCCCGAATTTCGAACTTCGGACCTCGGTGACGATTCGCACGTGGGACGGGCCAAGACCCCCCACCACACACTTCAACTACCGCGTACGGCGCTTCTCCCGCAGCTACTATCGTTCGCCTCGCGAACGTCTTCCTCCAAGATCCGGGAGGGGGCGACGGGCACGGGGGAGGCCTCCCTCGACGGGACGAGGCGTCCCTCAAGTCCCTCGGTGGGCCCACGACTAAATCACACATTTCAACACCCGCCACCCGTCTCACCACCCTCCCAAGCCTCAACACGGAGGCGCCGATTTCTAGTCGGACCGCGACGCTTGCTAATCGAAAGGACGGGTACGGCACCTAGGCCGCTAGGTCCGAGGGGCGGGAAACACATTATATTTGGTCATAAACCAGCACCCCTCGGGCATCCACCTTGTCCACAAACGACGGTGTTCCTCGTTCGCCTGCATCTTGGGAGAAACGCCGCGCGTACCGTCCTCGGTCAACCGCGGTGAAGGAGATAGGGGGGGAGGGCAGCACCCGCCCCTCCTCACAATTATTCTCTACAAACCGGCGATGGGGAAGAGCGCGACGTACAGCGATCTCCGTTCCTTATCCAAAACAAAATATAGCCCGAACCAGAGGTCGCGAGCTCCCAATCCTCGCAATAGAAACGGCCGTTGCTTTTCTCAGAATGTTATGCTGGATCGCTCTCGCCGCAAAAACATCGGCCAAACAGACGATTCACTCGTCGTCTTAGGTCATGGCGAGTGTGTCCGAACTACGAAAGAAAGCGTGAAATATAGAAATTTCTAGATACGGCTCGACGATGACGATCCCCCTCCGTTCCTCCCTACAAGTGAGTCGGGAATCGAGCGGCCCATTGTGTCCTCGGCCGAGGAAAAGGGTCGTAAATCCGACCCGTCACCCAAAATCACTCCGTGCCTCGTAACGGGGCAAAATGTCAAAATGTCGTTACAATACATACATATATACGAGGTGCATTTTATTCGATAAATCGTACACCGTAACCCTGTCAATTTTAAGACGCTACCGTCACTTTTACTAGTTACGATTTCATACACTACAATTACTAACCTACATTTAAAATAACTATAATAGTAAGCACGACAAACACAAATCTATGCATACTAAAATTTCAAGAAGGTATGATTTCATGATTGGAAGTCAGAATATTCAAACTTTCTATTATATACCAATGGATTCAACTCCGGTATTGCAGCCTTCACCTACCCTCTGTTCCGATCCTTATATCCGGAAACAATGGAGAATGTCAAATCAGTTTCAACCTATTTCGATGCGTATTCAAGAACATCAAAAAAAAAAAAAAAATCGACCGAAGCATAAACGGCTACATACAACCCCGGTTTGTAATCCGCTGAACAATCGCAATGTCTAGATGTATCTTCCATGAGGAGAGCATTGTCAGAGGACATATATGCATATTGGACGAAATTTATAAAATCAATGCCAATCGATCAACAACCAAACCCGTTACCAAAACCCTCGTTAGATGTCGAAACTCACGAAAAATATTGTCACCCACACCAAGGATGACGAGTCTATGGAGAAACCCTATCAGAACGACATTCATAATCCACATCCCGTTTGAAAACTTAGTACCCTACTCCTTACGACCCTGAATTTTACAACCAGATGTTAAAACGATATTTCAAACTTAAAGTCAATGATTCTTGTACCATTTATACATATTCCAATACAGCCATATTTTAATATGCATAAATTTGAAGTCACCGAGGACGATGACTAGTCTAAGTGGGGAGGTGTCACGTACGACGTTATTCTCTGATTTCTTTTTGACCAGCACACACATAATTGTACACGTGCGAGAAGCAATAGAGTCAGCTATTTTTATTTTTCACCGCAACCAAAAGTATAAGCGTTTGAGATACCTATCACAATTGTATTGCTTCTCACACACCATAAACACGTGTATCACTAGACCAAGGCGAAGACATACTCCTTCCTTGTTCATCGACTGCGTTAAATACCTAAAGCGCTTATTTTCGTGTGACGAACCACTCTGCATGAGAGCGGTAATAAAAATTTCCCGTCCGGAGCCTCGAGCTCTATCATAGGAACGAGCGAAACAACACTTGAAAATTCCAAAATACCCAACTTTTATTGCTCTCAGAAGGGGTCTAACATCTCAGGAACTAGCCAGAAAATGTTCACCTTTCGTATGCCCAAATAAAGAGAGCAGCCCACCCCCCTGGCAAGTCAACTCGCTCTTATAAAAAACCCCCGTCACAACGACAAGTCGTCTCAGTTTTCAACCAAAATTTTCACGCGTCGTTACGCTGTCCGAAATCCGGCTCTTCTGTAGAAGAGTGTGATTCAGCATAATTATTAAAGTCAATTTATATTGTTTTATAATCAAAAGGGTCAAACAACAAAACATTTCAAGTACAAATTATTGTTAATCCGCGACCAGATCTCTAGAAGATTGCGAGAGTACGCGTGTGTGTTTAAAGAAATATTCAACGAAAGCAAGAATACGTTATTGTAAAGCGACGACACCGCTCCTGATTGTCGAAGGTATTTATCACATTATAAATTTACTTGGAATGTACCAAATTATTATTTCATCGAGTGTCAATTAAACTATTGTGTGACTCAAGACATTGAGGTCCCTTTATTATTAATTTCCTAAACCCATAAAAGAAACAAGATCTCTCGAGGTCTCACAGCAAACGTTCCCACATAATTATTATCCCGAAGAGCACTCGTGACTCATCAGGGTAGTAATCGGAGTAAAGCGTTTACCGCTCGACGCTTATACCTCTAGAAATATATATATATATATATATATATATATATATATATATATATATATATATCTTTTCTAAACGGCTTCGGACGTAACAATGCGATCAAATGTTCTTTGGTCCTCACAATGTAGAAATTTGTTTGCAGCACAAAAGTATGTGCACGGAGCTTGCGCATCGTGCAAAATGCCGAGAGCACACTGCACAGTGCAGGTTTCGCACTCACTGTCCACAGAGTTGTAAGCACTAATGCAAGACAATTTATTTATCTTTAGGAACATAAATGTCATTTTCTTAAACAATTATGACTATTTATAGAACAACTGATGCCGGACTTGTTCTCATTGAAATACAGGGTATCCCAGAACTCAACGTCAAGCCGAAACGGTGACAGGATTGATTGTAACCATCATGAGAAAAATCAGAAAAAAAATCTATCCCATACAGTTTGAAAATTATGGGCATTTAAGAAAAACCCAGAAATTTGGTCAAACTGTAACCATTTTTCGGTTATTGTGGTTAATTTTTATTATTTTTGTTCATTTAAACTTTGGAACCGTAACCTTAAATAACATTTCTAGAATCACAGTCAAAAATAATGACACAATTGCCCCAACTTTCCTAGAATTAAGACTATTTGTAAAACTATGAATTTAAAATTTTCAAAATTTGTCTACTTTGGAAGGCCCTGCTTAAAAAAAAAGTACTAGAGTGCCTTGGCAAGTGCCATTAAAAGTTGGCGCATTTAATCAGGATTGTAAAAGGGTACAATACTTGTTAGTTTCATACTAAAAAAAACGAGTAGAAAAAATTAAAACCTCCAGTAACCCGATTTTTGCTAACCCATTTTACTCAGTTAAAATGTTTTTTATTCGCACAAGCTCTTGGTAGGTTCTTCATTTTACGGCAAAATGATGAGAGAGATGGATAGTGGACATGTTTGCCATGAGTGAGCGAGACAGATAGTGACGCCACGTAGTGAGACGGAGATGCGTCGTTTAAACGAGTGCGAATGAAACAGATACAGACGCCATACCAAGCAAATGGCTACGCTACCAGTCTGACACCAGTTAGTACGTTTCGCTCATTCGTCTACTGCGCACCTTTCCGTATACGCTTGTGTTGATTTAGTACTGACAACTTTGGCTTCTCTTATTGGACTTGGATTTTTGTGAATTAGACTTGTTGATTACATACCGGCAACTTTGGCTTCTCTCTTTTGGAATTGGACTTTTGTATTGGCATCCTTGTTATCTACCATGCCTACGCGCTACACTTCACAAGAATATGCGAACATGCACCGCATTTATGGGGAATTCAGATGCAACGCAAGTGCCGCCGCTAGACTTTATCGTGAAAGATATCCAAATTTAGAGCGGTATCCGGATCACCGCGTGTTTGTTAATGTGCACCGTTCACTCACGGAGGGCGGCCATTTCCCGAATGAAATACGGGCTGGAGGTAGACGTCGCTTTCCTTACGAGGAAAAAGTGTTGCAAGAGGTCACAGATGACCCAAGTATTTCCGTTCGTGTAATTGAAGAAAGAACGGGAATACCCAAAAGTACAGCACATCGTATTTTACGAAGAGCCGAAATGCATCTGTTTCACGTACAACGAGTTCAAAGTCTTCTCCCTCGAGATTATCCTGAAAGGATTTCATTTTGTAGAACAATGCTACAGAGGCATAATGAAAATCCCCAATTTATCCAAAAAATTCTCTGGTCAGATGAATCGACATTTAAAAAAGATGGCTACATAAACTTACACAATTTTCACGAGTGGCATGTGGAGAATCCACATTTAATGCGAAAAGACAGATCCCAGTATCGCTTTAAAGTAAACCTGTGGACCGGAATTTTTAACGGCAAAATTGTTGGGTCTTTTGAGCTGCCTGAGAACATGAATAGCACGAATTACCTACATTTTTTACGAGAAAATTTACCAACTTTGTTAGAGGACGTACCACTAACAGATCGTCGCCACATGTGGTATCAACAAGATGGCTGCCCAGCGCATTACGCAGTGCAAGTAAGAGATTTCCTTGACCAGGAATATCCGGGAAGGTGGATTGGACGTTCAGGCACTATCTCGTGGCCAGCCCGTTCCCCAGATTTAAATCCCCTGGATTTTTTTTATTGGGGCGTGCTCAAAGCAAAAGTTTATTCAAAGCCCATTGAGAGCGTAGCCGAGCTGCGTGAACGAATTTCTCAAGCTACTGAGGACATCAACTCTCGAGAATATGCCCGGCTAATAAGTAGATCTTTTTTAAGAAGATGTAGGGCGTGTATTGAGGCTGATGGCAAACAATTTGAACATTTGCTGTAATAAAAAAATGTTATTTCCCTATGTATCTGACTTTTATTCCAATAAACCTAAACTAGGTCAAGATTTTTCAATATTTTATTAATTTTACTTACTTTTGTTGACTTTGGTAAAAGTGGCGTCACTATCTGTTTCTCTCACTCATGGCAAACATGTCCACTATCCATCTCTCTCATCATTTTGCCGTAAAATTAAGAACCTACCAAGAGCTTGTGCGAATAAAAAATATTTTAACTGAGTAAAATGGGTTAGCAAAAATCGGGTTACTTGAGGTTTTAATTTTTTTACTCGTTTTTTTTAGTATGAAACTAACAAGTATTGTACCCTTTTACAATCCTGATTAAATGCGCCAAATTTTAATGGCACTTGCCAAGGCACTCTAGTACTTTTTTTTTAAAGCAGGGCCTTTCAAAGTAGACCAATTTTGAAACTTTTATATTCATAGTTTAACAAATAGTCTTAATTCTAGGAAACTTGGGGCAATTGTGTCATTATTTTTTACTGTGATTCTAGAAATGTTATTTAGGGTTACGGTTCCAAAATTTAAATGAACAAAAATAATAAAAATTAACCACAATAACCGAAAAATGGTTACAGTTTGACCAAATTTCTAGGTTTTTCTTAAATGCCCATAATTTTCAAACTGCATGGGATAGATTTTTTTCTGATTTTTCTCATGATGGTTACAATCAATCCTGTCACCCCGTTTCGGCTTGACGTTGAGTTCTGGGACACCCTGTATAATACATCCGCAATGTTTGGACCTAAACGGTGAAAAATTATGGAATGGTTGAGATGCTTTGAAAAAAAATTGGATCGTGAAAACGTAGGATCGTAAGAGGAGGAGACTGAAACTTGACTACAAAAATATTTCAAGTACGATGGAGCTGTATGTATTTATATTTTCCATTTCTTTTTTTATATTATTATGGAGAGTCTCCGTTTTGCTAATTGAAGTCGTAAATCTCTGATGAGGGTGTGAAACGTTTCAAAGATTTTCACAGCCTGAATCGACAAATAAAATTAGGCATTCTAGAAGAATTAATTTCCACACACCAGTTCATATCATTTGCAATGCAATACAATTATTAGTGACTTAGGTGAATTTCATGCATCAATTACCTATTGCATGCGCCCCACGTTTTTCGTTTTGAGTCTTACAAGTATTTTCATAGCTATTGAAAATTCACACATCTGTATGAGGTTAGGAATCTGTATGGGGTCATAAATCTGCAGGGACTAGGATACATTATTTTATACTTTTCAGTCCGTTAAGAAAACGTCGTATATTTAAAAAAATGGATTTGAATAATTTAATTTTTTATTCTTTCTCTTTCACTAAACTATATTTTATTTATTTATTTTGTTACAATGTTTTCCCTCTTTCTCTTTCTTACACACTTAACTTCAATCTGAAACCTGTTGCAAACTGTTAAATATCGTATGTTATTTAGATATATACAATATCTGTTTGTATATTATATTATTTATATTATATTTTTTACATTTACATTCATTTTGTCTGTCCGTTTGTTTGTTTGTCACCCAGTTCTGAGCTATATTTAAAGTTTTAAGTCTCCAGCTCAACCGGAAGTTAGTTTACAATTGATGGGGAAATTTGTACCGAACAGACTAACAAACAAACAGACAGACAAGAAAGCGAGTTAACACAAGCGTGGTAAAAAGTAAAGAACGGCTATTATTATTTTTTACCACGATACTTTCGTTTATTAAGAGCAAGAAATTGGTTCCCGACATTTATTTTTTTTAAATTAATTTTTTTTTAAATGTCTATTTCTCAAAGCTTACTTTTACTCGTTTGTCTATTTTTCATTAAAAAATTACAAATAAACCCGCTAAAAGTAAAAAAAAGTCCATTTGGTAACGGTTTTTGTTATCAAAATTGACTGGATGTTAAAACTTGTAACCTCTCTGTATTTCCTATACTTTTTTTAATACGAAATTTATCTTCTGCTAAGTTGGCATATTGCGAATCTTTTTTGTCTATAAATTTGCGATAAAAAATTGGATGTATACATTTAATTAGAAATAAATTTAGCGTACTAAAAATTAATGTTTTCATTTAAAAAGCTCAAATATACCAACATACCAAGTTAGTAGAAAATAAATTTCGTATTAAAAAAATATTGGATAGACAGGGCGGGGGGGGGTATAAACTTTAATAAAAATACAGTTCATCTTCCAAACTAACAACCGGGTTAAAGAATGAAAGTTTTTTACTTTCAGAGGGTATATTGGTTATTTTTCAATGAGAAATTGATAAACGAATAATATTGCACGTTCAAAAATGACATTGAAAGTTCGTCTAATGAAACAAAATTTTGAAAATATGTATTTTTTCCTTTCATCAAATTGCCACTTTCCATAAGCAAAAATAGCGCATTTGCGTCATCTTTACCGTTGGATTTTACAGCGCGTACGCAACAATCGTATTTGCTGCTGAGGGGTATAGAAAGTGCCGCACCTACCGATCACAACCGCGGTCGAGAAAAATGCAAAAATAATTGTTTGAATAATTATTTTTGCGTAGTTTTTACCGTTGGTCTTTACAGCGCGTAAGCAGCAATCATATTTCCTGAGAGGTACAGAAAGTATCGTTCCTACCGATTACGCCCGTGATCGAGAATAAATGCAATAATTGTTTAAACAATTATTTTTGCGTAATTTTCACCATTGTTTTTTGCAGCGCCCAAGTAGAAATCATATTTGCTGAGAGGTATAGAAAGTACAGTATCTACCGATCACACTTTGGATCGAGAATACATGCAAAAATAATTGTTTAAACAATTATGTTTGCGTAATTTTTACCGTTAGTTTTTGCAGCGCGTAAACAACGATCATATTTGCTGAGAGGTACAGAAAGTACCGTGTTCTGAGTTGGAGAAATTCTCGGATTCTGGTTGGAAGTGAACGGGTGTGGAAAATTGGGGTTTTCGCCGAAAAGTTGGGAACGCGCCGGAAAAATGAAGAGTCGAAGTGCACTCGCGTTGATGTAAAGAATATCGGTTTATTTTAAGTCTTATTCTATTTAATCTAAGTATATTATCTATACGGAGGAAGAGTACCGAAGCTGTCTATTGCCGCGGAAGTTAACGCGGGCGTAAATCGCGATAAAACCGTTACGCGACAAAGAGGAGACCGAAGTTGAACCGATTACCGAAGAGACTTGGAAACGAATAGAATGAAAAGAAGGGCCAATGCTATAATATAACGTTTAAAATAACGGGAGAAAATCCCTGCGCCCGGACACTGCAAGAGTCAGGCGCGCGACCGACCGAAAAAAGTCGACCTCTCGCGGGGTTTCCCGGATTTACGGGATCGTGGTTGGAGTTTCCGAAACATACTCCCCACCTTCGGCGACAGTTGTCGACGAAGAGTACACTGGAAGTACTGCGAACCTGGCAGTCGGTCATTTGAAGGTGGAAGTGGCCGTACGAAGTGTCACTACCATGGTCAGACCATCCGACCCGGGGTGAAGTTCGACCATTCGTGCTAATGGCCATCGTGAAGGTGGAAGTCGCTCATGATTAGCACGAGTGAGCCGATTTTGGTGGCCGAGAATTTAAGACAGCCTCCTCTTGCGCAAGAAGAGTCGTAAATACTTCGTACGTAAGTGAGGTTTCTCCGATTAACCGACGAACGTGGTATTTCGCGGAATTTACCGCAGCCTCCCATTTTCCACCCATGTGAGGTGCTGCCGGAGGGTTGAAGGACGGAGGGCCGGAGGGTTCAAGAGAGTACGAAGTGCAGTACCTGCTCCGATGAAGTTGGTACCGCAGTTACTATAAATTATATGACATATCCCTCGTCGTCCGGAAAACCGCCGATAGGCGGCAACGAAGGCCTCTAACGTGTAATCCGTGACGAGTTCGAGGTGGACCGCCGAAGTAGTGAAGCAAACAAAAACGGCGATATAAGCCTTGTACGTTTTTGTTCCTCGTCCACGCCAGGTCTTGATAGTGAAGGGCCCCGCGTAGTCAGTGCCGGTGTGAAGGAAGGCTCGTGAAGGTGTGACTCGCGCCGGCAGAAGTTGACCCATGAGTTGCTGCGCTTGAAGTCCTCGAAATCTGGCACACGTGGTGCACCGAAGGATGTACGATCGAATTGCAGCCCGGCCACCCGGAATCCAGTACGATCGACGGAGGAAGCTTAATGTGGATTGAGAACGACCGTGAAGCGTTCGAAAATGCGAATCAGCGATGATCAATGAAGTGAGCTGGGAGGTCCAGGGCAATATTGGCGGATGTTTTGCCTCGGGCTGTAGAAGTGCATTCGTCAATCGGCCGCCAACTCGAAGGGTCCCTTGTTGGTGAACAAAAGGGTTCAGGGCAGCAAAGGATTGACCCCGATTGAGGGTCGCTCCTCTCGAAATCATCTGAAGTTCAGCCGAGAAGTGTGAGCGTTGAACGAGGCGTATCCAGAAGAACCTTGCCTCTTCCAAATCTCCCGGGTTCAGCGGGTACTGCATAGGTACTCCTCGCACCTGCGCAGAAGGTCCCAAGTTTGAGGACTCGGCTCAGAGGTGGTAGTGAAGGCGAAACCTGATCGTTGCTCGAGGTCGCCATCCGGTGGAGGTTCGGCTGAAGAGACTGGCCATGAAGATGGTGGTCGCGCGAGCCACTCAGGCCCGTGCCACCAAAGAGGGTGCTTGGAAAGTTGTCGGGGAGTTTGTCCTCGCGACGCACAGTCGATCGGGTTCTCTCTTCCCGCAATGAACCGCCATGTTGCGTTGGAACTGAAACGTTGGATCGAAGTGACCCGATTTCGGATGAAGTCTTTCCATCGGGCCGGATTTAAAGTAATCCAAGTCAACGCAACTAAAGAGTCCGTCCAGAGAGAGACTGGAACTTGCGTTAAGTCTAGGGTTCTCTGAACATGAGAGGCCAGCCTTGAAAGAAGTAGGGCCGCCGATAGCTCGAGGAATTGTTAGTCGTTTGAGGGGGGATACTTTCGTCTTTGAGCAGACGAGGGTGACCGTTGTGACCCCGTCGACTGACGTTGTTCGGAGGTAGATCACGGCTGACATGGCGAGTTGAGAGGCGTCCGAGATTCCATGTAGCTCGACTGTCGAAGAAGGTGAAAGGTGAAGCCACCGCGGGAGATGAATGAGCGACAAGTGGCTCAGACTCTCTCGGAAGTGTACCCATTTTTCCTGAAGTCGAATTGGGAGTCCGTCGTCCCAGCGAAGTTTTGCCAGCCACAGCTCTTGGAGGAAGACCTTCGCGATGATAGTGACTGGCGAGATGAAACCCAAGGGATCAAACAAAGATGCCGTTTCCGATAGAACGGTCCTCTTCGTGATGTCCCGGCTGAAGGAGAGCTGAAGAAGGAATCTGAAATTGTCCTCGTTTGGATTCCATACGAGGCCCAGAAGTTTGACGTTGGGATCTTCCGATTGGATCACAACCGCATGCGATTGGGACTCTGAGGTAACATTCCGAAGGGCTTCCGTTGAGTTAGCTGACCATTTTTGAAGTGGAAAGCATCCGCGCTGACAGATTCCCTGAAGCTGTTGTGCCGTTACCTGAAGATCGTGAATCGTGTCGGCACCGCCGAAGATATCATCAGCATATCGGCCGTTCGCCAGACGTGAAATCGCCAGTGGGAAGTCGTGCCCCTCATCCTCGACCAGTTGAAGCATTACCCGGATGGCGAGAAAGGGAGCACTGGTGAGGCCGTACGTAACGGTAGTCAGATGATATGGGACGACTCGATCCTCCTGGTCCATCCATAGGATTTGCTGGAGGTCCCAGTCGTCCGGATGGACTGCGATCTGACAGAACACTTTCGCGACATCTGTGGCGAAAATGAATCGATGACGTCTGATCCAGAGCAGGACTTCCGAAGTATCTTGTTGAAGTTTGTTGAAAAACACCGTGATGTGGGAGAAAAAACCGTGGTCTCGAAGACGCCGCCGTTGGGGCACGAGCCATCTGTGACAGGTTCTCGTACTCTTGGAGGAAAGTATTGTAGAGTCCGCGATACGTCTCATTTGACGAGAGTCGCCGGAGAAGTTGGAGAAGGCAGCGTTTTGCACCAGTGTACGAATCGCCGAGTAATGAAGGGGGCGTCTTGAAGGGGAGGCGTACTATATATGGGTCCGTAGCGTCTCTCGATGAGTGTCCTTGAAATGTTGTTCGCAAGCGGATTTGTCCGGGTCGGTTGTAGGGGCCGAGTCCGGAGTAATTTCCTCTTGCTCCTAAAACTTCGGCAGTAAAGAAGTGACCTCGTCTTCGATGGAGACATGTTGAAATACGAACCGAATTTGTGGTGGAGCCGCTGACAGGACCGAGTACGATCCATCCGAGAAGCGTGCGCTGAGCGATGGGATAGATGGCACAACACTTAACGACGTCTTACTCAACCAGCAGACCCTACGCGTCAGCTCCGATGATGACGTCGATTGATCCCGGTTTCCGAAAGTCTGGGTCTGCCAGAGGAAGTCCTTGAAGATGGTCCCATTGTCCCGAAGTGGCGAACGAGGAAAGCGTCGAGGTTAATACGTTTAGAATAAACGCCGTCACTAAGAAAGTTGAGGTCGAGCCATGGATTGAAGATACTATGACGGTGGTAGCTCCCCGCGTCCGTCCCGCTGGCTGACCTCCGATTCCGTGGATGTTGATGGGTGCGGCCATCCTTTGCGTTCGAAGAAGTTGGACCGTGCGTTCGGAAATGAACGAAAGTTCCGCGCCCGGGTCTATGAGGAGTCTCGCCCGCTGCGAGATACCCGATGAGGAGGTCAGAATTGCTTGGCTCGTAGCTAGCAGGACTGACGGTCGAATAGCCAGAGCGTTTGAAGGGTCCTTGGAATAATGCGGAGGAGTACCCGAGGTGTCGAAGAAATCCGAGGCGAGCGAAGAAAGGAGGTGGATCGAGTGGGGTCGCAATTCATCTCGAGATGCGCGACATGTACCCTTGGAAGCGGTCCCAGTTGGTTTCCAACAAAGACAGAAGCGTGGTGGCAAGCGTCTTGTCGGTATTTTGAGGGGTCGTATTCCTCGTCTTTTCCATTTTCACATTCCATTTTGGCGATGTTACTCGTCATTGTCGAGGTGTCACCGTTCGACACACAAAATCGCAATGATTTAGCGTAAAGCGTCCAGAACCGAAAAACCGCGAAAAAGTCGCGAGAAACGAAAATTGGCGCAAGACTTCGACGTTCGAAGCACACGCGATAAAGGGCGCAAAGCGTCCAAACCGAAAATCACGAAAACTCGTGAAATGAGGCGCGACGTGTTAGAGATCGAAAATGGCGCGAAGCGTCCAAAACGAACACACGAAAACTAGCGAAGGACGAAAAGATGGCGCGAGACGTCGACGACCGTAGCACACGCGAGAAATGGCGCGAAGCGTCCAAGCCGAAAATCACGAAAACTCGTGAAAATGTCCGAATGAGATGCTCGAAGCGGCCGAAGCACACGCGATAAATGGCGCGAAGCGTCCAAAACGAAAATCACGAAAACTCGCGAAATAAAAAGATGGCGCGAGACGTCGACGACCGTAGCACACGCGAGAAATGGCGCGTAGCGTCCAAGCCGAAAATTACGAAAACTCGTGAAATGAGGCGCGACACGTAAGAGATCGAAAATGGCGCGAAGCGTCCAAAACGAACACACGAAAACTCGCGAAAGACGAAAAGATGGCGCGAGACGTCGACGACCGTAGTACACGCGAGAAATGGCGCGAAGCGTCCAAGCCGAAAATCACGAAAACTCGTGAAAATGTCCGAACTCGATGCTCGAAGCGGCCGAGTCAACGATCGAAGCACAGGCGATAAATGGCGCGAAGCGTCCAAAACGAAAATCACGAAAACTCGCAAAACGAAAAGGTGGCGCGAGACGTCGACGACCGTAGCGCACGCGAGAAATGGCGCAAAGCGTCCAAACGAAAATCACAAAAACTCGCGGAAGACGAAAGGATGGCGCGAGACGTCGACGATCGCAGCACACGCGAGAAATGGCGCGAAGCGACCAATGACGAAAAACCCGAAAAACTCGAGAAAAAGTCCGAACGAGATGCACGAAGGATCCAAAACGAAAATCACGAAAAATTTGCGAAAGACGAAAAGATGGCGCGATACGTCGACGGCCATAGCACATGTGAGAAATGGCGCGAAGCGTCCAATGCCGAAAAGCTCGAGAAAAAGTCCGAACGAGATGCACGAAGCGTCCAAAACGAAAATCACGAAAAACTCGCGGAAGACGAAAAGATGGCGCGAGACGTCGACAATCGTAACACACGCGAGAAATGGCGCAAAGCGTCCAAACGAAAATCACGAAAACTCGCGGAAGACGAAAGGATGGCGCGAGACGTCGACGATCGTAGCACACGCGAGAAATGGCACGAAGCGTTCAAACGAAAATCACGAAAACTCGCGAAAGACGAAAAGATGGCGCGAGACGTCGACGACCGTAGCACACCTAAGAAATGGCGCGAAGCGTCCAAACGAAAATCACGAAAACTCGCGAAAGACGAAATGATGGCGCGAGACGTCGACGATCGTAGGACACGCGAGAAATGGCGCGAAGCGTCCAATACCAAAAAACCCGAAAAACTCGAGAAAAAGTCCAAACGAGATGCACGAAGCGTCCAAAACGAAAATCACGAAAAACTCGCGAAAGACGAAAAGATGGCGCGAGACGTCGACGATCGTAGCATACACGAGAAAGGCCGCGAAGCGTCCAAATGAAAATCACGAAAACTCGCGGAAGACCAAAGGATGGCGTGAGACGTCGACGATCGTAGCACACGCGAGAAATGACGTGAAGCATCCAAAACGAAAATCACGAAAAACTTGCGAAAGACGAAAAGATGGCGCGATACGTCGACGACCGTAGCACACGCGAGAAATGACGCGAAGCGTCCAATGCCGAAAAACTCGAGAAAAGTCCGAACGAGATGCACGAAGCGTCCAAAACGAAAATCACGAAAAACTCGCGAAAGACGAACAGATGGCGCGAGATGTCAATTATCGTAGCACACGCGAGAAATGGCGCGAAGCGTCCAAACGAAAATCGCGAAAACTCGCGGAAGACGAAAGGATGGCGCGAAACGTCGACGATCATAGCACACGCGAGAAATGGCGCAAAGCGTCCAAAACGAAAATCGCGAAAAGTCACGAAAGACGAAAAGATGGCGCGAGACGTCGACGATCGTAAAAGTCCGAACGAGATGCACGAAGCGTCCAAAACGAAAATTACGAAAAACTCGCGAAAGACGAAAAGATGGCGCGAGATGTCGAAGATCGTAGCACACGCGAGAAATGGCGCAAAGCGTCCAAAACGAAAATCGCGAAAAGTCACGAAAGACGAAAAGATGGCGCGAGACGTCGACGATCGTAACACACGCGAGAAATGGCGCGAAGCGTCCAAACGAAAATCACGAAAACTCGCGGAATAGGAAAGGATGGCGGGAGACGTCGACGATCGTAGCACACGAGAGAGATGGCGCGAAGCGTCTAAAACGAAAATCACGAAAACTCGCGAAAGACGAAAAGATGCCGCGAGACGTCGACAATCGTAACACACGCGAGAAATGGCGCGAAGCGTCCAAACGAAAATCACGAAAACTCGCGGAAGACGAAAAGATGGCGCGAGACGTCGACGATCGTAGCACACGCGAGAAATGGCGCGAAGCATCCAAAATGAAGATCATGAAAACTCGTGAAAGACAAAAAGATGGCGCGAGACGTCGACGATCGTAGCACACGCGAGAAATGGCACGAAGCGTTGAAACGAAAATCACGAAAACTCGCGAAAGACGAAAAGATGGCGCGAGACGTCGACGACCGTAGCACACCTAAGAAATGGCGCGAAGCGTCCAAACGAAAATCACGACAACTCGCGAAAGACGAAATGATGGCGCGAGACGTCGACGATCGTAGGACACGCGAGAAATGGCGCGAAGCGTCCAATACCAAAAAACCCGAAAAACTCGAGAAAAAGTCCAAACGAGATGCACGAAGCGTCCAAAACGAAAATCACGAAAAACTTGCGAAAGACGAAAAGATGGCGCGATACGTCGACGACCGTAGCACACGCGAGGAATGGCGCGAAGCGTCCAAAACGAAAATCACGATAAGCTTGCGAAAGACGAAAAGATGGTGCGAGACTTCGACGATCGTAGCACACGCGAGAAATGGCGCGAAGCGTCCAAACGAAAATCGCGAAAACTCCAGCAAGACGAAAGGATGGTGCGAAGCGTCACCCCGAAAAAAAGACTCGAGAAAAAGTCCGAACGAGATGCACGAAACGTCTAAAACGAAAATTACGAAAAACTCGCGAAAGACGAAAAGATGGCGCGAGATGTCGAAGATCGTGGCACACGCGAGAAATGGCGCAAAGCGTCCAAAACGAAAATCGCGAAAAGTCACGAAAGACGAAAAGATGGCGCGAGACGTCGACGATCGTAACACACGCGAGAAATGGCGCGAAGCGTCCAAACGAAAATCACGAAAACTCGCGGAATAGGAAAGGATGGCGCGAGACGTCGACGATCGTAGCACACGCGAGAAATGGCGCGAAGCGTCCAAACGAAAATCGCGAAACTCGCGGAATAGCAAAGGATGGCGCGAGACGTCGACGATCGTAGCACACGAGAGAGATGGCACGAAGCGTCTAACACGAAAATCACGAAAACTCGCGAAAGACGAAAAGATGGCGCGAGACGTCGACGACCGTAGCACACGCGAGAAATGGCGCGAAGCGTCTAAAATGAAAATCACGAAAACTCGCGGAATAGGAAAGAATGGCGCGAGACGTCGACGATCGTAGCACACGCGTGAAATGGCGCGACGCGTCCGAACGAAAATCGCGAAAACTCGCGCAAGATGAAAGGATGGCGCGAGACTTCGACGATCGTAACACACGCGAGAAATGGCGCGAAGCGTCCAATGCCGAAAAACCCGAAAAACTCGAGAAAAAGTCTTCACGAGATGCACGAAGCGTCCAAAACGAAAATCACGAAAAACTCACGAAAGACGAAAAGATGGCGCGAGATGTCGAAGATCGTAGCACACGCGAGAAATGGCGCGAGACGTCGACGATCGTAACACACGTGAGAAATGGCGCGAAGCGTCACCCCGAAAGAAAGACTCGAAAAAAAGTGCGAACGAGATGCACGAAGCGTCCAAAACGAAAATTACGAAAAACTCGCGAAAGACGAAAAGATGGCGGGAGATGTCGAAGATCGTAGCACACGCGAGAAATGGCGCGAAGCGTCCAAACGAAAATCGCGAAAACTCGCGGAAGACGAAAGGATGGCGCGAAACGTCGACGATCATAGCACACGCTAGAAATGGCGCAAAGCGTCCAAAACGAAAATCGCGAAAAGTCGCGAAAGACGAAAAGATGGCGCGAGACGTCGACGATCGTAACACACGCGAGAAATGGCGCGAAGCGTCCAAACGAAAATCACGAAAACTCGCGCAAGACGAAAGGATGGCGCGAGATGTCGACGATCGTAACACACGCGAGAAATAGCGCGAAGCGTCCAATGCCGAAAAAACCGAAAAACTCGAGAAAAAGTCTACACGAGATGCACGAAGCGTCCAAAACGAAAATCACGAAAAACTTGCGAAAGACGAAAAGATGGCGCGAGACGTCGACGATCGTAGCACACGCGAGAAATGGCGCAGCGTTCAAAACGAAATTCACGAAAAACTCGCGAAAGACGAAAAGATGTTGCAAGACGTCGACGATCGTGGCACACGCGAGAAATGGCGCGAAGCGTCGAAACGAAAATCACGAAAACTCGCGGAAGATGAAAGAATGGCGCGAGACGTCGACGATCGTAGCACACGCGAGAAATGGCGCGAAGGGTCCAAAACGAAAATGACGAAAACTCGTGGAAGACGAAAAGATAGCGCGAGACGTCGACGATCGTGGCACACGCGACAAATGGCATGAAGCGTCCAAACAAAAATCACGAAAACTCGCGAAACACGAAATGATGGCGCGGGACGTCGACGATCGTAACACACGCGAGAAATGGCGCGAAGCGTCCAATGCCGAAAAACCCGAAAAACTTGAAAAAAAACGTCTAAACGAGATGCACGAAGCGTCCAAAACGAAAATCACGAAAAACTTGCGAAAGACGAAAAGATGACGCGAGACGTCGACGATCGTAGCACACGCGAGAAATGGCGCGAAGCGTCCAAAACGAAAATCACGAAAAGCTTGCGAAAGACGAAAAGATGGCGCGAGACGTCGACGACCGTAGCACACGCGAGAAATGGCGCGAAGCGTCCAAACGAAAATCGCGAAAACTTGCGCAAGACGAAAGGATGGCGCGAAGCGTCATCCCGAAAGAAAGACTCGAGAAAAAGTCCGAACGAGATGCACGAAGCGTCCAAAACGAAAATCACGAAAAACTCGCGAAAGACGAAAAGATGGCGCGAGATGTCGAAGATCGTAGCACACGCGAGAAATGGCGCGAGACGTCGACGATCGTAACACACGCGAGAAATGGCGCGAGGCGTCACCCCGAAAGAAAGACTCGAGAAAAAGTGCGAACGAGATGCACGAAGCGTCCAAAACGAAAATTACGAAAAACTCGCGAAAGACGAAAAGATGGCGCGAGATGTCGAAGATCGTAGCACACGTGAGAAATGGCGCGAAGCGTCCAAACGAAAATCGCAAAAACTCGCGGAAGACGAAAGGATGGCGCGAAACGTCGACGATCATAGCACACGCGAGAAATGGCGCGAAGCGTCCAAAACGAAAATCACGAAAACTCGCGAAAGACGAAAACATGGCGCGAGACGTCGACGATCGTAGCATACGCGAGAAAGGCCGCGAAGTGTTCAACTGAAAATCACGAAAACTCGCGGAAGACCAAAGGATGGCGCGAGACGTCGACGATCGTAGCACACGCGAGAAATTACGTGAAGCATCCAAACGAAAATCGCGAGAACTCGCGCAAGACGAAAGGATGGCGCGAGATGTCGACGATCGTAACACACGCGAGAAATGGCGCGAAGCGTCCAATGCCGAAAAACACCGAAAAACTCGAGAAAAAGTTTACACGAGATGCCCGAAGCGTCCAAAACGAAATTCACGAAAAACTCGCGAAAGACGAAAAGATGGCGCGAGACGTCGACGACCGTAGCACACGCGAGAAATGGCGCGAAGCGTCTAAAACGAAAATCACGAAAACTCGTGAAAGACGAAAACATGGTGCGAGACGTCGACGATCGTGGCACACGCGAGAAATGGCGCGAAGCGTCCAAACGAAAATCACGAAAACTTGCGATAGACGATACGATGGCGCGAGACGTCGACGATCGCAGCACACGCAAAAAATGGCGTAAAGCGTCCAAAACGAAAATCGCGATAAACTCGCGAAAGACGAAAAGATGGCGCGAGACGTCGACGATCGTAGCACACGTGAGAAATGGCGCGAAGCGTCCAAACGCAAATCGCGAAAACTTGCGGAAGACGAAAGGATGGCGCGAAACGTCGACGATCGTAGCACACGCGAGAAATAGCGCGAAGCGTCCAACTGAAAATCACGAAAACTCGCGGAAGACGAACGGGTGGCGCGAGACGTCGACGATCGTAGCACACGCCAGAAATGGCGCGAAGCGTCCAATGCCGAAAAACCCGAAAAACTCGAGAAAAAGTCCGAACGAGATGCACGAAGCCTCCAAAACGAAAATCACGAAAAACTTGCGAAAAACGAAAAGATAGCGCGAGACGTCGACGATCGTAGCATACGTGAGAAATTGCGGGAAGCGTCGGATGCCAAAAAACTCGAGAAAAAGTCCGAACGACTTGCACGAAGCGTCCAAATCGAAAATCACGAAAAACTCGCGAAAGACGAAAAGATGGCGCGAGACGTCGACGATCGTAGTACACGCGAGAAATGGCGCGAAGCGTCCAATGCCAAAAAACTCGAAAAACTCGAGAAAAAGTCCGAATGAAATGCTCGAAGAGGCCGAGATCGACGAATTCACGAAAATGTCTCACGAAAAGTCCAAAAACACAACTCGACGGAGAACTCGCAAAATCCGAACGATATTTTCGAGGCGTCCAAAATTGACGAGAACTCGCGAGATCGTGGCACGATGCATCCAACTCCCGAATGCCGAACTATAGTGTCGCCGATCGACACGCACGAAGTTTTACTGCGCGTGGCGTGACGCGTCCGAAAAACGAAGCGAAACTTTTGTTAGACCGCCTCTTGCACGAGAGCGCACGCTGTCGCGAGAACGTTCGTCGGAAGAAGAGACGAGATCGGTCGGTTGACGGGCACGTGACGCAACCGTTAGACCAGACGCAGGGCGAAGCGCGCATGGGCGCGTGTACGGACTCCGATTCCCGGCTCGCCCGAAAGCGAGAGAGCGCGATGTATCGGGCACGGTGCGCGTGCAAGAGATAGAGAGAGAGATAGAGCGAGAGATAGAGAGAGAGAGAGAGAGAGAGAGAGAGAGAGAGAGAGAGAGAGAGAGAGAGAGAGAGAGAGAGAGAGAGAGAGAGAGAGAGAGAGAGAGAGAGTGAGAGAGAGAGTGAGAGAGAGAGAGAGAGCGAGAGAGAGAGCGAGGAGGCCGACGAGAATTCGCGGCCGGCGTGTAACACGTGGTCGCGATGAAAATTACCTTTTTTTCGCGCACCGGTATAGAAAAGACTGATTTCCCTTGCCGTTTTCAGCGAATGACTCACTTTTTCCCACTTCGTTCACTTGAATCCGGCTCGATGGACCATGTTTTGAGTTGGGGAAATTCTCGGATTCTGGTTGGAAGTGAACGGGTGGGAAAATTGGGGTTTTCGCCGAAAAGTTGGGAACGCGCCGGAAAAATGAAGAGTCAAAGTGCACTCGCGTTGATTTAAAGAGTATCGCTTTATATTAAGTCTTTTTCTATTTCATCTAAGTATATTATCTATACGGAGGAAGAGTACCGAAGCTGTCTATTGCCGCGGGAGTTAACGCTGGCGTAAATCGCGTTAAAACCGTTACGCGACAAAGAGGAGACCGAGGTTGAACCGATCACCGAAGAGACTTGGAATCGAATAGAATGAAAAGACGGGACAATGCTATAATATAGCGTTAAAAATAAGGGGAGAAAATCCCTGCGCCTGGATACTGCAAGAGTTAAGCGCGCGACCGACCGAGAGACGTCGACCTCTTGCGGGGTTTCCCGGAATTACGGGATCGCGGTTGGAGTTTCCGAAACATACCGTATCTATCGATTACCCCCGAATCGATAATATATGCAAAAATAATTCTTTAAACAATTGTTTAAACAATTATTTTTGCGTAATTTCCGCCATTGTTTTTCACGTGTTCACGACCACAATCTTCAACCGCGTGCGCCCGACGTAACGAACGCACACAGACTCACGCGCACACACACGTTGCGTCGAAGCATACATTGTTCTGCCTCGACGCAAGGAGCCCCGCGGTCCCGTTGCAGCATGCGTTCGGAACGAACACTCGTTCGGGATGAACGCGCGCTGTGACATCTAGCGGTAGAGAGCAGTAGCTCGAACGAGTTCTGCCCTACCGGCTCGAGCCAAACCTGCGTTGAAGTTTTGCTTCGGGTGTCATTCCGTCTTAATAGCAGTTCTGGTAATAGCGTGTGTCGTCATTATTTTTTTCGTGTGTACTTATCAATTAGGTTTCAAGTCATATAAATTCACCAACGATCATTATTGCTGCCGTTACAACGGAGAAGCCAGCCATACATTTTGAGTTCCAAATACAAATAAAAATATAACCTAATGTAGTGAATGTTATTCAACTTCGATCCATTGCGATAAGTGCTATGAATTTGTCTCGCACTCCAATCACCGAACAGGAAAAACAGATCAGTAAGGATCTAGAAAACATGATCATTGAAGCGATGAATCAACCCATGAAAATGGAAGTCGAAATTGGTTTGGATTTTCTTTCACCAAATGAAATTCATGAAGCAGCCGGAATAGAAGACGCAATAGAAGATGCAATAGAAGATGACAACGATACCTAGATCGAAAAAATTGATGAAAATGTATGTACCCAAGATATGGAAGAATTGAGCTACGAATCCAAGACAAGAGCTGTATATTACTGGAGATCCGGGGCAAATGGGAATAGAAAGTTAACATCTGTCGAAACGAAATTTAAAAAGGTGAAATCGGAGCCGCAGTTTCGCCGCTGGGCCCATATTATAAATAAGGGTGACACCTGCAAAGAAATGTTGACAAAAATAGCTCACTACACGTTGAACAGTTTTAATGATGCTTTGGACAAAAGGCAGCAGGTCCATGATATAGATCTTCGACGATGGGCCGTACGTACACGAGAAATTGTAGAAATGCCAGCCGTAAATTTCGAAGCATCCGCTTCTTGGCTAAGGATATTTCAAAGCCAACATGGAATTGTGTCACGGAAGATCACTACACATGTAGCAAAACAACAACTATTAAACGCTGATACACTTCGAAACAAAGCTATCGAATTTATAGAAATGGTGAAACATAGCCAACGTTGGGGCTGAAAACACCTTTAATTCTGACCAGAGTTGGTTAAATTTAGAGCAACATACAGGCCGCACATTGGCGAAAGAAGGGCAGAAATCCGTCGAGACAGTAGTGCAATCGAAAACATCAACACCACACAGTTACCCGTCTAGAAATGTTGATCCGGCAGCCTGAAGACTGATCAGGCCGCTATCAAGCTGCGATCCGTTATACCGTAGTACGGCACGTCTGATCAGTACCGGAAGTCCCCCGAACCAGTGGAAACTTAGTCTGGGCGCGAGTAGGCATCCTGAACAGGGCGGAGTAGGGAAGCCTGTAAATCGCCGTAATATGGCGTCCATAGACGCCGTGTTACGGCGCGCCTGATCTGCACCGGATGTCGGCTGGATCAGTGCAGCCGTACTTGGCGAATCAAGATTTTGAGGTAAGGTTTTATTATCGTCTGCGATATAAACCACATGAATTCGAATAATCTACACTCTGCGAGCAGGTAATAAACGTGGACTAATTGTTTATATACAAACGAACTAAAGCGATATTTTTTAATAATACATAATTCAAACTATGTATATAATATATTAATAAGAATGGAAAAATATATATTAATATATATAATATACATAATTATATACATTCTTATTAATATATATATATAATATATTGATAAGAATGAGAATAATATATTAATAAGAATAAAAGTGAATTTACTATTTTGTCACAATTACATGCCTGTGAGTTGTTTTCACAGCCTAAGGGCCTTTACAGAAAACGGATATAGATCAAGTGTGTATCGCGTTTGTATCGCGTGGTTTGCACGTAGAATACACCGTGTGCAATGGCCCTAAATGGGAAAAAATGCAGCGTTAAAAACATAATTATTGTTATATTGCAATAATGCAACCTTCAACATCATACATAAAATGATTGATATTCTTTAGAATAGAATTAGACTGATAAAGATAGGAAAGAAAATAAGAAAGTTTACACAAGTGTTAGAATGGCGAAATAGGTAGCGCGCTCAGCTCTGGAATAAGAATATAGGTTCAATCCCGAGGGTAGGTAAAAACTTTAACGAGGCAGAATACGTTTTAGTTTAATGTCATATAGGCAGGAACATAAATAAGGTATATGGAAACAAAAAATACTAACAGAATTTATTTATTCATAATTTTTGGATTGTTTTTATTTGACATTTCAGGCATAGATACGGCAGCCGGATCAGAGCCTGCAGAGGTATACTGATCAGGTTCCTAACCGGCATCCGCATCAGGGTCGGATGCAAAAAGCGTTTCACGCCTGTCAAAGCCCTGATACGGCGACCTGTAAAGTGCCATGGTACGGAATACGGTATTCCGAACACGGCCCTAGTCTGCCCCGTAGCAAAATTTCTAGTCTGGTATACTATGCATCCTTTGATTTCTGCGAGTGGCAAGCTTTTGGTACCTATGTTGATCGTTTCAAACGATCCTTCGGGAGAATTTGGTCGTTGAGTGGAACAAACTATGTTCAGAGCCGAAAATATATTTCTATTGGCTCCGAAGTCAGGAAAATTGACGACTAATCATTTCAAGCGGTGGTACCAAGAAGTATATATTCCCAATACGCGTCCAAAATCGGTATTACTTCTGGATTCTTGGAGGGGTTAATGTCCAACTGCATTTAAATAAATGGATATGCAAGGGAAAGATATTAAAGTTTTAACCATTCTAGCAGGTAAATATATTGCACCAGTTTCATTAGTTCTGTAGATCATTAGTTCATATGATAATTAGTAATTCCTGCAGGTACAACTGGAATAATACAACCCCTTTATGTTTAAGGTTTCTGTGTATGGAAACACTTCATCAAACACTTTTCTGATGCAGTAATATTATACAATTACGACGTCAATCTGCATTTGAGAGACAATATGGTTAAGTTTCAATCTCTTACGTACAACCAGTTTTCTTCTCCACGGTTTACAAACCTTTTCAAATATGCGCAGTACAAAAGCGGTTACGAAGAAGAAAGATGACCAAACTTCGAAAATCCGGTAGAATTTTGCTTTTCACAAAATGTACCGACATGCGATATATGCGGCGAAGCAGCTATTATCACTTGTACATGGTGTAATAAATCTCTTTGTTTCAACACTTTTATCATGACTATCATTATTGTAATAAGTATAATCCATAAAAACATAGCGCTGAAACGTTTCCTAAATAAGTAAGGGTGAGAACTTTTTTCGATTATGTTGTAATCTTCAAAGGCAGTACGGGGCAGTGTCGAGGGAGAATTTCTTCGTAAATATACAATTGTAATCCAGTTGCTTCCCAAAGCACGAAGTCAGTCCGTGGTTGCGGGCCTTGCCTATGCCCAAATTAGTGGAAGACTGAAGAGTGATTTTTCACCAGTAATTCACGAATTATTGCAATAAACAACACGCCATTTGTTGCTGTACTTATGATTATCATTGTGAATGTCTAGTAGTCGAAGAATACATTTTTTCCCTTCGAACTTTATTCTTATTTCAGCCCGTTCACGAGCTATAGAAAGAACAAGGTTTTTAAGGGTGCGTTGACCCATTAAGAGTGTCGTTCCACCAAAACGAAAAGATGTGTGTCGACTATTTTGACTGATTGTACTTTCTTTGTGACCCATTTTTATTTCTACAAATTTTCGTCCATGCCGCACGGTAAGAACTTTGAACGTTTGCCTTTCGACAGGTGGACCGTTTGGAGAGGGCGCCGCTGGAATGTTGTAAATATGCAATTGTGTCATACCACGAACATACATTGACGTGAATTTAGACCGAAATGCCAAAAGGCTAGCTGATTATACGATGCTCTAGAATAAAAAATCAAAGGGCAGTTTCCACGCCTTAGTTGTGAGGTATCGGAAAAAGAAAAAATCCTTATTCGTACTTTTCCATTATCTACATGTATGCCAATTTACATCCCAATCGATTAAAAATTCTCAGAGATGCGGTGGAAAAAATTGCATTTTTGCAACAAACAATATGAAATTCGTTGCTATCTGCATCGTTCTCGACGAAAAATGAAAAACACCCCAATTTTCGAGGGTGCGTTTCGACCCTTAAAAATCGGGTTCCGCCGATATAAAAAAAATACATGCCGCCTATTTGCACCCATTCTACAAGCATGATGAAAAATTCATCGAAATCGGAGACATCGACCTCGCAACGTTTCCTTGTAAGTCCTCATGATAATAAGCAGTATATCATACCTGGGACCTCTGAAACCCTACCATGGGGACATTACAGCATACCGTCGTAAAAATGTTGTACATTTTTTTTTGTATAAAATCCATGTAAAAAAATTTACATTTATGTAAATATTGACTTGATGTATAAAACGTGTGAAAATTATATAAATTTTTTTGTTGTAAATATTATCTCGATGTAAAACTTGTCAAAATGATGTACATTTTTTGTTGTTGCAAATATTTGGTTTTGTATAAATGGATTTTTGTTTATAAGTAAACGGTTTTTTTTCGAATCCATGCGTACCTATTATTTTCCTCATCCTCATATACTTTTAGAGAGGGAGCAATAAAAAGGATTACAGAAAGAGCACCATGTGCGACCGTGACGGGGAGCCGTAGATAATCATAAACATCTCGGTCACATTTTCTTCATTGTCGACTACAAATCGGATTAACTTATCCAAATATTGTGGCTGTTATCGAAACCCAACCACATTACAAACGATTCGATTACCACGCTTCTTCAATACTGCTTCAATGAGATAGATATCGGGGTGCTTGACTCTCCTAACCTGTTTTTCACAGAAGCCGGCAGTGATCGATTCATCTTTATAGTCCTTCAAGTGGTACGTCACGCAATGAGTTTGTTTCACAAGATATATTGTAAATATTTCTGTTGTCCAGTTTAGGTCGTAGCCCTTTTCGATAACAGTTGTAAATTTGCTGATTCTCACTTTATCACCAACGGCGAATTTCGGTGATGTTTTCATTGAAGTCTTTTTGAAAAGTTGCTGCAGTTGCTTCGCATTTTCCACGGTGACATTTCTCGGCTTCATCTTAGTCGTGCGGTGGACTGAATCATTATATTCGACTACTAGCTTATCAAGAATATCGGATCCACTTATAATTACCACGAAGACTGAATTGCATCCACATCTTATTTTTCAATGTATGATTGAAACGCTCGCAAATGGATGCCTTCAGTTGCTATATGTTGAATACATGTGAATATTGTACTTTTTCATAAGGGCCTTAAAGTCACAATTGTAGAATGCTTTTCCATGATTGGCATGTGATTTCTGCGATATGCATCCCTTAAGGCGTCTGGCCACCTTGGCCGATCGAAAAATTCGTATATTGAAAAAAAAAAATAAACTCAAAAGTATGGGCCGGAATATTTTCGTTTGTTTACACAACGTCAGAAAGGGCTTTAAGATTAAAGGTAATAAATTTCCGTTCAAAATATTAAAGAATGGCGCCGTTATGCACATTGCCGCGGAGGCCCTCCTCATGATATGCGCGGTCGTTGTCCCACTCGGTCATGTCACATCTGAAAAAAATCACCTCATTCGTGAGTAGTGTCGCTTCAATGTAGCGTAGCGGTTCTTTTTCGGCCATTAAAAAAATTATGGTGAGCCGAAGAAAAAAATTAGTATTTTTCACCGAGCGGTTTTTTTAATGGTCGAAAAAAAACCGCTACGCTGCATTGTAGCGACACTACTCACGAATGAGCTGATTTTTTTCCGATGTGACATGACCGGGCAACAGCTGGGACCACGACTGCGTGTATTGTGCTGAGGTCCTCCGCGGCAATGTGCATAACGGCGCAATTTTTAAATATTTAGAACGGAAATTTATTAACGTTATTTTTAAAGCCCTTTCTGACGTTGTGTAAACAAATAAAAATATTCCGGCCCATACTTTCGAGCTTATTATTTTTTTTAAATATACCCATTTTTCGGTCGGCCAAGGTGGCCAGACGCCTTAACGAGAATCGACTTCATTGCGGCTGGAATTTTGAGAATATATCGATGACGGTGAGGAGAAATTTGTGTTTGGCGTTTTGACGCGCGTATGATGACATATCAACGAGATCGGCTTGCCAGGTTTCGTCCAAGCCACGGATGTCCACATGTCGACGCAGATAGTTTCGTCGAGCAGGCTTTTGTAGCTCCAGCATGAGAGCCCCCCTTTTTTCTTTCATTTTCCAGTCCACTCAGTCGTGCATCCAGTTCAGCAATGACGTTTGAATTACAAATCATCAAATCTTGTAGAGTTTCGACATTGGCCTTGAGTGTTGTTGCAATGTCTCTTATCGTAGCTTCAAGTACGTTAACCAACAACTGATTACTCTCATTCATTTATTTGCGTGTATTCTTAATGATAGTTCGGGATCTTTTGTGTAAATCACTTAGAGTGGTGGCGTCGTCTTCTCCTTCCGCATTAGCAAAGTTACAGAATCGTTTCGGCCCCACGTCATAATGACCATCTGCGGAAGTTCCAAACCCAATTCCGGGTCGGTCTGGAGGACCTTGCTTACTGAGGAGTAAACTCTTACGCAATTAGTGTTCAAACTCATCGACACTCATGATGAGAATACGTAAATTTTCTGATGCCGAGTTAATAAATGATTTTAGCTTCACGTAATTTCTCAATAATCGATATAATTTCCTTCGCATGGGCTGAATTTCCGGCTGCTTTTGATGCCAGAAGTAAGCGAAGATGATCTACTAGCTCGTTTGGATTGCCCCGACAAATATAGTCCGTTTGGGGTTTTTTTTAGCTAGCTTAAATAAACTTATTCTAGCTAGCTAAAGATAAACTTATTCTAGCTAGCTTAAGATAAACTTTGGCTTAAATAAACTTTTCTAGCTAGCTTAAGATAAACTTTGGCATACCCTGTCCAACATGATAATCGACTATTTGCGATATGTGTGTTGAATTTGTGGCTAGTGTTGCGTCGTATAGCCTCACTAGGCTTATACAAATTTTGTGCGCATTCGTCGAGATGACAATGTTTTCATCGTTTTTCAAATCGTCCGGTGTGAGAGTTTCGACATTTGGCACTTTTTCAAACAACAGCTCTGTTAATCCAACAGTTTTTGCATAATTCACATCTTCCACACGAATATGTTGAGAGTCGAAAATTATCGGAGAATTGCCACTCATTAATTTGTTGTTTGCGAGATTCTGTACACCATATAATACATCCAAGCATGCCTTTCTATTTGTTAGTAATAGAATCTATTCACGGATCAATCTATCGACATTTCGCGAGTCATCATCATCATCCTAATATATCAATTTAAAAGAGTCTTGTGTTTCACACTTGAAGGAATCTTGTGCTTTGTTCTTCAATTGATGTTGCCACACTCTTTAACGCTTTTCCTTCTTCAACATCATCACTCACTTTTTTATCCTTAATTTCGTCCTTCGTCACCTCACCGTTTTTATACGACACCAATGTCTCCAATGGTCTCACTATAGGCTTAAAGATATCTTGCATTCTCTGCTCATCGCTATCTTTTACAATTTTCATCATCCGAAGCTTTCGTCTGATTGCATCGCTCGCCTTGGCAATTTCATGCAATACATATTTTTCTCGCAATAGTTGTTCGCTCTTCATGTTGTCCCTATCAGGGCATCAACAATACTGTCCTTTCAACTACCAGCGATAAGTCATTTATCAATGGTCAGAAAATAATCAAAACCTTGTCTCTATCGACCCTCATCAATATCGCTATCCTTATCGATCGTCACAAATGCATACTTGTCGGGATTCCAGCATTTTACGGACATGTTTTTCAAGCACGTATAAGTCATATCCGTATGAACATGATCTTGTAGACGTGTTTGAGATTCATATCATCCTGCTTGAAAAGCACCACGGAATTTGCATTATCTCTCACGAGATGTTTGGGGATACGAGTGTGCGTCTGACAAAGATAAAAACTGTCAATAATCTCGTGTCTTCTCATGGAAAAGAAGGCCCGAACATTACCCTGCTTTTCGCATGCTATATCATCAAATATGAATATAGAGTTGGATCATGCATCAATTGGTGCTATCACTTGTCCATGCGCCTCGAATGGATGATATTCAACTCTACTCACAGGTTCGAGTAATTGTTCGAGCAACTTGTACTTTGGCTGTTTTTCCCTCAATTCGATGGACCGCAAAACAGACGAGCCATTTGACGGACAGAGTGTTGTCTGGACAGGCTTGGCAGCGTATTACCGCTAAAGGGGCTAGCATCGGTGAAAACGCTAGTGCTTAGTGTGTGGCAAATATTATGAAGACAAACAGAAAATTTGGTATGTAGATAAAGAGCGGCGTTGGATAAACGCAAGGGCCGCGGTCGTTTGAAAAAAAAAACCAATTGGCGAATCAAAGAAGACAATGATTCCAAGTAATGATCCGCATAAGATTATTAAATCAGCTCCAAAGGGTGCTCGTGCAGCCGTAAAGTTGCAAGGTGGGAAAGTGCGTACACTTCGGGCTGTACGTGTACCCCATAAAATTGGTGGTTTATTACCGTTCTTCGTGCCCATTTTTGCGGGTCTTAGCGCTGCGGGTGCTTTAGGGTGGTGCGACTAGTATAGCTGAAGCTGTAAATGCTGCTCAAGCAGCTAAACGTGAATTGAATGAAAGTAAGCGACATAACCGAACAATTGAAGCAATTGCATCGGGTAAGGGCTTACATCTGAAACCATATAAGCAGGGATTGGGTCTTCATATCAAGTCAAAAAACTAGAAGTTAGGCTACCACACTGACCCCTCACCGACATCGACCTTCTGAAATATGAAAAATCCTAAACATTCCACATTTCCGTGGACTTTGCATGCACGATACATTGCCGGCGAGCGGACCACTCAAATGTGAGTTGTAAATTTGGATTAAAATGTCGGTGCTGGAACAAACTGGGTCGCGTAGAAAAAGCCTGAATAGAACGTCATGTACTTTGATAGTTTCGGCAATCTTCCACTACAATCTGAACTCATGAGATATTTTTGTGTTGGTAGCGTAAATTATAATTATAAGGGATATCAGGAATATGATACAATTGAATGTGGGCATTTGTGTCTCAATTTTTTTGTCGACAGTTGCAGCACAAATACAAATATGCACTATATATAGGGGGGAAATGATGTGGAGAATTCAGTCGTCAATTCACCGGCATCATGGATGAAAGTTTAACATTGACCATATCTGGTTCATCCCCCATACTCGAGGCGCAATACTTGCCCCCTATCGGACTCTCGCCACACAAAAATTATGCTCTCGGTCTCGTGAAATTGTTAACCTTCAACTCTATTTCCAATATCTACGTTGAGTACGATAAACTTTCCGTGGGATATGAGGTGTTGATGATACCTACGGGCAGTTATGAAATAGAGGATATTGAGACGTTTGTACAAGCAGAGCTCTCGCATAAAAACATCAAATCAGCATTAAACCGAATAATAATACGCTACGCAGTGCGATCGAGTGTTATCGTGATGCAAGTTCCCAATAGTATCTTGAGCCGAAAGATTCTATTGGGCATCTACTAGGCTTCACCGCACGAAAATTGGAAGCTAATATAAGACACGAATCTGACCTTCCTGTAGCCATTCTCAAAGTGAACGCGAGAGTTAATGTTAAGTGCAACATTACCGCTCGTGCCTATATTAACGGAAAGAAGTACACATAATTCATGAATCTTCGCCATCTGTGTCACCGGGCTATGAGATCATTGAAGTTCCCTCTCACGCAATTTATCTGCCAAACACGATTCCAACGATTGACGCGATACAGCTTCGCATAGTGGATCAGGACGGTGATTTGGTTAATTTCCGCAGTGAAGTAATCACCATACCCCTGCATATAAAGTCGTGATGGGTATAGTTTTCAATAGATCTCCCAATGACCATAAACAACCACGGATAAAAACAATCAGTCATCGGCCAGCCCCTAAAGTGCTAACACCTCAAAATGTGCTACTCTCAAGGAATTTGGGTCTAAGACTGCGTGGCAAAAGCGTGTAAAAAATTATTTAGTCTGTACTCTGTGCATCTGCTGCGGGTAATGGAACAATAAATTGTAAACATTCAGACACCCGTGGTCTTTGATGAATCCATTATTCATTGTGAGATTCACGATCATCAGCTATATGCATCTCCAACCTCCAATGACGCCAACCACCGCTACAAGTCTCGTCAACAATGCCATTTGTTATTTGTTTGAGGAAGCGCGACATGAATTGAATGCCATAGAAATCGATCGTAATAAGAATGTCGGCATTACGAGTGAAATTAAGGTATATTCGTCTCTCTCACCGGCCAAAAGACCTATGCTCGAGAAAACTGAATGGCTCGATGTCGAAGAGACTAAGCAGATTGGAGATATATCGGGAAACTTTGATGTGTGTATACCTCCGCATGCTCCTCGGATTTGCCAAAGATTATCGTAAAATTGTCGTAAATGCCAAGCACGAGTTGATTCTCACGAGATCAAAGACCGATGACAATGCCATTTTACAAACAGCGCCCGAAGACTATGAAATCGTCTTGCATAAAATAGAATGGCTCATACCGTATGTAACAGTCTCGGATCAGCGAAAAATTCAGCGGTTAAAGTTTCTCGCCAAAGACGCACCAATCTCCATGAGTTTCCGAACATGGAAACTGTATGAATATTCATTACTGACTGCCACCTTTAAGCACGTGTGGTCTGTAAAAACCTTGAATCAGCTGGAGAAGCCACGATATTTCATATTCGCGCTGCAGACGGGACGGAAAAATAAAAAAAAACAACAAAATGCAAGCCACTTTGATCATTGTAACCAGAGCGATGCCAAATTATACCTCAACTCACAATGTTATTCATATCGAAATTTGAATTTGAACATTGATCAAAATCAATATGCTCTACTCTACGAGATTTACGTTAATTTTCAAGCCAATGCGATGCCAAATTATACCTCAACTCACAATGTTATTCATATCGAAATTTGAATTTGAACATTGATCAAAATCAATATGCTCTACTCTACGAGATTTACAGTCAATTTTCAATCAAGAGGAGGATTGAATTTTTAGAAAAATCCCCCCTCGTTGTCACTGACTGCTCAAAGTAAATCGATTCTCTCAAGTCCGGCCCTGGTGCCGTGCGCCTTGAGTTCGGATTGAAAAATAATATTCCGCCACAAACTTATGCATGCTCTTCCATGATCGTATTGTCGAGTACAATACAATCAGTGGTGGGGTTAAAAAATTGGCATACAATCATGCCGATGATTCACGTCCACTTCAGTCAACATGGAGCTTATCGTCGATGTACACGGCTTTAAGAGACCCATCAACAAATTTGTTCTAAAGGAGATGTCCATCATAAATCTCCACGACAAGGATGCTAAACCGCTGACGCTCGCCTTTGACGGACTATTTTCATGGGATGCTTGACCGGCCAAGTACAAAATGACAACCAAGTGGTTCCCTAGCGGGTTGTGCGAGCCAAAATTTGATTGGTAACTCTAAAAGTGGTAAGGTCGAAAACTTGGAGTCAAATATTGACTGGTAATCCATTTTTCGAGCATCGGATTGAAGCGATTTTGGTTGGACTGGTAAGTTTCTACCAGTCATATTTTGGATGATAATGGTTTTCGCAGCTCCGCTCACTTATCGCTACCAGTTTTATTTTGGATGGTTATTCGGTTCTCGTGGCCCCGCTCGATTCTCGCTACCAGTAATATTTGGGATGGTTATTCGGTCCTCGCGGCCCCGCTCGATTCTCGTTACCAGTAATATTTGGGATGGTTATTAAATTCTCGCGGCCTCGCTTGATTCTCGCTACCAGTTTGATGTTGGATGGTTATTAGATTCTTGCAGCCCCGCTCGATTCTCACTGCCAGTTTTATTTTGCATGGTTAATTCGGTTCTCGTGGCCCCGCTCGATTCTCGCTACGACTTTTATTTTGGATGGTTTTTCGGTTCTCGCTACCAGTATTATTTTGCATGGTTAATTCGGTTCTCGTGGCCCCGCTCGATTCTCGCTACGACTTTTATTTTGGATGGTTATTCGGTTCTCGCGGCACCGCTCGATTCTCGCTATCAATATTATTTGGGATGGTTATTCGCTTCTCGCGGCCCCACTCGATTCTCGCTACCAGTCGAATTTTTACCGGTATTTTCATTATAGCTACGTTTAATTTTTACCGGTATTTTCATTCTCGCGGCCCCGCTCGGTGGTCGCTACAATCGAGTTGCTCCGGTCGTGATTATCTTTCATTTTTTTTTAATATCTCAGAGACCATAACATGAATGAAAAATGGGATGAAACTGAACACAAGGAAGGGATTTTGGGATCTTTAGGGAAATGGCATCAAAAGCTATTATATTTTTCTTTCCGTCACACAATTTTTTTTTTTCATATACATACAAAGAGTATTGTCAATCGTATTGCTTGGGTTCTTTGTCTTGAAGAGTGTATATTTTATTTCCAACCGTATTTCTTTACCTCTCAATATAAATTAAAATTTTTTCCAAATCTCGCCATCGTGTACAAACTCGAACTTGGTCTGTCAAAAAGAGTATTGGGAATAACTTGATCTTTGTTAAAGATTCGGTGTGATTCTCCACGAATGCTGCGCTTTATCTGCTGTGCAAACTGTATTTCTTAGCGATATACTCAGATTTTTCAAGTTCCAAAAGCTTTATCGAAGGCTTACAACAATTACTGTAACTGTTGATTCAATACTTCGTAATATTATTATGAGGCAATTCCATCAAGCAAGATTACATTTGCAATGAGTTTTTTCACCCTTTGATAATGAAATAAAGAATTAAATAATCGTTTCTACAATAAAAGAGTGTCGTCTTAATTCTTTAACCTGTATCCTTTTCACACTCTCAATTAAAAACGAAATTACGTCAACAGACTATTCATTGTTACGTATAGGGAATTCAATAACTTTATAAACTTTAACGTAAGTATATTCTCAAGTGAAGTGTACACGGTTACGGGACGCTGTGATACGTCGCGTATACTTGTCAGTAATTACATTTCGTTCCATCAACAGCTGTTTCTTGGAAGGAGTCATCCCTAACCAGTGAAGTTAAAACGACGTTGCGTCCGCGGTCTATTTCTTTTTGTTTGGTATTCAGTACGCCGTCCTGATCGGTTTCCCAAGTATTAGCAATTTTTATCCCGTATATCACCGCATTCTTTTTTATTATTATCGCCGGTAGCCGTACGTCTAGCAACTTTGAGAAATCCTCTTCTTGAAATGCGTAAACTGTGCATCTGTCTGCTCGGAGGTTCATCATCGGTATTTTCAAACCACGATACGAAGAATCCGTTAATTTCATCTCCTTCGTTTGTTATAAACGTGACAATTCTTATTATTTCAGCGAATTCGCCCTTTTTAGTAAAAATGAACTTGTCGCAACTGCGCGTATACTCTTTATCGGTATCTCTGCTCGTGTACATTGTTCCTTTAAAAATAGCTTTTCCGAAAACAGTTATTTTCCGACAGCACCTCAGTCTTTCTTCGGACAATATGTTTCGTTCCCACCCGAACAAGTCTCGCGTTGTACTTTTCCCGTAGCCTCTGAAATTACAAAAATCTTCGTAATCGTCGTCATTGCGGTTTTGCACTTTTTTGGCGGTATTTGTAATTTCTTTTACTATTCTTTTCGTCAAAACGTTTGCTATCCGATCGCTGCGGACGTTTCTTACGAAATCCGTCATTAAATATCTATTCACAATTTGCACTTGGCTACCGGTACTGCTGTTCAGTGACTTCAATATGGGCTGTTGAAACTTTCAAATGCGTAACAATTGTGCGCCCATATCGGTCCCCAACATTTAACGGAACGTGGCAGATGTCGCAGGAGGTGCATGTTCGTTGTCATGTGCTCAATTCCAAATAATTCTTCGTACTTCGCAACGAAGTCATTTATCAACACGGTAGTGATTTCCAGTTCTTCACTTGTGAATGTGTCACCGTTCGACGTATGCATAGCGTCCGACAGAGTTGTAAATAAAGTCAAGTACCTCTCGGGGATCAGCCCGTCCAAACATACCGTACAATAATACAACAGCCAATTGCGCCACTCGCTGGCCTTCCACAATTTGAAAAGTTGTATAGATTTTGGTTTTCTGGAAATACTGCTCGGTGTTCGAATCATCGAAAAACCTACGTCAATTATTCGTTGCATTCTTGCGCTCGTTTGTTCTATATCTGGCAGCGGCTCGAAGACGATCATGTGTGTCAATTTCTTAACAACGCCAATGTCAACGCAATGCATCGAGTCAACCACAACTCCGAGTCGCAGATCAAACTGTGGTAAGTATATCAACGTCGATTGTCCTATCAAACCCATCTATCTTATTCTGGTGCGTTGTGCTTCCTCCATATGCCTACGAATTTGTTGATCAGTTCGATTTATTATTTCTTCCATCGCAAATTTCCTAGAACCATTCTCCATTCTTGTTCCGGTCGCATAACAAAAATTACATCCATATTTACCATTGTAGCTAGTAGTACTTAGCAACTTCGCTCTGGCAGGCGAATCGAGAGTACAAATCGTAGTAACAAATTTACTGGTCACTTCTCCGTTTCCATCAGGACTCCATCAAATACCGGTAATATACAAGTCCTGCAGTTCTGAAATTATCGGTTCCAAGTATACCTCAAAGCTCGGTTGATCCTCGTCGACCCAAATTCCCGCTATGATAATGAAATGTTTTCGCGCATGGTGAGGAAGTTCGTTCAGCATTAGTAATACCGGCCACGCGCTCTGCTTTGAAGATTTCCCTACTTGGCATCCGTCCGTATTCAAAGTCAATGAAAAATTCCAATTCGAGTTTAAAAAACGACCTTCCTTCTGCAACTGTTTGTAGCATCTTCCATCGAAAACATCTTCTATTCCTTCTGGATTGATTTTTTGCCGCATATTCCGATAATTTAGGAGTTGAGTTATATTTCGTGTCTGGAAAATCCGTCGCAATTGCTTCTTCACGTCCAATTTTATAAAGAACGATACCAAAGACGATTCTTTGTTTGGCCCCGAAATTCCGCACGGACAGTCCTCTTGTGGTACCTTCCCTATTCCTACTATTACACATCTTGCAGTACATGTGCATGTATTACACATTTTGCAGTACTACCTTTACACATCTTGCAGTACATGTGACGTTCCTGCATTGTCTTTTCCTTCCTCCCAACTCTTTTCCACAGAGTCTCTTTCGTTGACGGTAGGGTGTTGTGGTTAGCAAGTTTCTTTATTCCCCTTATTATCCCTAAAGTTGCTTCGATACTCAAGTTGTATCGACTAGCTTCTGCCATCATTATCATGAGAAAATGGTTTTCTCGTACATCCGGTCTTAAGGTCATCAGAGGTCCTTGTTCAATGGAGAAAGCACTTATGTCTTAATCATCTTCTTCGTCGATGCCGTCATTGTTTTCGCCGTCACCACCACCACCGCCCCCGCCTCCGCCATCGTCATCGTCGTCGTCATTGCTACTTTCATCACCATCACGCCAGCCACCGTCGTCGCTGTCATCATCGTTGCAACCGTTGTTGTCGTCTTCGTCATTGACCTCGTCGTCGTCGTCTTCGCTGATAATTTGGCTCGCAGGGACACCGTTCAGATCGGCGATATCTAAATTCATGTCTTCACTATTACCATCATCAGTAAAAGACGAAGCGATAATAGTTTCCGCATCTTCTTCATCTTTAGCGTCGATGTCATGGCATTCGTTGTTTTTTACGTAATTCCATGCGGAGCAAGCTTCTTTCGCATTTGATACCGGTAATTCGGACGTTCCAGCACTGCAAGTATTCTCCGTGGAATCTCCAAGTGACTGCAAACAAAGTAACATGTTCTGCAACGTTAACGATGTGCGCCCTTACAATACATGGTGTACATCATGTTAACATTTCAGTTGGTAACGGACCCAGGCTCAATCGTCTCTGCGCATTTTCAAATTATTATTTTCCCCCAGTACCGGTACTAGAAAACGTCTTTTCATCTATTCGTTCTTACAAAGATGAATTCATGCGACAAGTTCTTTTTCACGATACGATTAAATAACACGACATGAATTTTATACTTATAGGATGTTATCAGACACGCTACATTGTTCTTTTCAAAAGAAAGTCTGCAATGCTGTAAACAAATTAAATTTTCACTTTCCACTTCGACATTTTTGCCCCGGAAATTTCATTAAGGGCGCATTTCATAAGACAACAGAACCCATCGTTTGGTATTTGTTGTAATTTGCATGAATATACTTCTTCACTTACCTCTTGTTCCTTTAATAAAAAAGGGAAATCTTTCGGCCCGGGAGGACGCTTTGACACCTTAAGAAATTCCAGTGTAAATTTTCTTCTTTTCCATCGCAAATATTTCTTGTCTTTGTACTTTTTTTTCGTGTTCCTTCATTCATCTTTACAATATTGCCTTCCTTGAAACTAATCGGCAGTCTTCTATCTTATCGCCAGACAATACAATGCCGGTAATTTTACTTTCTGCAACAAATGTTTCTTCCCTAAATGCCAAAAGTTCTTATATTTCTCCTCATCAACAGTTCCACCGTTGCACATGTCATCACTTACCTCAGTGAACGTTGCTGTAGACAATGAATGCTTTCCCTTACTTCCTTCCGATCGTGGTCTTATCCTTCAAATCGTACTACTTTCCCTTCACTCCGTGTTCTATCACTTCAATTTTTACTACTCTGAAACAAACAATAAATTTTGTCGTTCAATGCATTGTGCCACAATCGCATAACCCCTTTCTCAAAATACTTCGTGCAATGTTTTAAACATAATTTGAATAATATTTATGAAACGCCTGTGAACGTGCGTTTCTACTCGAATGTATTTAAAGCGAGAAGGATAGAATAATTTCTTTTTTCTACATGTACCGTCGTCCGTTCAATATATTCATTCACTCCTTGTGACATAAATTTTTCTACAAACCCAGGAAGTAACGAAAATCGTTACCGTTTATTCGTCAACTTTTGAAACGTGGACGTACGAGAAAAATTATCGAGAAGAATGCTGTTTGCCCCACAATTGAACGTTGACTTCGAAAATTCCGATTGCCGCTTTTTTCTTTCCTTACAAAATGTATACTCACCGATTCGCCAAACTTTGTGTACGCACGACCGCGGTAAGGAGCTGTAATGCCGTTCGCCGATGCAGAGGCTTCCTGGGAACTCGAAATTCTCAACTGATTACGAAAAAGAAATCAGAAATTACAATGCTGCCTGTTCTTACACTGCACAAGGGGTATGAAATCCCGAACAACAATTCGTTGTGATCAGCGCAACGACAATGGATGGTTACACAAATATTGGCAGAAAAGAATATAGACAAATTCAACGTGTTAGGATGCCCTTCTTAATAACAATATTTTCTACAATCCTCGATGAAGTAATATTCGAAAAAAACCATGTAAAAACTGTGACATTACATGTTTTACTTTAATACACTTGGAACATGTTCTTTCTCGTTCAAAAGAGAAACAATAAGAGGAAGAAAAGGGAACGAAAGTATTGTCGTATCTTCAATGTACTTGTACCATTGTTACGGAAATTCTTTCATTCCACTAACCAACGACATGAAAAAATTCCTTTTTCCTCTTTCGTGAAAAATGTCTCAACATTTACGTAAGAGATTATTATTTAATGGAACGGGACGAAATGTGGGACGATGTAACATTTCATATTCAAAATCTCTTTCGTATTTTTTAATAACATTTGAAATATTGTAATTAACCGGTTCGTCACTGTTTTCACCGGTAAATAGAACGGCCGGGGCTGGCCCGACGACACACGATTCGGAAGTCACCCGGAAACTTGTATTTTTCTGAAAATTGCAAAGAAATCCGCAATTACAATTTTGTCTCCTCGTACATTGGAAAGAAGGGAGATGTTTGAAAGAAAATAATCGCTATTTGCATAACGGCGATTGAACAGTCGTCGAGTACCGGTAGAAGGAAATAACGCATTTGTAGAAGCAGCTCGTTCATTTAAATATTCCCCGTAATACTAGTGCAAATATTTTCTTCGCAATAACGAATAAATAACTCTGAATGTACGAAACCAACTGTTAAGGACTTGAAATGTCTCCGCGTCCGTTGAAGAGGGAAAGAAATGCAAGTAAAAAAATGAAGATACGCCGTTGTTTGTTGAATTTCTTTTTTGTATCGTAACGGCAATTATATTTTCCTCACAACCAACGATATATCAGCATTCGTTCTCCCTTCTTCAAATGTATCAACATTGGAGTACGATGAAATTATTGTAGGGAACTTTGAACATTCTGGGACAAGTGTTAATTTTATTTTCGATATCCAGTCTCCATCTTAAACATTAAAAAAAAATGTACTCGCCTCTTCCACGCTTTTTGCACGTGTGCAAATCATTTGCGAGGTTCCATCGTTCTGCGCTCCTTCAGCTGACTCCCGAACGCTAATATTTTCCTGTAAATAATATACAAATTCGCTATTACCACTTTAACTCGTCGTGCGTTGTAAGGGAGGGAAATGTTTGAAAATATTTTGTCGCCATTCGCATTACGGAGCTTAAAAGGTCCATGAGTACCGGTAGAAAAAAATGGTTTCAGGTGAGATGTGCTCTCCTTAAAGCTACTTTTTAAAATTCTTATGCAAATATATTTGTTATACAATTAAAAGATACCTCGCAACGTCCGTTTCTCAATGGAATGTAATTAAAACGTCTCTGTTCCCGTTCGAGAGAGGAAGAATTATAAGTACAAAAAAATCGCGATTTATCGTCACATCTTGAAACTTCTCATTCCATCGTTTCGGCGTATATTTTTTCTTACCATACCAGGAAATAATGAAATTCGTTCTCGTTTCTTCGTTTCTATGCATCGACATTGACGAACGAAGAAATTATTTAACGGAACATCGAGCATTGCGGGAGTATTACGAATTTTGTTTTGAAAATCCGTTGCCCGTTACTTTCAATTTGAAAAAAATGTACCTCACCGCTTCGGCACGGGTTTCACAGGTGGAACACGTTTTCGATGTTCCCTCTTCGAGCGACGACCCAGCTGACTCCTCGTTACAAGGATTTTCCTGTAAATTACATAAAAATTTGCAATTATCATTTCGACCCGTCACACGTTGCAAACTTTACCGGTAGAAAGAAATAAAAATTGTTAAAGGAGAGACGTCCTCTTCTTTATTACGATGCTTTTTCAAATTACCGCGCAAACATATTTCTCATAAAATGGTCAAGATACCTCTCAACGTGCATTCCTCAATTGAATTTACTGCGAATGTCTCTGTTCCCGTTCGAGGGAGAAAGAGATATAAGTACATGAAAATCGAGATTTATTGTTGGCAATTTGTCTTTACTTCACAGTCAATTCTTTGACCCGAGGACTACTACGTTTTCCCCGTTCCAACTTCAGCACGCACTTGTTTTTTTCTTTGCCTTGGATACAGACACACAACAAACATTCATTCATTCCTGATTGTACCGCGTTCCTCTCTTGTAGCACCAATAAAGGCAAATTAACTGATACCCTTCACAAATCCGTAGTGAAAATTACTTGTACTGAAATAAACCTAACATTTATCGACAAATCTTGAAATTTCTCATTCCATCGTTGCGGCGTGTATTTTTTTCTACCAAGCAAATTAACGAAATTCGATCTTCTGAATTCGTTCAATGTTTTATCATCGACATAATTATTCAACTTATTATTGTGAATCGTGGCAAATGTGTAAATTTTAAAAAAGTGGAGGTGGGTTTGGAATAAATTCAACTAACCTTGCATGTCCGACGATCGCCGATGCAACGATGACCGAAGCGAATACAGGAGAAGTTTATTCCTTTTCTAGTTCTTTCCTTCCAGTGACGAATTTCGTCTAAGGCGCGTACGAATCCTCATCTTGACATATCGGTAAAAGTAGCCTCGGTCAGAGATTCGGTAAAAATGCCGCTACTGCGATGTGTAAAAAGAAAGTGAAAAACAAATTTTTCACGATTCTTATATTCCCCACTGTAAGACGCTTTTAGCGAATGATCACATATATGCATAGAAAATGATACAACGGCTTTCACGAAAACCTCAAACTTTTTTGTCGGGAATAAATGAAGAACGCGATACTTTATGTTAGCGCGAGGAAAGCAGGGACTGTAAAAATCGAATATGGTGGATGGCACAATATTGTGACCAAAATCGTGACAACGTGATTCGACTAGTGCAACGGAAACGCGGACATGCGAGACAAAGGAGAAGCAGGGCTGTAACTTTTCGACATGAATTCATCATAATATGCCACATGCGCGGCATTAAAGAAAATTGAACTCACAGAGGAAGACGGCGGGTTCAGAAAGGATACGTAACGATATATGTTCGATATTTTTTTTAACCTTAAACGTTGACGAAAATACGAAAAAAAATTAAGAATACATGAGAAAAACGTAAATACCGGTACGTGATTTATTTAATCAATGGTTCGTGGCTTAACATCGCGTTTGAATACACACACACGTGAAACCCACGCGATGAGACTGCGAATAACGATTAACACGTTAACCTCGTTAACCACTGTACGAACGAATAAGTACGCGCGCAATATTAATCACTTCTTAAATATTGACTCCAGGGAAGCTCCAGTGTTCCAGCGAAAAACACAGTAGTTAATTATATTTAAGAAAAGAAACTGCGTAATAAAACATTAAGATGGCGTATTTATATCCCGATTGAACGGATATTCGAGCGCGTACAACGAGATGAGTGCACAGGCGAGAACGTGCCGGCAAAGCAGGGTTGGACACTTTGAAAAAATAAAAGTGACGCAACCAGAGATTAGTAGGGAGATCAGCCCCCTGTCGCCATCAGTCATACATGGCTCGCGTAACGTCCGTCGTTTTTATTTTCAATCGCTGCCACGTGTGGCGTTAGTAGTCACCTGTTCGATAACTATATATGTGACATATAACCTGTGAACCAGCCGAACCCACCAAACAATGGAGAAAATGTTTATTATAATCATTATTATTATATTATTTCAATCGTTTAAAATGATGTAACTCGAAATGTATTTTTTTTTTGGCAGTTAGAGACCGAGAAGTAAGTGTATGCGTGCGTGTCGGTTTCTCAACAAGCATGAACATTTCAAGAAATAAATCGATACATATAAATATGAGGAAAAATATATTTATTTCCCTTGAATAATTTTGAAATTCAAAATATCAACATTTAATGTACATTTTAATAAAATGACCGGTTTTTTAATTATAATATATAAATGAACCTTGAATATTTTTCACGCGGTACACAATTTCGAACTTTTTTTTTACCGTTTCATTTTCTGTCAACACTTTTGTTTTAGACTTACCGGTATTTCGTTGTTTTGAAGTTCTGGATGACCAGCTGTTATTTCCCTCGTGGGGGAGCCCATGGCAGGGTTGTGTCTCTCGCATTAACCTGGAATGAACCATAATGTTGGTTAAGGCAATGGCGATCACTTTCAACATATTAAGTTTACATCTGTTTAAATTGTTTAAATGTTTAAATGTTTAAATTTTTAAAGTAAAATAATTTTATAAGATTAAATTTGGGGGATTTAATTTTTAGAATAATTGTGTTTTAGAATTTTGAGAAAAATAATTTTCTTTAACAATTTGTGTGAAAGTTTTGTTCAAATTTGGAAAGTTAAATAATTTTATAGAATTAAATTGGGGGGTTCAATTTTTTGGAATAATTTTGTTTTAGACTTACCGGTATTTCGTTGTTTTGAAGTTCTGGATGACCAGCTGTTATTTCCCTCGTGGGGGGAGCCCATGGCAGGGTTGTGTCTCTCGCATTAACCTGGAATGAGCCATAATGTTGGTTAACGCAACGGCGATCACTTTCAACATATTAAGCTTACATCTGTTTAAATGTTTAAATGTTTAAATTTTTAAAGTAAAATAATTTTATAAGATTAAATTTGGGGGATTTCATTTTTAGAATAATTTTGTTTTAGAATTTTGAGAAAAATAATTTTGTTTAACAATTTGTGTGAAAGTTTTGTTCAAATTTTGAAACGTAAAATAATTTTATAGAATTAAATTGAGGGGTTTAATTTTTTTTAATAATTTTGTTTTATAATTTTGAGAAAAATAATTTTGTTTAAGAATTTGTGTGAAAGTTTTATTCAAATTTGGAAAGTAAAATAATTTTATAGAATTAAATTGGGGGGTTTAATTTTTTTGAATAATTTTGTTTTAGACTTACCGGTATTTCGTTTTTTTGTAGTTCCGGATAACCAGCTGTTATTACCCTCGCGGGGGGAGCCCATGGCAGGGTTGGTTTTGTTATCGCATTATCCTGGAATGAGCCATAAAACATTTTTTTTAATTCTGACATTTTTTTAAAATTATTTCGAACCAATTTGGGGAGTAAGACCATTAACATTCGATTTTGCCCTTCTTAAGGACAGGTCTAGTGTACATATATATATACTCGCACGAAGCAAATTGAATTGATGGAACATAAGCAAGGTAAGGTAAACAGAGTGAAAAGTTCCTCCGACATTTCAGATTCACACTGAACGTACGCACTTTTTTGTTTCCGCAATCGCAGATTATTTCAATTCTTTCGACAACAGCAAAAACGCTGACAGTGATTGTTAATTAGATGGCTAGATTGGAAGAAAAAGTTTGAAAACAAAAAATCATGTAACGTATTTCTTTTTTACCCTCCACCGTAATGACACTTTTTAACGTTTTTTCTTTTCATATTAGGACTTCCCCCACCTTAATTCAACATGTAACATCGTTTGTTATCCTTAACAATACCCCAAAAAATTTTGGACCGATTTTGGGCTGGAGTCGTGATTCTATAGTTTTTACCAATATTTGAATAATATGCATGTCTTATAAATTTGAGCAAAATCGGTGGTGGGTAATGCCCCCTTGTCGGTGTACGTTTTTTGAGACTTACCAGTAATGCACTGCAGGTGTGCTGACCCTCGTCGCTGGTCTGTTGGAACGAAACATTTTGAGGGAGCACCGCGTCTGTCTCAGTACATGAAGCGCACTTCGATGGACCATTATTATACAAGGATGACCAGCATGTCGAAGATGGACACGTCGGCCGTTTGGGGTAGGCCTCGTAATGTCGACATTCCTGTGCAGCCGTAATTTGTGTGTAGAATACACGTTCGTGAAACGCACATATGTTAAAGATTCACGTTCGTGGCGGAATACATAATATAGGTTATAAAATACGTCGTCGAAAAATAATTAAAAAAAAAACTACGTATCTCCGCGCGATAAAAACTATATCATTAAGAAGAGAAAAAAAATCCTATCCAACACAATAACGATTAAAACCCCTGAAATCGTGCTACTGAATTGTAAAATTTTACCTTCCCGGGTACTTGCTGGCCGCACGCGTAGCAAACACATCGAACTTGAAAAGGCATAGCGTGTCGTTGGTTTATTGAAAAAATAATATATTATGCTTTCGTTTTTTATTTCTTTTGGAAGTTCCAGCAGGTTCACAATTCTTAAACAACCACGATTCATTTTAACAATACGGCACCGACAGTGTGAAACACGTGTTCCTCAGAGGAAGCTGATATGCAAAATGGTTGCTTCGAGATATCGGCTGATGCCAAACTGGCTGCACATGCGTTAATCCAGGAGACGCGGATTGGTTGATGCACTTGTATCAACCAATCAGCGTTCGCTCGCTGCGCCATTGCAGATCTTTCCGTTGGATTTTCGAACGGAAAATGAGAAAAGCCAGACGCATTGTAGCAGAAAATTCAAATTGTCTTGGCTAGGAAGATTGTTCCAATGAAAATTCGATTTTGATTGAAAAGAATACCGAATGGACGTTCGATCGTTTGGTGGTCGTAAGAAATGTCGATACATGTTTGATTCACTAACAAAGTTTGTTGAAGAAAGATTTAATTATAATTAAGAAAACGCGTTGTACTAAAGTACCGGCGTAGCATCGTTGTCAGGCGGCGTTTCGATTACGGCGTAACTCAGAAGAAAAGGGCGCGTGCGAAAGACAAAGCGAACGGTAGAATAATGGCGAAGGCGTCACGGCACTTGTCGGTGTAGTGTACGATATTAAACGTTCTTAAAGGTGAATAATTGTTTTGAAAAAATAGCGAGGTTGTTATATTCAATTAGGATTAGTGAATCGTTTCATTCGTGTCGTGAAATAGTTGAACGAAGAAAAATATTAGGCGTGATTAAGGAAACATTTTGTGTATGCTCGCGTGAAGACGATCGAACAATGGAAAAAAATACGAGATAATGTGGCAAGAAAAGAGTGGCCGCACCGTGAAAAAAGTGGTCCGCCCACAGGAATTGATCTATCGAGACACGAAGGATCAAATTGTCGAGTGTACGGAAATTTTTTTGGAAGATTACGTGACGAACTCGAATGCGCTGACAACGATTCGTTATCGAGTTACCGGTAATGATGACGACAGGGAAAATGTTGAGGATTCTTTCAGGAGAGTTCGCATCGTTGGCTACGGAGGTAAGTTAATTATTCGCATTAATGCGTTACAAGTATATTTTTGTGATGGCGAAGAAGTATAATAATATTAAAACGTTTTGTGGGAGAATACAATGGACGAAAAAGGGAAATGAACATTTGCGAGGATGAAGTGGACGACGCGAGGAAAGGAAACATTTTCATAGGTATACTTGTGATTCGCAGGTTATGAAGAATCAAGAGATGAGGCGGAGATTAAGGTGAACGAGGCACTGGGGCGTGGGAAAAGAATTATGAAAAAAAAATCCACATGGACACGCCGGACACACTCGTGAAAAGGAATTACGAAAGAGATCAAGCGGCGCCTATAGGTAGCAGAGACAACAGCGTTAAGGTAATGGGAAAGCAGCTGCTGAGGAAGAAGGTAAGCGTGAGAATTTTGTTGTATTTTCAGATGAGTCGTTAGACGACGAGAATCAAACTTTTCCTTCATGAAGAATTACGCGTAACATGCAGAAAGGATTTTTCTGTATCGATGTACCGATACATGTTCCCTACCAGTGAATCCACTTACCAAGATGTTATCGCCCTTTACAATTTTGTTGCATCAAAGAATTTGCGCTCAAAGGGAAAATAGAAATGGCGTAGCGGAAATTTTGCACTTTATGATGACTGTACATTTGTATTTCAAATGAATGTACAGTTGACCGATGATCGGAGGTGTAATGCGACAGGGAGAAAACATGAACGGTATATTGATCTATTCGCATGTTACTGTTACCGGTAATTGGAGGTGACGAGGCAATTATACCGTGAACGTAAGAAAATGTAACTGCTTATCGCAGCGGAAAATTTATTAACGTCAACTGCGTGATATTTAGAAAACATTCGGATTTGAAACTTGTAATGGACGACCCCTTATTAAAATCTGACGATATTGCCATGTACACAAAAAATTAATTTTATTCATTCAAATGTTGTAAAAACATGACATGTACATGCTGTGACTATAATTTAAGGGATACAATGATAATGATGAAGAAAACGAAGAACTCCAGTCGTCAAAGAGTGAATGGCGTGGTGAACCGGGGAGCGACGAAAGGTCGGAAGCATGCAACGGGGAGTCGCGTAGAGAAAGCAGCAACGATGAAAATGTCAAGGAGGTATGGAAAAAATTGCAGCCAGTGTAAGAGTTGTTGGTCCAACATTGATTATGAAGTTATCGCAAATATATTGAAACAGGTGGAAGAAATGAAGTGCGCAGAACACGACGACAGTACCGTGGCAGGATGTGAGGGAATAGGTACCGGTAAAGAGGTGTTGACGCCAACGGAATTGAAGACGAATGGAACGAAGAACTGTCATTCTGAGGGTCGCGACAAAATTGAAAATGATTCACAGGAAGAAAGCGACGTCGCCGCGGGTAACTCGGATGGTTCGCACACGGAGGAAAACGACGACTTGGGGTACATTGAAGACGCTTGTGACGTAAGTCATCGCAATTTTCGCGGTTAACTTTGCGAGTATTCCAAGCCGTATAAATGAAATAATAATTTTTGTTCCAAATGTAGGAAAGTGATAGAGATGCTACTCGCTCCGCGAAGAAGGGTTGGTTGGTTGTTGTGAAGCGGACGCACGATGACGATCGAAGTTCCGTTCATGAGAATACTACAGATGACAAACAATTGGAAAAAGATCACACGAAAAGGAAACAAGGAACTGTAAGAAGGGGTTAAGAAAAATGTTGTCAGTATTTTCATTGTGAAGAGTAGGCGTGAAACGTCGAGGGAAATGATTGAGTAACAAAAGTACCAAGTGCGATGGGATACAAATTGTTTATTCTTCTTCTTCTTACTCAATGGTGTGAAACCTTAGCAAAAAAAGAGTAGTTGCTCTTGAAATGGAGGGCGAACGTCCGGAGAAGAACTTCATTTTGACCCACGTACTGGCGGCGGACGATGAAGAGAACGGAGGAGGGAACTGTGAGGATGCTTGCAGTGATACGTACAGCGATAATGGTACAGTTACAACCGACACCCCGGAAAGTTGGGGAATGAAAAGGCCGAACAGGGACACGCTATCATCAAAGAGATATAAAATTACCGGTCATGAGGCCTTGCCACGAAAGGAGCATAACCTTAATGAAGAAAGAGATAATGAGAAATTGAAAAATCCGATGACACTCAAAACTTCATCGGACAAATTGGTCGGCGTACGTACCTCTGCAGACATTGGAAAATCCAAGAGGGTCGTCTTAAGTTTTGTTAACGACACCCGTGACGGCGGGCGTGTAAGTTTTAATATTGTTATAACAAATTTATGGGTACTGTAAGTCGTAAGAAAATAATAATAATATTTATGTTAATTTCAGAAAAATTTCCAGAACCCCAAGAACATCCCAAAAGCGAATAAGAAAATTGTGGTAAAGAAAATGGAGTCATACGCCGGGATGAGCGGAAAGATTGATGCAATCAGAATACCACATATCGCGCAACAACGCGACAGTGAGAACACTGCAGTGGTAAGCTGGCTTTATTGAATTCATGAAACGGTATCAACCTCATCCCGGACCGACGTGCTTCGTCCAGAAAAGAAATGGGTTGGCGAAAGACGCATTGAAGGCGACAAATGTTCATTGTTATTTATGACGTATTCGTTTTACAGTCGCAAGAGACTCCGCTGCGAAAGGGCAAGCCACGCGTTAGCAGATATTTGAAAATGACCGATTCGAAAACCAACATTATTGACGGAGTAGGAAAAGGAAAGAGGTTGGAAAAGAAAGGGAACCGGTGTTACGACAAGTGCTCGGGCAATGAAAGCACGGAAACCGTTCTAAACGAAGATAATAAAAAGAAAAAAGTCGTCGAGCGATGGAAAAAAGAGAAAATTGCCGTAACGGGAAAGAGCAACGTGAAACAACCGAAAAGAGCGTGCGATGTTGCTACGAATGATGCGTTCAAATCAACGTTACCGGTACGAATAATGCATTAACAAGTAATGTGACGATTTATTACAAACGCGAACGATATCATTAATTGATATTTACTGCAGGTTAACAGCAAAATAATGAAGAAAGTGACGAAGAAAGTAACGCCGCCGTTCAGTAAACCGGGAACATCATCCATGCAGGTTGCATGAACACTTTATTTCATGACGATATATGTTGCGACGTTCATGAATTCGCACTATAGCCTGGAAAAATGGCATTGATTGCAGGCAATCTGGAAGGGGATAGCAACTGCAAAGGGACGTAAGAGGAAGAGAGAAGATCCTTTCGAGTTCAACGAGAGTGAGGAAGATATACGCAAATGTACGAAGAAGCAGAAAACACAGTCGTTACCGGTACAAGAAAACGTGAAAGAAAGAAGCTTTTCTCAACGAAACAAGAAAAAATCAGACGGAGGAAAAGAACAGGTAACAGTAAGTATTTTTAACCTATAATAAAGAAATTAAAAATAATTGGAGTGCCAGGGAGCGTGTTTTATTCTGTCATGAACTCTGAATTGCAAGTTTAATTGCATGAACAATGGAATTTGAATTTATTCATAGGCGAGAAGAGAAAAAACGCACAATATATATAGGCGAGCCGTTGTCCAAAGCGCTAATGGCAGTAAAAATGATAAAGATAAGGAAGAAACTGCAATCGGTGTCACGTCTTCTGAAAGGCGCAAGGAAGCGTTACGGGAAATGGTAATAACAGCAAAGAAACGACGATGATAATAGGAGCATGTAACGGTAGAATAATAATTTTCTTCAAGAATTATTCCTTATTCACAGGCTACAGAATTTAACATATTGGTCAAGCAAATGAACAGATTTGTCAAAAGGTTTGCAAAGTTGTGCGAAGTAGAAAGCAGTGACGGGTCAGAGTTCGAAATAGTTGACCCAGAGGACGAAAACGAGGATGAAATCGAAGTAGCTCCAAACTGGAAGTTACCCCGCGAAACTGTTGCAAAAGCGGGACTGAGTAACTCCATGAGTAATCGAATGGGCATCCTTATGCGAAGCTTGTGGGACGAGGAAACGAGGAAGGAATTAACAACGAAGAAAGATGGCAAAGGGGCGGCCGGAAAGAAGCGAGTGTCAATTGAGGAAGCAAAATTAATAAGGAGTGAGTGTTACAGTGTCATTGAAGCGTGTACGTGCGACACGCATATATCGTAAGGATAACGTTAAAGAAATCATGAAATTCCATTCCGTTACAATATGAATTTATTAAGTCCTTTTCGAATTTTTCATTAACAGCAGTATGCTACAACCTCCGAAAATATCGAAAATTACCGTTGAACGAAGTTGAAACTGTGGAAGATACGATGCAAGCGATAGGGAAAAAATTAGCGTATAATCGGTACAACGTAATACGCTATCAGATGCACAGATGGAACAAACAGACTCATGTACATGAAGCAGCATTGCAAGAAAATGAAAGTGATCGCGATTATGACGCCGGCACCAGCGACGACGATAACGAAACAAACGAGAAAGATGACTGTGAAGAGGTGTATGAGGACAGCGCAGAGGAGAGGAACGACGACGACAACGATAACGACGAAGAAGAAGAAGACACCGGGAACGACAGCAACAATAACTGATATGCCCGCGATAAAAAAGTTGTTAAAGTATGAGCGTACCGGTAACATGTGCAGAATGAAAATAACCTATTTAAAAAAGCAATCATAACGATACGTAACTGTATATATATGTACAATGTGTACTTTCATTGAGGCGTCCTCCGTAATAGTGAATGAGTGTCCACACGGAACCTTTTATAGTTGATAATGCTCCGCAAAGAAAAATAGAACCGTTGCAAACCGTGCGAAACCACGTTTTCGTAAAAAAAAAAGAAGAAATCGGTAATATTTATTTTAATACACCCTCCTCACAGAATTTGAATCGAAGTACCAAAAATCACGTGAATCAAATGCGATAACACGTGTGTGAAGAATTTTTTTTCAAACCTCTTTCATTTTATACCTATGAAATAAAACTTTTATAATATTCTTTCAAAGTAATGAGTCAAAGCAGTGGACTTACCGGCTTACGCACGATTACTAGTAACGAGAAATTATAACACATTTCCAAGTTGAACAAACATTTTTTATTATTCGCAAGTTCATCGATAAACTTAATTAACCCGATACTTAATTAACCCGATACGGTTATCGTCGGTCGCTGAAGACCGAAATCATTATTCATCAATGCCAGGAGAGTGGGTGTGTTTATGATGAAAATATTTTTTCCTACCTCTTCATTGTATGCCCGTAAAGTAGAAGTTTTTAAAAGTGTTCAAACATTCCTCGGATCTTCAACGAAACACGAAAACCTCAGTAAGGGCGGAAGAAAACGGTAACACGAGCGGGCTAACAACCGTCTTCAACTGTCCACAAGAGAAAAACAACATTGTCAGGGAATTAAAAGAGACGTATCGTTGCACAAGAATGCAGCCGAAGGTTAAAAATGCGCGCTTAGAGAAGGAGAGCACCGAAGAATCATTAGAAATAGCGTTTGATACATATGTACAAAATAAATGTGTAAGAAAAAATTAATATTGATGCTTATAATGCTACTACTCCCAATATCCCGAAACCCCTTCCCGTCTGTTGTGTTTCATCCCACTTTTTTATTTATCCCATCATTTAAAAAAGTAATGACAGTAAATAAAATATAATCACAACCCAAGAAACTCGGCGGTAACGACCAACGAGCGAGAACCGAATAACCATCCAAAATAAAACTGGTAGCGAGAATAGAGCGGTGCCGCGAGAACCGAATAACCATGCCAAATATTACTGGTAGCGAGAATCGAGCGGGACCGCGGGAACCGAATAACCATCCGAAATAAAAGTGGTAGCGAGAATCGAGCGGGGCCGCGAGAACCGAATAACCATCCCAAATAATACTGGTAGCGAGAATCGAGCGGGGCCGCGAGAACAGAATAACCATCCCAAATAATACTGGTAGCGAGAATCGAGCGGGGCTGCGAGAACCGAATGACCATCCAAAATAATACTGGTAGCGAGAATCGAGCGGTGCCGCGAGAACCGAATAACCATGCCAAATATTACTGGTAGCGATAATCGAGCGGGGCCGCGGGAACCGAATAACCATCCGAAATAAAACTGGTAGCGAGAATCGAGCGGGGCCGCGAGAACCGAATAACCATCCCAAATAATACTGGTAACGAGAATCGAGCCGGGCCGCGAGAACCGAATAACCATCCACAATATGACTGGTAGCGAGTAACCAGCGGAGCAGCGAGAACCGAACAACCATCCAAATTATAACTGGTAAGTGGGGTTTACCAATCTATTTTTGAATCGCACGACTTTACATGAAAAGTGTCGCACCAATCAAAATTTGGCTCAATGTTTTCGAACTTACCACTTTGTAAAATCGCACAACCCGCTAGGGTTGGAACGTAATTTCCATAGAATAAGCTGAGATGACAGCGGCATACCTTACGATGCAGCTAGAACGATAATTCGATAAATCTTGCAAAGAGCTCCTACCATCTATGCGAAGGGATTCGAGAAATGCGCATGGTTATCAAAATTCACGATCCTTCAACAAAAGTAATCGATTTGCAGACTCTAGACTGTCCATCGCTACAAAAGTTGCCGAAAATCACCTGCGCGCATGAGAATTTAAAATCGCTGAAAAGCTAATTGAGTGTAGACGAAGCGTTGTGTGAGCGAGGAATTTTTTTAAAATGAATAAAAAACATTTGGAAGAAAATATATGTAATTTGTTTTCCATATTCTACGACGAAAATAGTTTGAATTTTTTCTTCCCTTACATTTCGATAAAACAGTTTTTTTTAAATACATTTTTACATAGTCAACACTAAAAACGTCGAAAACGATGGCGAGATGACTGTGATGCCGACAGCTGTTCCACTCAACGATGCTGCCCCAACGAATTTCGTCTTCTCCACACGCTCCGAGACGATGGAACTTGACGCTGTTGTATTTTCTATAACACCATGTAGAGTTGACCATTTGCTCGCCAGTTGCAGCATTCTCTCGATGATGCGGACAGCCGTTCGACGATGGTGTTTCAACGAATTTTGTCTTTTCCACCATGTGTGCTCAGAGTTGGAAGAAGTCGACGTTGGTGTATTTTTCACTTATGTACATCATGTAGAGATGATGATCACATGCCGCTTGCCGCATACGTTCGAACGTTTCTGAATCTTCGTCGAAGGCCTTCATAAGTCACGCTGGTAAAAAGACAGTGAACTCATCCGCATGAATGCGGAGTTCGACAGCTTCTTCATTGGAAGGAATTCCGCCATCCATGTGACTTTGTTGATACTCGTGAAAGTAATTTTTCACACTTTTAAAGTTCCTTTTTTGGAGAGATGTTGATAGTGCGGTGGAATAGTGTAGTCTGAGCTTGGACCACGGAATTATAAGCTCCCTCGAACCCTCCCACTCAAATTTTCAAACTACTCCCGACTTTTCCAATCGTGAAAATCAGGTTCAAACACCTTCGAAAAAACCTCGTACGTGGACATTTCCGCACGACATTTTTTCACGCTCCCGAAAAAAATGGGGTCAAACACGTTTGAAGAACCCCGTACATGGAGACTTTCCACAACATTTTTCACATTCCCGACGTTGTTGTGGGGGGACATCGATGTGATCTTTCTTCTGTGGCGTATTATAATGCTCCATGCATGAAAGATATGATATCACTTCACTGTCATCCAAATGATATTCTGGCGAAAAATCCTACAATAAGCCAATACATTCATCCCAATATTTTAGGAGCAAGTCCTTTGGAACCAGTGCGAGCTCGTTTTTGGTCAAGTCCAGGGGATGCTTGGCCGGATGCACTGCGCACATAATCGCACATATGAACATCTCGACGGTATATTTCGAAATGAAACCGAGTCCTCGATGTACCGAATTTGTTTTCGTGCAGCTGTACTCAAGTCGTCCATCCGCGGTCAAAGACGTTGTTGACAAAACTTTATAGTTTGTCCAAGAAATCCTGAACTTGTTAGGACCTGTCTCCGGTGTGGGCGAGACTCGTGACAGGAGTGAACACGCATACAAACATTTTGAGGATTTTGGAAACGAAAAGAAAGCATCACACGCGCATCTCATAAATAAAGGGCTTTGAAAAGCCGTCCCCTTTATGTAGTGTCTTCAAATTAACGAAATTTTCCTATCCGTATATGGTTATTACACGCACACATCGTGTGTGTCAGTTTTTTTTCACACAGACTAAATAGTGTAGAAAGAAAAACACACTCCGCTTGCATCGATGATGATCTTTTTTATGTCTATAATAAATTATAAGATTTATCGGTTTTCAATGCTCACCCACCACTACCTGACCCCCGCTCCCACAATACACTGGTCGACAACGCCTTCCGCCTCTCGCCAGTCGCTCTTCGGACCACATGACTACCCCCTTGACAGAGACCCCTGGCGTGACGTCACATCCTACAATGCTCCGAAATCCCGAAAAAGCGGACACAATTCCGAATTCGCGTAAGAGTCTATACTTGGGGGTTTTTGGGGTCGCTGAATACAAACCGAAGTCAAAACCTCAAATAACAAAATGGTGGATCCGAAACGGTACAAAATTTCTTCAAAAACCTGTTCGATTCGGGTGAAAGTCTGTACTCGGGGGTTTTTGGGCTCGCGGAATACGAATCAGAAGTCAAAATTTCAAAAAAAAAAATGGCGGATCCGTCGTGATAAAAAATGACCTCAAAAACCTATTTGATTCGGGTGAAAATCTGTGCTCGGGGATTTTTGGGATCGCTGAATACGAATCTGAAGCGAACATTTCGAAAAACACAATGCTGGACTCAATATGGACGGCTACTTTTTGGAGAGTCGATTTCATTTGCACAAAATTCATTTTTTAGGAGTTTCCAAGGCGGTGACGGTTTGGGACGAAGAGGTTTAGGATAAAATAATTAATCCTTGTTATAATAATACTAAAAATTTATTTTTATATAATCCTACAATGTCTACTCCTACTACTACTACTACTACAACGTCTTACTCGCTATCTAATGGATGCGGCGCAAACTAGATATTAGTGGATCAAAAGTCTGCCAAAAACATCTTCCATGGTTTTAGCTCGGTCACATTTTCGTGAAAAACCTCGCTGGAATTTTAAAATATATTTGTTACACGATTATATATCAATATCAAAGAGTCAATAATTTCAGAACCGTGTATCAGAATTTTGTACACTGTCGTTGGCATGTAATACCACCCATACAGGTCAACAAATTTTCTTGTAGTAATTTCTGTGTAGAAGCCAAATGTTGGTATATTGATCTCGAACACACAAGAAATCACCTGCAATATCACATGAAATCGCTTTATCGATTCCTCGTCAAATCCCGTTATAGAAGCAGAGATTTAGGAATTTTCGAAAAACCGCCAAACTGTATTTCCGTTATTTCAAGTTCCGTAGCCTTATTTTGGTTCATCAACAATAAGCCCTAATTTCTTACGAAAACCTTGTTGTATATTTGTTTTCTCCTCTTAAGTCCTTCTTTATCCTCATTGCGCGTTTGTTACTTTTTTTATGTCTAATTTGTAATATACATGCGAGCAACTTTCGAAAAACCGTATCCAAGCATGCAGCGACGATATTCCGAATTTGACGTAATCTTTGATGATCGGTCTTTGCAACATCTTATCGATATCATTTAAATCTTTAGACGTAGCGCCACAAAGGTAGCAACGCATACTTGACGATGTATTCGTAATCGAATTACAAACTTTGCCATCTATCATTGTCAACCCAAGTTTGAAATGGATGTTAATTTTTCTTCCGTAAAGTATGGTTTCAAAGGACAAGGTCCTAGTTGCTTCGGCAGTTTCGTGCAAAAAAACAATTTTTATCGGGCGACAGAATCTTGGCGACGAAGGACGAGGATTTCTCCAAATAATAACCTGTGAATTGATTGTATCATAGATTTGCAAGGGGACAAGTGAAATTTTAAAAAAATTGTCATCGGATTTATTGCCATCTTCATCGCTGAATTTTTGTTTGTGAGTGCTTTGACCAGAAGTGCCATCGCATCCCCACTTGCATATCAATTCTAAACCTGCAAGTTCGTTTTCAGGAAGACTTCTAATAAAGTCCGATTGTGCCAATAACAATCGTTCAGCTGTATGATTTAACAATGCTTGGAGTCCAACTGTGGCTGCACTTTCAGTTATAGACATTTCGGACTTATCAGGGTAACACTTTTTCTTAGCTTCTAATACAGTACTATAAGGCAATCTTCTATACAGTACTACAAGGCGATCCTCTACAATTTATCATAGCGGATGTGGAACGTATTAATTGATATACGCTCTTCGTCACTCCACCTTCTACAACAAATGATAACACATCGTTGCCTGTCAATACTTTTTCTGGAACGTGTTCCATAGATTCCCGGTACTTTGATGCGGTTGATTGACTGTCTTCTGTAACATCTCTAATTACCTTCGAAGCCTCTAAATTTCCAGAAGCCCGGAGACCCATTTGTGTAGCGTAGGCTAGTTCTTGGACGCTGTATTTTTCACGAATCTTTTCCGTCTTCCTCCGTTTTGACCTGTCACTCAAATCGTCCCAACTTGTCGAAGGACGCCTGGGCCCCGCTGTGTTTTCCGGGGAAGTCGTCGAACCTTCATTTTCAGTTGTGAAAAGTACAGGTACGTTGAGCCAGATTTCGAATTTTGAGTACAATCGATTTTCTGTCCTGTTCACTTGTTTCCACCTTTTCCTGAATTCGGATACTGATGTTGTGAGGGCATCTTTTTTATTTGGCGGAAAAATGTATGGATGCTCCTGTTTTTTTTCTTAAACCTGTGCTTCAATAATTTCACTGAGCGCGTTGATGTTTCCATTTAACACTGGTTGCACGAATTCGAAAATTTCCTTCCTCGTGAAAGAAACTTCTTTGATATCATCCGGAGGAACTGTAAGAATTAAAAAATATGATTATTTAAACAAATGATTTTTACCAATTTCCTATGAACCACATTTCGGACGAGAAAACTACGAAAAACTGCCGAACGTAAACACATCTTCCCACAAAAATAATAACTAAAGCCAAAAGAACAGCTATGTGCAGCTAGTTTTTGGATATGCTTTGAAGAAATGTCTAAGCAACAATCTCCATTTTGATTCAGAGCCCTACCCAACCCCACTTTTCACTTATTGCTTTTTTGAACACGAATTTTTAGAACGTGGCAAAGGAAAACACCACCACCGTTATTAAGTATTCACTATTTCATATATTGTCAATAATATTTCTGCACAGGACATTTAAATTGGTAAACGGAATGCGTTCCCAAGCCAGTTAGGGACGCTCTCCCTTCCTTAACGGTCATAACACCTAGTTGGGGTACCATTACAACTATTCTAACCATTAAAACTCCCTAGAATTTTTTTTTATTTTCGTCCGCTTTTTCGGGATTACGGACCACTGTGCGCCCCCCCCTCTCCGGTGTGCATACAAGGCTTCGTCGCGCTGGACCCCGCGGCCTCGCTCCTCCAGAGATCCAAGGGTTGGCTGGTCCATTACATCTGGCCCATTACATCTACTCTTGGTGGCGGCCTCCGCTTCACGGAGACTGTGTTCGGTCTTCCCCTTATTCGGTTTTTCGTTATTTTTCTTTTCCTTTTTGTTATCGTGAATCGCGTGGTTCGGGATCACGGCGGAGTGCGTGTCTGTGATTGTTAAGTTCCGCGGGGAAAAATTAAGAAGATCCAAGGGTGAGTCGATGTGGGAGAGTTCGTCGATGTCAGTGTGAGTATGAGTGACGGTGTGGGTGCGAATAGGGTCGACGATGAGACCGCCTCTTTCCCCGCAGAACCGATTTAATTTGAAGGAAATTGTAAAAAAAAGAGAGAGGAGAATATATTGTGAACTTTTTGTTTGTTATTTCAGTTTTGTTTTTTTATCGCGTCGTGTGTCCAAATTTCGGCCGCTGACCCTGCCCCTTTGGCACGACCCAAGGCTATAGCTGGCCGGCAACTTGGGTGACCTCCGATCTGACTTCGCCCAATTTTCCCGGCGTGCCGCCACGGCAGCTGGCGCCCAATTAACTAAATCGCCGGGCTAACAGGGGGCCCCTTTTGTGACGTTCAGGGAAAGTGAATTTCCCGTCACAAATTTTGCGCCCAACATGGGGCAGCGCGAAGATAATTTGAAATTTTTGTCACAGAGAATATATCGTAAAATGTTTTTTTCTCCTCGCTTCTTTTCTTTATTTCTCATCGGGATCATTTTTTTGTTGTTTTGTCTTATTAGTGTTTTGTGTTTTATGGGTAAGAGGTAATTGAGATTTTCGTGTACGAGGGCCTCGTAGAGACACTGTGCGATTTCAAGATTATTCCTCTGGTTACTCGATCATCGTTCTCGATAATCGCGCATATCTTCGTGTCCTCGAGTACGACGTTTTTTCCCATCTTCGGCTGGCCTCGCGGGACTCGTCGCTCTAGCGTTACCGTCGAGCGCGGTGTGGATTCGGGCACCTATTGTTCGTACACCCGGATCGATCCCGACCTTGGCTGAATTATCCGATAATCAAACTTTAGGTATACTTTAATAGTATATTTAAGTATACAAAATAAATTTATTTAATTAAATCATCATCAAAATGACCGAGCTGTGGCAGAGTGTTACAGAAAGGTCGCCGCAGAATTTGTGATCGGCAGGCAGTCTAGCTTATCGAAGACTGTGATTTGTAAAAAAGTTCAAATATTTTTTCAGATCGAACATGTATGGTTTCTATGTGACGGTAATTAAAATGGAAAAAATGCAAATTTGAGAAAATGGCACGCTTTTACAAAAAAAAAAACAACATTCCACGCAATATTTCTGTAAAATGTGAATTAAAAGAGTAGTTTTTGTGACATTTTTTTTAGAAGCAATTCTTGTCAAGTAGAGGGTACCAATATTATCAATATTTTTACCAAGTTTCAACTCAATCGGCTTAATCGTTTTTTAGTAAGCCTGCACTCTAATTTCGATAATGCAGGTTTGAGAAAAACGAGTTTGAAGTTCACGCCCGCTCCGAATCACCCCCCTAAAGCTAACAGAGCAAAGTCCCCAAAGTGGATTCCCTGGTATCAAAATGTTGTGCTTTTTATGTGCTAATTTTGTGCTCCATTGAAAATGTTTGTGCTCTTGTCGTTTAGTCGGTACTTAGAAATCAAAAGTGCTCTATTGGCTTACCATCAAGCTAGCAGAGCACTTAATGATCTTTGTCATATCTCAGAATGAAACTACATGATATTTATGTGCTTTGCGAATATCGAACAGCCAAAACCCTATTTTTTTCGCCCGATATAGAACCTTAAAACCCTCCAATAAGAGCATATACCATTTTTGGATATTCTGAAATGAAAGTGTATAATATTTATGTGCTTTTTATGTGCTCTACGAATATCCAAGAGCCAAACAGCTAAAACGCAAATGTCTCCCAAAACCACCCACACAAGACCCAACCTACCCGCCAATACGAATATTGGTTATTTTTTCGATATCGCAAAATCAAAGCAGTCCACTTCTATGTGCTTTTTATGTGCTCTACGAATATCCATGAGCCAAACCGTTAAACCAAGAATGTCTTCTAAAACCACCTCTACAAGACCCAAACTACCCGCCAATACGAGTATTGGCTATTTTTTCGATATCGCTAAATGAAACTAGTCCACATTGATGTGCTTTTAATGTGCTCTACAAATATCCAAGAGCCGAACCGCTAAAACGCAAATTTCTCCCAGAACCACCACTACAAGACCCAAGCTACCCGCCAATACGAGTATTGGTTATTTTTTCGATATCGCAAAATCAAAGCAGTCCACATTTATGTGCTTTTTATGTGCTCTACGAATATCCATGAGTCAAACCACTAAAACAAGAATTTCTCCTAAAATCACCTCTACAAGACCCAAACTACCCGCCAATACGGATATTGGCTATTTTTTCTATATCACTAAATCAAAGTAGTCCACATTTATGTGCTTTTTACGTGCTCTACGAATATCCAAGAGCCAAACTGCTAAAACGCAAATTTCTCCCAAAACCACCCCCACAAGACCCAAAATACCCGCCAATACGAGTATTGGCTATTTTTTCTTTGATATCGCAAAGATCATTAAGTGCTCTGCTAGCTTGATGTTAAGCCAACAGAGCACTTTTGATTTCTAATTACCCGCGAAACGACAAGAGCACAACAATTTTAAATGGAGCACAAAATTAGCACATAAAAAGACCATAAATGTGAACTACTTTGATATTGCGATGTCTAAAAAATAGTCAATACTCGTATTGTTGGGTAACTTGGGTCTTGTAGAGGTGGTTTTGGGAGAAATTTTCGTGTCAGCAGTTTGGCTTTTGGATATTCGTAGAGTACATAAAAAGCACATAAATGTGGACTACTTTGATTTAGCGATATCGGAAAAATAGCCAATACCCGTATTGGCGGGTAGTTTGGGTCTTGTAGAGGTGGTTTTGGGAGAAATTGTCGTTTTAGCTCTTGGATATTAGTAGAGTACATAAAGAGCACATAAATGTGGACTACTTTGATTTTGCGATATCGAAAAAATAGCCAATACTCGAATCGGCGGGTAGTTTGGGTCTTGTAGAGGTGGTTTTGGGAGAAATTCTTGTTTTAGCGGTTTGGCTCATGGGTATTCATAGAGAACATAAAAAGCACGTAAATGTGGACTGCGTTGATTTTGCGATATCAAAAAAATAACCCATACTCGTATTGGCGGGTAGCTTGTATCTTGTAGGGGTGGTTTTGGGAAAAATTTGCGTTTCAGCGGCTTGGCTCTTGGATATTCGTAGAGCACATAAAAAGCACATAAATGTGGACTACTTTAATTTAGCAATATCGCAAAAATAGCCAATACTCGTATTGGCGGGTAATTTGGGTCGTATAGAGGTCGTCTTGGGAAAAAATCTTGTTTTAACGGTTTGGCTCATAGATATTCGTAGAGCACATAAATGTGGACTGCTTTGATTTTGCGATATCGAAAAAATAACCAATACTCGTATTGGCGGGTAGCTTGGATTGTTTTGGGAGAAATTTGCGTTTTAGCGGTTTGGCTCTTCGATATTCGTAGAGCACATCAAAAGTACATAAATATGATACACTTTCATTTCAGAATATCCAAAAAATGGTATATGCTCTGTCACGTGGAAAAATTGACGAGCCCCAAAGTCACCTTAAGGCGACCCTCTCGCTCGGATTTCATCCTCGTATGGGAGCCCGAGCGTACCGTTATCGTTTATTATTTATTTATCTTGTTGTCCCTTCATATATTTATTCATTTTATTGTATAATTATGTTCTTCTTTTTATTCGTTCATGTGACATTTGTGGTACGATGGCGAGCGGGAAATGGCAGTCGTCTCGAAAACCTCGAGATCCTTCTCACCGCAGCGGCCTCGTATCTTCCAATTCGGGGTGCGCCTCGTCGATCTTACCCTCGCTCGAGAATCCGAGACGATTCAGCAGACCCACGTTCTGTAACGCTTCTCCACCACGATCGGTGGAGGGAAGCGGTATGTGATCGGCAGGCGTTCGACTATGCAACCGTCCAGGCTGACAGCAAGGTTACCTCGGTCAGAAGGTGACCAACGCCGTCATCACAATACCCGTCTACTTCGACGACTCGCAGCGTCAGGCAACCAAAGACGCTGGGACCATCTCTGGCTCGAACGTATTGCGTATTATAAACGAACCTACGGCGGCCGGCTGGTCCCCGGTCCCCTTCAGCCGGTAACGGCGCGTCCGCCCGACCTTCACACGTCACGTAACTGCCAGGGGCAGAAATCGCAGCGAGACTCAACGCGCTGGGTAAGATCGACGGGAAGAGACTGGGCCTACGTCACCTGTCAACGGCCATCGTTATCGCCATCGTCATCATTATCGTCATCGTTATCGTCATCGTTATCGTCATCGTCATCGTACCCGTCATCGTACCCGTCACCGTCATTTTAATAAGTTTTAATATTTAATTTTGGCGCGGTAACGGCTGACGCGAATGACGGAGAGGCGGGGGGTGAACGGCTGAGACGGAGACCTCGAGTCAACCGTCTCGCTCGCGGGAAAAGGACTTGACCACGGAAATCCGAGCGAGACGGTCGACGAGTAAAATGAATTGTTGGGGAATAATTAAGTCGGTCTGTGCAGTGCGGCCGCCCCCGGCGTAAAGGGAAAGTTTTACCGTTGAGTTAAAGCAATGTCTCCGTCATTCGCGTGTGCATCGGTTCGGGTCGCGGTGCAGGGAGGAACGTGGCAGGTCCCTAGCGTATTTTTCGTGTCGGTTGTAATTGTTAACCCGTTTAAAAGGAGAGAGAGAGAGAGAAAAGAGATAGGCCGACTGGCGGCTTCGGGTGTGATTTTGTATCGAGTCAATCGCCGAGAAAACGCTCGGTCAAATAAAGTGTAATTCTCTCTCTAGAAGTGTCAAGTGTTTAATTATTTATTTTTGTCGTTTTATAAGTGTTTAGCCCCTGACCCCGCCACTCTACCGAAAGAAGAGCTGTGCTAGTCGGACAAATCGGTCGTCTCGACCTACCGCTCGGCGAGCCGCTAACGCGGCTGGCGCCTCGGGAAAAATCGCCGGGCGGAGGCGCGACGACCTTTTGTGACGCGAAGGGTGAAATTTGGATTTTCCGTCACAAATTTGGCGCCCAACGTGGGGCTGGGAAAAGAAAAATTTTAATTAAGATTCGTCAAATAAAAATAAATAAATAAAAATTATCTAATTACTATCTCTTTTCTCTCGACGGGCCTGTGTGTGTGTGTTTTTTTTTGTGTCGGTGATCGGGATGTTTTATCGTATAATATTTGTGGTGTCGGGAAAAATTTATCTATTACATTCAAAGATTGGTGTGAGAAAATTAATTTGAATTAATAGTCGCAGGTTGATCGACGAGCCGTTCGACACCGAGCGCGCGTCCTTTTTTTCGATGCCCTCGGTCAACCGCGTAGAGCTCGCCGCTATTGTCGCCCGGCGAGGTATTGTTCGAGCTCCGAATTGATCACGGCCTTGGTCGCGATTTGGAAGGCCATTAAATTAACACGGAGGAATTTCGCAGAATAATATTTCGAAAAATTTTATTCGAGCCTCGCCGTAGACGCGCTTCGATGGTACCCGACTTTACCGATGGCGCCGAGCGTGAGTTAAGAATATCGCAATTGATTATTCGCGCCAATCGTTGATTTGTTCATTATTTATTTCGTCGAAAATTCCTTTTTTTGTTGTTTTAATTTCGTTATTTTAATTTTGGCACTTTTGGACGATTGGATGATTTTACAAATTGACTCCGTCTATTTATTTTACGTTATATTATTTATTGATCACGGCTTTTAACAATTCACCAACTCCACTCATTTTTTTTAATCTTTTTTTTTATTTTTAAAATTTTTATATTCCGTCATTTTATCTATCTGACGATTTGTCTAGTACGCACTGACGGTTCATTTTTATAGTTTGTCTATTTTATTTAGTATACAATTTTATTTAGTTGGTTGCGGATTATTGATTTTATTTCTTGACTACCGATTTTAGCGATTTACCCATTTTATTAATTTTACTATTTACCTATTTTATTTCGATTCAATTATTTATCGGTTTTTCCCATTTTATCATTGAGAACTGTTATGAATGGACTTTAGTATTTTATGCAATTTATTTATTATTTACTGACTGCTCCTATTGGCTGATTAGTTTATTTATTTAAATTTAACTATATTTATTTTGTGTCTGCCGTTTAAAATCATTTTTTTTTGCTCATATAGATTTGTTCGTTTTATTTATTAAACCTATCATCCTTTTTTTTAAATTTCTGATTTGAAATGAGGCATCGTCAAGGGGGGGGTCGACTGGGGCACTCATCTGCCCCATGTGGCCGAATGTCGACGAGGCGGTCTGACACCAGGCCGCAGCCATTTCGGGGACCGCAGAACGCTAAACGGGTCCAAACAGGCCCGTTTCGCATCAGCGAGTGACAGGTTGTTTATCGGTATTGTGTCTTGTTATGTCCTCGTTCTATTCCATTATTTATTTGTGACTCGTTGATGGTTTATTTATTTGACATTTATAATTTATTGGACTTCCGTTTGTGCGATTCTCGAATTGATGACGTGTTGGTTTTCCCCGTCTCTTGTTTCGTGGATCGTTACTTATCGGGTACTGTTTTCGTCCTATTTATTTATTCGTCAATGTGATTATTTATCGTGTATGTGTTTCGCGACTTGGATATTTATGTTTGGCCATTCATGTGTTTTTGTGTTGGTTTCGCGATATTTATTTTTGGGATAGCTATCTGTTTGGTTTCGTGTTGTGCATTTATTTATTGGTTTTTGTCTTTGTTGGTTGAGTGTTTGTTCTGGGTGTCCTTGGGCGTGGATGACCCCCCAAGTGGCCATACCCAGAACCGCTCGATTTATCAATTTCCGTCCGTCGTTCTTGACTCGATTACGTGTTGGTTTTCCCCGTATGTCGTTTCTTGAAGTGTTTACGTGTCGGCTTTTCGTTTATTGTTTTGGTTGATGATTTATTTATTTTTCTAATTTGGTGGAGTGTTTGTTTTGGGTGTCGTGGGGCGCAGGTAAAACCCCCCATGCACTGAACCCGAGACCGTCCACGGACCGAGAATGGTTTTGATTTTGGGTATCCGGTAGATAATTACCGGATTAAATGAAAATTTTGGATCCGCTACGATGGGGGCGGTCACCATTAATTTATTTTGTTTTGTTCCGTCTTACTTAAACACGCCGAGGGTCTGTAGCCGAGTTCCGCTGGCCGGGACGGCCAAAATGTAGGGTGGGGGTGTTGTCACGTGGAAAAATTGACGAGCCCCAAAGTCACCTTAAGGCGACCCTCTCGCTCGGATTTCATCCTCGTATGGGAGCCCGAGCGTACCGTTATCGTTTATTATTTATTTATCTTGTTGTCCCTTCATATATTTATTCATTTTGTTGTATAATTATGTTCTTCTTTTTATTCGTTCATGTGACATTTGTGATACGATGGCGAGCGGGAAATGGCAGTCGTCTCGAAAACCTCGAGATCCTTCTCACCGCAGCGGCCTCGTATCTTCCAATTCGGGGTGCGCCTCGTCGATCTTACCCTCGCTCGAGAATCCGAGACGATTCAGCAGACCCACGTTCTGTAACGCTTCTCCACCACGATCGGTGGAGGGAAGCGGTATGTGATCGGCAGGCGTTCGACTATGCAACCGTCCAGGCTGACAGCAAGGTTACCTCGGTCAGAAGGTGACCAACGCCGTCATCACAATACCCGTCTACTTCGACGACTCGCAGCGTCAGGCAACCAAAGACGCTGGGACCATCTCTGGCTCGAACGTATTGCGTATTATAAACGAACCTACGGCGGCCGGCTGGTCCCCGGTCCCCTTCAGCCGGTAACGGCGCGTCCGCCCGACCTTCACACGTCACGTAACTGCCAGGGGCAGGAATCGCAGCGAGACTCAACGCGCTGGGTAAGATCGACGGGAAGAGACTGGGCCTACGTCACCTGTCAACGGCCATCGTTATCGCCATCGTCATCATTATCGTCATCGTTATCGTCATCGTTATCGTACCCGTCACCGTCATTTTAATAAGTTTTAATATTTAATTTTGGCGCGGTAACGGCTGACGCGAATGACGGAGAGGCGGGGGGTGCACGGCTGAGACGGAGACCTCGAGTCAACCGTCTCGCTCGCGGGAAAAGGACTTGACCACGGAAATCCGAGCGAGACGGTCGACGAGTAAAATGAATTGTTGGGGAATAATTAAGTCGGTCTGTGCAGTGCGGCCGCCCCCGGCGTAAAGGGAAAGTTTTACCGTTGAGTTAAAGCAATGTCTCCGTCATTCGCGTGTGCATCGGTTCGGGTCGCGGTGCAGGGAGGAACGTGGCAGGTCCCTAGCGTATTTTTCGTGTCGGTTGTAATTGTTAACCCGTTTAAAAGGAGAGAGAGAGAGAGAAAAGAGATAGGCCGACTGGCGGCTTCGGGTGTGATTTTGTATCGAGTCAATCGCCGAGAAAACGCTCGGTCAAATAAAGTGTAATTCTCTCTCTAGAAGTGTCAAGTGTTTAATTATTTATTTTTGTCGTTTTATAAGTGTTTAGCCCCTGACCCCGCCACTCTACCGAAAGAAGAGCTGTGCTAGTCGGACAAATCGGTCGTCTCGACCTACCGCTCGGCGAGCCGCTAACGCGGCTGGCGCCTCGGGAAAAATCGCCGGGCGGAGGCGCGACGACCTTTTGTGACGCGAAGGGTGAAATTTGGATTTTCCGTCACAGCTCTTATTGGAAGGTTTTTCGAGGGTCTATATCGGGCGACAAAAAATTGGCGTTTGGCTGTTCGATATTCGCAAAGCACATCAATATCGCATAGTTTCATTCTTAGATATGGCAAAGATCATTAAGTGCTCTGCTAGCTTGATGGTAAGCCAACAGAGCACTTTTTAGTTCTAATTATCCGCTGTCACGTGCGGAGGGGACGTGGACATATAAAGTGTGGTTCCCTCTTTCTTGCCTACGCCTAGCGCAAAATAGCACGGGATGAGGGTAAAAAGAGGATGTGCTGGAGGAAGGAAGGATTTTTAAGGAAATTATGGAAATAATCCGATTATTTGGAAATGACTCGTTTCTAATTAATAGTTGATTTATTGAAATCAGCCAATTTGGCTAATTCTATTAACGCTCGAGTACAAAGAGTGTAAAAATGTGGTTCGCTTACATTGATGGTTTCGTTCGGTGTCGACCCTGTCGTTCAGGTAGCGGGTGTCGGTCGTAAAATTTAGGGCCTTCGCCAGTGAGCCAGAGGCGGTCGCAGATGATATCGGTGGCACGCGTACAATTTTCGAGTACACTGATTCTTTTCGCGACTAATTCGATTAAGGACTTTGAAGGTAGATAGAAAATTAGGAGACCGTCGTGGACTGATAGACTTAAGACTACGGCTGACTGAAGATTTAAGACTACTGCTCGACTGAAGATTACTACCGACTACTGTCGCGAATACAACTCTCCAAAAAAAATGCTGGGTTGCTTCCTTTATATGTGATTTCTTGGTCTCCCGAATTCATAGAGTGGGAGAGATAGAGTATTGACCTCAGTTAATTTGGAAATAGAAGTATCATACGTAACGAGCGCATGAACCTGTATCTGGTGGAAGGTTTTTTGTGGAGGAGGGCGCATCTGCATTCTCCGCATACGAATTCTTTTCCTGTGCTGCTTAATTTTACGATCGGGCCGCTGGGAGTTTTCTGGGGCCTTACTGAGATTTATTTGTATGTTGGTTGTATGCAATTTAGAGAGAACGTGGGGAGGCATTCATGGGTTCTTATGCAGAGGTCATATGAGTCTATTTTTGTGACCGGATTTCTATCGGGGAAAGCGTAGCGGTTAGGCGCTACGTGATCCTTCCATATGCATATCCCTTTTTGATACTTCTTAATTTTACGACCGGATTGATGGAAACCTTCCCGGGCCTGACTGACGTTGCCCTAAAGGCGCGGTACGTGTTTTTGTTTTATGGCTTTTCTGAGAAGTTGCGCCCAGTGTCCGACACGGCCGTCGAATAGACAAAAAGGGGAGGCCGCATGGAGAGAGTGCGCGACGCTCAGGTTCTATTAATGAGCGGTATCTTAACTATAGAGTACCTTTGAAAATATGTCGAGGAATGAGAATATTCTTATCGTGCTTATTTTGGTGCACGTGGTTTCGTAAGGGACCATGGGAGTCCTTGCATGGTCACCTCGGAGTTCAATGTGCTTCCCGACGTGACAGCGCTAAACGACAACAGCACAACATTTTTAAATCCAGGATAAAATTAGCTCATAAAAAGTACAAAATTTTGATACCAATTAAATCTACTTTGGGGACTTTGCTCTGCTAGCTTCATGGAGGTCTCCGAATCCGAGCGATAAGGCACAGCGTTGACGGGCTGCAACGTGTGAAGTTTTTCGAATTTCGCTGTCAAACTTTAGGAAAATATTCTACATATATAGTTTATATCGTTTAAAGAGAAAAAAGGAATCAATTTTTTTATCTTTATACATTTATATCTCGCCTTAAGGCCTTATATAAACGTGTGTGAAGATAGCATCTCACAAATAAACTCCATATAATGTGGCATCCCGTATAGTTATACAGTTCTTGATAAGTTCAAATAATAGTTCTGTCGATTTTACTATGGAAAACGCGTTTTGAAAAGATTAGATGCTAACTTCGAAAAATGAATAATAGTCTCTCATCGAATTTCGCAGATTTGGCTACGCCAGAGTCGAAATTAAGAGAGTTCCCCATCCTAAACCGATACTGTAAATAGTTCTATCGGTTGAATCTAATTAGAATCGCTAACATGTGCATAACCAAAATATCCGTAGACGAGTGAAATGCTATACTATTGCTGCGATTTCTGGGTCATACGAAAATTTCTAACGATAAATAGAGATTCCTCACACAAGGTCCAGAACAGTTCTGGTCTTTCAAACATCCTCGGTTATTATAAATCATTGATTCTTATTTGATCGTCTTTGTGTGTGTGTGTGTGTGTGTGTGTGTGTGCGTGCGTGCGTGCGTGCGTGCGCGCGTGCGTGCGTGCGTGCGTGCGTGCGTGCGTGCGTGCGTGCGTGCGTGCGTGCGTGTGTGTGTGTGTGTGCGTGCGTGTGTGTTTTTTTAAAGAGGTTTAGTGGGAAAATGCCTCCGCACCGTAGCAAATAAGTTCCGTGTGTCGGGCTTGCACCGACTAAAAACCCCCGTTCCTGAGTAGTTTAGGGGTTCCTGTCGCTGATTTCATCTATGACTGCCGGGTCTTCCGGCGTCGTCTTCTTCCTCTCGCGCTCAGCACGTCACAACTCCTTCATTACTGCGGCAGCATAAGCCGATACCGCTGTTCATGCGTCTGCTGACTTCAGCATCAAATCGACCAAGTTGTCTGGGGTGATGCGTGTCTCCAGCTAATCCTGGACTATCGCGCGGGAGGCACTAAAACGAGGGCATTTGAACAATGCATGTTCAGCTTTCTCCTCGACTGCTACACATGGGCAGTCCGGGGAATCTTCATAATTAAACTTATAGAGATAAGCCCGGAAACAGCTGTGTCCTGAGATTACTTGAGTGAGGTAATAGTTGAGCTCCCCGTGTGGACGGTTCACCCATATCTTCACCGTCGGCATCAGTCGATGTGTCCACCTTCCCTTGGTAGAGGCATCCCACATCGTCTGCCACTGGTTGAAACTGGTTGCTCTCGCTTCTGTCCTTGCATAACAGGGGTTTCTAGCTCCCTTCTGCTGGTACATCGATCTACGCTCCTCGGCGAGCACGTCAATGGGCAGCATTCCCGTAATAACGTTGATAGCGTTCTCGGAGACAGTGCGAAATGCACAGGCTATCCTCAAGGCGCTGACGCGATACGTTGCTGCAGTCTTCCTGCGGTTCACCTGGATTTTCAATGCATCAGACCATATGGGTATGCCATAGGTGAACACTGTGGTCGTCACTGATGAGAGCAGTTTCCTCCTCTTCTGTCTGGGGCCACCGACATTAGGCATCAGTTGCGCCAATGTGGTAGCCACCACAGCGTCCTTTCTGCTGATCTGCTGGGTTTGTTCTTTAAAGTTCAGCCTCGCGTCGAAAATCACACCCAGGTACCGAATGAACGGTTGGGATGTGATTTCGGCGTTTCCACTCCTGAGCGTCAACGTTTCCATCACCTTCCTGTTGGATACGAGGAGTACTTCTGTTTTATGGGTTGCAAGCTGCAGTCCACCAGAAGACATCCATTCCTTTATCTTGGCGAAAGCTTCGGCGAAGATTGCGGTGATTTGCTCCAGGAATTTGGCGATGACAATCAGCGCCGCGTCATCTGCGAACGCTACGATGGACACTCCCTTCGGCAATTATAATAGCAGCTGATGATTGTACATGATGATCCACAGAAGCGGTCCAAGTACAGAGCCCTGAGCAACTCCTCCGGTCACCCTATACGTCTTCGGTCCATCCTCTGTACCGTACATGAGCCACCTATTACATAGGTAACTCGCCACTATTCTCCGTAGGCACCATGGTACACCTAATGTTTTTAGGGCATCCATGATACACTTCCATATCGCCGAGTTGAAAGCGTTTTTGACGTCGAGAGTGACAACTGCGCAGTACTTCTTGGACCCTCTTGTCCATCGTTTCCCCGCAGTCGACTCCTGCGCCTGCTTCACCACTGTGTTAATGGCATCCAGACTAGAGCGCTCCTTCCTGAAACCAAACTGGCCCTCCGCCAGTAGAGGGTCCAGGACCTTCTCAATCCTGTTATGGATGATGCGCTCGAAGATCTTTCCGGCGGTATCCAGCATACAGAGCGGACGATAGGATGAAGGTTGGTCCGGTGGCTTCTTCCCTTTCGGGAGAAGCACTAGCTTCTGCCACTTCCACTTGCCCGGGACAATTCCTTCCTTGAGGCACGCATTGTACATGCCCAGGAATATTGCCGGTGCCAACTTGATCGCTGCCTTAAGTACGATGTAGGGTATCCCATCAATGCCGGGGGCTTTATTGTTGCCCACCCTGGCAATCGCCGCATGAAGCTCTTCTGCAGTAATGGCTGGGATATCCTCATCGACGTTCTCCTCGAGCTGGTAGTCCTCCTCGCATTGATCAGGGAACAGATGTGTAACAATCTTTTCCGGCAGGGCTGCGTCCACAGGCGATGGAATTGTCTGGCTTTTCAGCCGAGTCATTACTACTTTGTACGGCCTGCCCTAGGGAGCATCTTCCACCTCGCTAAGCAGTTCGCCCCAGCTTTCAGCTTTACTCTGCTTGATAGCCTTTATAAGCTTCAAGCGCGCCTTCCTGTGCTGTTCTTCGAAATCGGGGAACGAGCGTTTGCCTCGAGCTCGTTGCGCTAGGCGGCGAGCTCGATGACCCTCCCTTCGGAGGCCGGCAATTTGTCCGCTCCACCAGTGTACCGCCGGTCGGAAGACGATATCACGTTTCCGTGGCATTGTGGCATCGCATGCTTCAGTGACCCTCTGCATGACCACCTCGACCTTCTCAGTTGCACTTTCCGCTACGAGGGTGCTGGTGTCAAAAGTTTCACGAAACATGTCCGCGTCAAACATTTTCGCTTTCCAGCCCTTCCCGTTTGTCTTCGGTGCCTTCGCTGTTCTGCTGAAGTCTCCGCGAATCTCCCAGAGAATCGCTTGATGATCACTGTGAGTTTAGATATCACTGACTACCCAGTGGCACTCGTCCTCTGGCCAGGCTACTACTCACAAAAGTGAGGTCCACTATAGAGGAGGCTTCACCATTATCAAAAGTGGGCTTTGTGCCTGCATTGAGTAGTACTACATGCAATAAGGACATAGCCTCAAGCAGGGCCTGGCCCTTCCTGTTCGTCACATTACTACCCCATTTCACAGCCCACGCGTTGTATCTCCGGCTATGGCTACCGGGAAGCGTTGTTTAGCGTCTGCGACTAAGTTGTCGAAAAAATTCTCAAACTGATCAATCGTCAGGCTAGGCGATGCGTAACAACTGTAGAGATGAACTCCTTTGGCTTTTATTTTCACAAAACCAGTTTCCATCCGACTCGCAAGATCCTGAAATGGAAGCTTTCCGCAGGACCAAATTGCGGCCTTCCCACTTACATCAGATTCCCAGGGTTGCGTGTCTAGATGTCTATATGGTTCCGAGAGTATCGCCAAGTTAGGCTTCAGTTCGCGCACAGTCTGCATGAGCAGGTCCTGTGCTGCTTCACAATGGTTGACGTTGAGCTGGAGTACTCTCATGTGCATCGTTTTTGGAGTGCCGTGAAAGCCTGGAGAGCCTGCGTATACGCTGAACATTGCCTGCTACCTGCGATGTGGGCTGTGGGTGCCCCATTTCCCGCTTCTGCACATATGACACACTTTGCGCATGGTGTGCATTCTGCAACTTTATGGCCAGTGTTACCGCAATTGATGCAGTCTTTAGCCCGGTCGACGTTGCTCTTGCAGTTCCGTGATAAGTGTCCAAATTTCCAGCACTTGAAACACTTTAGTGGTCTCACCACTTCTCGGAGTCTGCAATTACACCAGCCGACTCGGATGATTCCTGTATCCAGAAGTTTCCGGGCAGCAGGCACCATGAGTCGTATTACCGCGGTCTGAGTCCGGCCATATGCTTTAAGCAGAGACTTAAGAGCGTATTCCGTGACTGGATAGTCCGGTCCCAAGATTCTCTGCAGGGCCGCCGATATCTTCTCCTTCGTCGCGTCCTCTTCCAGGTCCTTGATCTCCAGATCAACTTCCTGGACTGTATTCTGGACCGTTGCTGATTCACCAAGAACACCTTCGAATTGGTTTCGCAATTCCGATGCTTTGGCTGAGCTCTCCTTATTCATAACGATCAGCAGATCTCCCGCGTTCGTTCTGCGTACCTTTTGGACGCATTCACCTGCATCCTTGAGCGCCAGATCCTTCTTTGTACAATTCAAGATCTCCGCACAGCTCAAGTCACCCTTTTTGTGGATGACGAGAGCGTTGGGCAGATTCGGCCGTTCGCGAGGTTTCTGCGGCTTCTTCTGAGGCTGCTTCTGGGATGTGCGATATTTTCTTCTTTCTCGCAGTCTGCCACTTCTGCTCTGATCTCTCGCCTCCTTTATCCTCGGATTGACCAGCCACTGGCTCCTCCAGCTGCTTCTTCTTCTTCGGCGTCTTTCCCTCAGTCGACGTGGATGTAACCCGCTTTCTCCTCTTCGCCTTGCTTACTTGCGTCGAGGTACCGTCCACGTCCATGCCTTCATCGTTCCTCTCCTTGTTAGGGAGAGTCGATTTCGCTTAGCTTATGGTCGGCGTGGTTTGCGTACCTCCAGTCGACGTTGCCACCTGTGGCATTGTACTCCACATTACCAGGTCATCTATACCTTTTCAAGTACTGGTAAGCATAGGAACCCACCGCTGGATCTCTTTGTGGAGGTTTTTTTTTGCTGAATAAAAGAGGCTAGCCTCTGATCTCCTGTTGATTTCCACCTTCCTCTTCCTTTTCTCTTTCTTTTGTGTGTGTATGTGTGTGTGTGAGTACGTGCGTGCGTGGATGCGTGCGTGCGTGCGTGCATGCGTGTGTGCGTGTGTGTGTGTGATGTCTCGCTTCGGTCACGCCGCAATTTTTGTGTGTTCGCCTATGTTTGTATGTGTCAGTGTATCGCTTGCAGCATGTGTTACGGGTGTCTTCTTGTGTGTGTGTGTGCGTGTGTGTGTGTGTGTGTGTGTGTGTGTGTGTGTGTGTGTGTGTGTGTGTGTGTGTGTGTGTGCGTGCGTGCGTGCGTGCATGCGTACGTGCGTGCGTGCGTGCGTGTGTGTGGTGTAGATCTATTTACGCCTCACATTTTTCAGGTGTTTGTGTATGTTTAAATGTATTTGTGTGTGTACGTAGGTCGCTCGTGGACCTGTGCATGTGTGTTCGCGAATTTTTAATTTCTCGTGTTGGCCTCGCTCGGCCACTGCCCCTTTCGTTTTGATTGGTACTCGCTCGCTCCCGTTAGGCAACTCTTATAACTTTCCTTCAGCGACGGTTAACGTAAAAAATTAAAGATCGAGAGGAAGACGCGTGATCGGTTGGGTTGTCCTCGTACCGTTGCCTTTTATTAAATTTTAATCCCGTATTTCATTTTCTTTATTTTTCGTCCTTTCGTCTCATTCTATTTCCTACGAAATGCCCACTTTCATTTCTCTTTTTATCTTGAACATTTTCCTTAGTCGGGAGTCCTTCTCGGCTCCTTTTTACGACTCATCCCAAAACATGCTTTCCTTAATCGAGAAATAATCAAGTGTGTCCTTTTCACTACTTATGCTCAAATAATTAAAGAATGTGATCCTGGGAATATCTCCAATTCCTCTCGCTATTTTCGGGTAGTTTCCTTAGTGGGTGTTTTCCTCGCCTCTGTGGCTTGTACTTACGCCCATTTACTACAAATACCTTGAGACAGGAAATATCGTCCTGGACTCGTTCGCTCGAGTATAGCATCCGGACGCCGGGTACAAGTAAAATGAGCGTGAGTTATCACATTATAACGTCACATCATTTTGGCGAATGAGGGACGAGAAGTCGCCCCTCTCAAGTGCTCGAAAATTATCGAAATTTACTACGTAGCAGCTACAGAGAAGAGCTCAAAAGGGTTTACGCACGACACTTGACCCGAGAGTGACCATCTCAATCTGTTAACAAATCGTCCTGTTATAAATTGTATCAATTATTTCAGTCTACGATACTTATTGACTTGTATGGTCCGCATTTTGTCAAAGTGTTATGAAATTAGTTTTATAAAACTTGGTGAGCATGTGAGTGTGATTCTGAGCGGAAATTTATTGTCAAATCGGATCAGGCTACCATAAGTATATTTGTCATATTTGTTGAATTATCCAAAAAGGGAAAGACGTCTGTAACATATGAATTCGAAAGAAGTAATAAAGGAGAATTTGTTAACCATAAACGCGAACGTAAGTCGTCTTATTACTCTTCTATTCTGCTTTGCTAGATCCTCATTACACCTTTAAGTCTGTCGTCTCTGGTCCCTCCAACTTCTCTTGCTCTCGCTAGCTACAAGTTTCGTCGTCTGCGCCGTCTCTGGTCCGGCCAATTCCTCTTGCTCTCGTTAGCCGCAAAAGTTTTGATAGCGTTAATGTTAACTGGCGCCCAAATCGTGCAGTCTATTACTGACTTCCGTGAATTATATCAAAGAGCCCTGCCAGCCGAACGGAACTCGGCCGCGACAGGTGAAGGAAAATAATCCTGTCTCAGCCTTCAATATTCGAGAGAAGTCCCTACGTTTTTGTTCCTCTTCTGTTTCTGGATGCTGGCGCTTTCCTTACTCTGATACTTTACTCGCTTTTTCACCTTGTCCCTTCTTCACTACTTGCGCCAGCCAGAGATCGAAAGAGAAGGACTTTTCGGTCCGAGGACGTCCCTTTATACTGTTCTTTTGCCGCGCTTTTCTCCCCCCTTCTCAAACGTTTTATATAAATCATTCTCGAATATTCTTTCCCCTTCTTTAAACTCTTTTGAAATCCTGACCTTCCGTCTGGGTGTCCACCGAGAGATACCCCCACTTGCTCCCTTTTCAATTTTCCTTCCTAATGAGAGCGTATCGACGTATTGACCAGGTGTGTCAACATCGTTGGCCTTCGCGTTTTCGGGAGGAGCTCAGACATGAGACGGACCTACATGTGTCAGTATAAATAAAGCACCCATGCAGGAGTGAGATGCTGTGGTATAACTGCCAGTTTTGGTTTCAATGAAGTTTGTAAACGATAACATAGTTGTTGGAAATGACTAAAAGACCTTTTGGACCTGGTGTGAGAAAGCTCTAGTTATTGTTTAAAATCTTTGCACGACCCACAACACGCAGTTAAACAACAGTATCTCACTCCTGTATGGATATTTCCTTTATACCAATGATTTATAATTATTGAGGATGATTGAAAGACCAGAAAATTTTGGATCTTGTGTGAAGGAGCTCTAGTGTTTGTTTAAAAACGTCATACTACTCAGAACTGGCAGTTATTCCACAGAATCTCACTCTTGTATGCATATTATGTTAATAATAATAATTTATCATTATTGAGGATGTTTAAAAGACCAGAACTCCTTTGGTTCTTGTGTGAAAGACCTGTAGTTATCGTTTAGAATCTTCATACGACCCAAAACTCGCAGTTATACGATAGCATCTCACTCCTGTATGGAAATTTCGTATATACCAATGATTTATAAGTACTGAGCATGTTTAAAAGACCAGAACTTTTTCGAACCTTGTGTGCGGGAGCTATAGTTATCGCTTAAAATCTTTACAAACCGAGAACTCGCATTCATTCTACAGCATCGCACTTCTGTGCGGATATCTTGTTTATAACAACGATACATAATTATTGAGTATGTTTGAATGATTAGAACGCTTTCGTAGCTTGCGTAAATGATCTCTAGTTATCATTTAAAAACTGCACGCGACCCAGAACTCGCAGTTGTACCACTCCATCTCACTCCTGTATGCATACGTTGTTTATAACAATGAGCCATAGTTGTTAGGTATATTAAAGATACTAGAACTTGTTTAGACCTTGTGTGAGGGAGCTCTCGTTATCGTTTAAAATCTCTACATGACCCAAGAACCGCAGTTATACCACAGCATCTCACTCCTGTATGGATATTTTGTTTATACCAATGATTTTCAGCTAGTGGGGATGTTTAAAAGACCAGAACTTGTTTAGACCTTGTGTGAGGGAGCTCTCGTTATCGTTTAAAATCTCTACATGACCCAAGAATCGCAGTTATACCACAGCATCTCACTATTGTATGGATATTTTTATTATACCAATGATTTATAATTATTGAGAATGTTTGAAAGACTTTTTGGATTTTGTGTGAGGGACCTCTAGTTATTTTTTAAAAACTTCATTAGAACCAAAACTGGCAGTTATACCACAGCATCTCACTCCTGTGTGGATATTTAATTTATAATGATGATTTATAATTGTTGAGGATATTTGAAAAACCACAACTTCTTGAGACCTTGTGTGAGGGAACTCTAGTTATCGTTTAAAAGCTTCATACGACCCAGAAATCTCAGTTATACCACAGAATCTCCAAAACTCCTGTATGGATATTTTGTTTATATCAATGATTTTTAACCCTAGAGTGGCACACTGGGGTACATTCGTGCCCCAAGAATTTTGCAAAAGTACTCAACTTCAGCAGTTTGGAATTTTCTTTTCCCTTCGGATCAAACTTTGACACACTTTTCGAATTTTCTTAAATTTCTAAATGGTACCACCGTCTTTTTCGTTGATAGACGAAGAAAATCATGTGCTTTGATAAATTTTATTCACTATTTATAACCTTGATAATTGGTTCCAACGCGTGGGGCACGTTTGTGCCCCAGTGTGGCTTTAGACGGCAAACAAAATAAGTGCACCATTCTAGGGTTAGTTATTGAGGATGTTTGAAACACCAGAATAGTTTTGGAGCTCGTGTGAGGGACCTCTAGTTATCGTTTAAAAACTTCATTCGAACCAAAACTAGCAGTTATACCACAGCATCTCACTCCTGTATAGATATTTTGTGTATAGTGCCTCATAATTAATAACAATATTTGACATACCCGAACCCATTAGGAGCTTCTGTGAGGGACCTCTAATTATCGTTCAAAATATCATTCGAGCCAAAACTGGCAGTTATACCACAGCATCTCACTCCTGTATGGATATTTTATTTATAATTATTATTTATAATTATTGAGGGTGTTTGAAAGACCGAACTCCTTGGCACCTTGTGTGAAGGACCTCTATTTATCGATTAAAAGCTTTATACGACCCAAACAATCTCGCAGTCATACCACAGCATCTCGCTCCTGTCCGGATATTTTGTTCATAATAATGATTTTTATTTATTGAGGATGTTGTAAGGACCAGCACTTCTTGGGACCTTGTGTAAGGGACCTCTTCTTATCGTTTAAAAACTTCATCCGCCCCAAAACTCGCAGTTATACCACAGCATCTCATTCCTGTATGGATATTTTTTTATCCCAATGATTTATAGTCATTGAGGATGTTGGAAAACCCAGAACTTTTTTGGAGCCCGCGTGACAGACGTCTAGTCATTGTTTAAAAGCTTTATACGACCCAAAACTCCCAGTTATACCGCATCATCCCACTCCTACATGAGTGTTTTGTTTAAAATAATAATTTATAATTATTGAGGTTGTTTGAAGAACATAACTTTTTTGCACCCGGTGTGAATTAGCTCTAGTTATCGTTTGGAATCTTTACACGACCCAAAACTCGGAGTTATACCACAGCATCTCATTCCTGTACGGATATTTTGTGTATAGTGCCTCATAATTAATAACAATATTTGACATACCCGAACCCATTAGGAGCTTCTGTGAGGGACCTCTAATTATCGTTCAAAATATCATTCGAGCCAAAACTGGCAGTTATACCACAGCATCTCACTCCTGTATGTATATTTTGTTTATGATAATGATTTATAATTATTAAGGATGTTTGAAAGACCAGAACTCTTTGGGACCTTGTGTGAGGGACCTCTAGTTATAGTTCAAAACCTTTATACGACCCAAACAATCTTACAGTCATGCCACGGCATCTCACTCCTGTATGTATATTTTGTTTATACTAATGGTTTATGATTATTGAGGATGTTTGAAAGACCTGAACTCCTTGGGACCTTGTGTGAGGAGTAGTATAGCTAGGCGGATTCTAACTCGACGATCTCCACGGAGAGCGGGGCGTGGGGTCCAGCGAGGGGCGATTTAGCGCGGAGAAGTCAAGTGCGCGGGTATGCATGGTGGTGAGGCGGGAAAAAAGCGGGCGCGGGTATGTGACGTCACGGAGGAGGATGTCAGAGCTCTCTGTGGAGGAGGTAGCCATGTGGTCCGAAGAGCGACTGGCGGGAGGGGAAGCCACCGTCGATGAGTGTTTTGTGCGGGTGTGTGTGTTTTTTTTAAAGAGGTTTAGTGGGAAAATACCTCTGCACCCTTACCTATAATTGCCGTGTGTCAAGCTTGCACCGATTAAAAACCCCTGTTCCTCTAGGGCCTCATAAATACTCCCGCGGGACGACCGCTAGGTATTACATCACGCGAGAGGCCGTAGCCATAGTTCTTCCTGCAGTGTTGTCAGTCGACCTTACATCCCCCGTTTCACTCGAGATGGTGTGAGTGGCTTACAGGTTCGTGGCACTTGTTTCTTCTATGACTGCCTGGTCTTCCGGCGTCGTCTTCTTGCTGGTGCGTTAGCCCATACTGCTGTTCATGCGTCGGCTGACTTCAGCATCAACTCTACCAGGTTGTCCGGGTTGATGCGTAAGTCCAGCTGATCCTCGACTATCGCGCGGGAGGCACTGAAACGTGGGCATTGGAACAAAACATGCTCAGCGTTCTCCTCGACTGCTACGCATGCTGAGCAGCCCGGGGAATCTTTATAATTAAACTTATAGAGATAAGCCCGGAAGCAGCCGTGTCCTGAGATCACTTGAGTGAGATAATAGTTGAGCTCCCCGTGTGGAAGGTTCACCCATATCTTCACCTTCGGGATTAGTCGGTATGTCCACTTCCTTTGGTAGAGGCACCCCACATAGTCCGCCACTGGTTGAGACTGGTTGTTCTCGCTTCTGTCCTTGTATAGCTGGGGTTTGTAGCTCCCTTTCAGTGGTAAATCGAACTACGCTCCTCGGCAAGCACGTTAATGGGCCGCATTCCCGCGATAACGTTGATAGCATCCTCGGAGACAGTGCGGGGGCTTTATTGTTGCCCACCCTGGCAGTCGCCGTAAGAAGCTCTTCTTCAATAATGTGTGGGATGTCCTCATCGACGACCTCTTCGAGCTGGTAATCCTCCTCGGGTTGCTCAGGGAACAGATGTGTGACAATCTTCTCGAGCAGGGCTGCTTCCGCGGGCGATGGCATTGACTGGCTTTTCAACCAAGTCATTACCACTATGTACGGCCTGCCCCAGGGAGCATCTTCCACCTCGCTGAGCAGTTCGCCCCAGCTTTTAGCTTTACTCTGCTTAATAGCCTTTTTAAGCTTCAAGCGCGTCTTCCTGTGCTGTTCTTCCAAATTGGGGAACGAGCGTTTACCTCGAGCTTGTTGAGCTAGGCGGCGAGTTCGATGACACTCCCTTCGGAGTCCGGCAATTTGTTCGCTCCACCAGTGTACCGGCGATCGGAAGTCGACATCCCGTTTCCGTGGTATTGTGGCATCACATGCTTCGGTTACCCTCTGCATGTCCACCTCGACCTTCTCGGTTGCACTTTCCGATGCAAGGGGGCTGGTATCAAAAGTTTTATGAAACAAGTCCGCGGCAAACATTTTAACTTTCCAGCCCTTCTCGTTTGTCTTCGGTGCCTTCGCTGTTCTGCTGAGGTTCCCGCGAATCTCCCAGAGAATCGCTCGATGTTCATTGTGAGTATAGATATCACTGACTACCCAGTGGCACTTGTTTCCTCTCGCCAGGCTACTACTCACAAAAGTGAGGCCCACTATAGAGGAGGCTTCACCATTATCAAAAGTGGGCTTCGTGCCTGCATTAAGTACATAGCCTAACTACATGCAATAAGGACAAAGCCTCAAGCAGGGCGTGGCCCTTCCTGTTCGTCACATTACTACCCCATTTCACAGCCCTTACCTTGTAATCTCCGGCGATGGCTACCGGGAAGCGTTGTTTAGCGTCTGGGACTATCAAGGAAACGTTGTGAGGTTGATGTCTCCGATTTCGATTGAGTTGGGCATGCTTCTAGAATGGATAAAAATAGGCGACACGTATTTTTTTATATCGGCGGAACCCGATTTAATCCGTTGAAACGCACCCCCGAAAATTGGGGTGTTTTTCGTTTTTATGTGTTACCAATATGCAATTGCGTCATAAGACGAATATATATTGATGTGAATTTAGACCGAAATGCCCAAAGGCTAGCTGATTATACGACGCTCTTGGCTAAAAAATCGACGGGCAGTTTCAATCCCTTAATTGTGAGATATCAGAAATAGAAAAAATCCGTATCCGGACTTTATCATTCTCTACATGTACACAAATTTCCATCCCAATCTATTAAAAATTGCATTTTTGCAATCAACAATATGAAATTTATTGCAATCTGCATCGTTCTCATCTCCAATGTATAGTACATGAAAAGATAAACATTGTTGCAATTTAAAGTTTTTTCATATCTCGTACCGTTAAAACGTTATCGACGAAAAACGAAAAACACCCCAATTTTCGAGAGTGCGTTTCAACCCTTAAAAATCGGGTACCGCCGATATAAAAAACTGCGAGTCGCATATTTTTACACATTCTACAAGCATGCCAAATTTGATCGAAATCGGAAACATCGACCTCGCAACGTTTCCATGTCAGTTCAGAAAATATTGTAAAGTCTCAACGCGACTTGTACGAATTTTAAGCATTCAAGGTCATTAAAGGTCAGTATTGTAACGTCGCAAGAAAAAGCGCTATTTATTTCTTTTTCCTCTCCTATTTTATTTCACTCCGGAGAAAACGCGGGCTTACCCGATTCCACATGGAAATCGTGGAAAACTACGAAAATCAATACACACGATAACGGCATTCTCATTTTTCGACGGGTTCTTATATTTTCTTTAGAATTAGGCGTACCACAGCCGAAACGAAATATATTGATAAGAAGCGAGCGTCGCATAATTTCCCACACGAGAGCACAGTCGGTCTTGAACATATCTACACGCAACCGTCAAACGCAGTTGATGATAAAATCCTTAGCCATAAGAACGTACAACACACGAAGACACACGAAAATATCCAAATCCTTACTCTACAAAACTATACATTCGCCAAAAGACAATCCGGCAATAAAACTACGCTGGTATTTCCCATGCGTCTCACACCTGGGTCAACAATGCCTATCTTGAGGCAAGCGCGGCGAGGCGACCAAGGCCCTCTTTCCTCCCTATTTTTTTGCAACGCTCCAGATAACGTGACGCGGACTAGTTTCCGAGAATCGAGATGGAGATCACACACATCATAGTCTACACCCAATCATAGTGGCCAAAAATATTTCCCCTTCGTACTCAACCAATCATATGCACTTGGAAATTTCCTACATCCTTTCCACCAATCGAAAAATTAACGCATGACGAAAATGCACTTTTCGAGAAACTTCTCCCACCATACCAGCATCCAAAATATCCTACAAGCTAGGATAGAAAAATCTTGGAGTCAGTGTTCCATCACCACTCATTCAGATCTAGTC
>OZ023318.1:12746058-12891058 GCA_964007375.1 Ophion obscuratus | reverse complement strand
AGTTCTTCAAGATGTGTTCTTTAAGATGGTATATTGATCGATTAAATAAGTTTTATAGTTTTCTTTTAAAAAATTCATGAAAAAGGCCTTTTTTGCGCTACACGTGGGGGTAACGCTTTAACATGCTGACCAATCATATACTAAATCAGAAAATGTACATGCTTTCGTATTCTAAATGTCCTATTCATTTCTTCATGTTCTCCAGTCTATCATAATATTCAGTGCACACTATACTCCTGAACCAAGTATGGTAAAAATTATGAGTCAGTTTATAATTTTTTTACTCTGTCTACATTTTACATATTCAAAACGCTTGATGTATTTTTCAACTAAGAATATTTATTTTTGTGTTAGACGCCTAGAAAAATTGTAGATCATGTATTAATATTCAATTCGTACGTATTACGAAATGAAAAACCGTATTAAATGTAGGTCCGGTATCGAATTTTACAACAGTGATGCCTAAATATTCATTCATATACTAAGTTTTGAAATTTCCTTTGCCATAGTATTGTAAAAGTATTTTAAATTTTACATTTCTTTAAACAGCGTTTTGTAATATTCAATGTACAAGGTATTGTACTTTTCAACAGAATGAAGTTAACAATAATAGTCATATTGCCATTTTAATACTTTTTGTGTAAATAATGAAATCACGTACGTTTGTTGCATTAATCAAACAAATATTTGTGTTATTATAATGCGCGTTGAAAAACTCATACGCAGCATACTAATATTCAATGTCCCATATATTAAAATGTATACGAATCTATGAAAATTCATTTACATTACTGAAGTTTCCATTACTGAAGTGCGAATTTGCGTTTCATATTCCGAGTTTAGAAATTTCCAATTATAAAAGTATAGTAAATTGAATGACTTATTTTACAGTGATGTTTATGCTGTTACCGAAGTGAGCGCGCGAGAAGACCCGTGGACAACGAGGCCCGAGGCAGCACGAAGTCAGCACAGCCGACTCACAGTGGTCCGAAATCCCAAAAAGCGGACAAAAACAAAAAAATCTAAGGACTTTTGGTGGTTGGAATAGTTTTAGTGGTAACCCTACTATGTGATGTGACCGTTAAGAAAGGAGGAGCGTCTCTACCTGGCTGGGGAACGCATTCCGTTCGTGAGCGACGGGCCGACCGCATTGTTGGCTCGTCGCGCGGCGAAGTAAGTTTAGACGCGTCTACAACAGTGAAAAGTTAACGGATTCGCATTTTACAAAACTTTCTTCTCCGGAAAGTAAGTACAATTCAAATGTCCTGTGCAAAAATATTATTAACAATATAAGAAATAGTGAATCATTAATAACGGTGGTGGTGTTTTCTTTTGCCCCGTTCTAAAAAATCGTGTTAAAAAAACAATAAGTCAAAAGTGGGGTTAGATGGTGCTCTGAATGAAATTGGATATTGTTGCTTAGATATTTCTTCAAAACATATCCAAAAACTAGCTGCATAAAGCTACTCTTTTGGCTTTAGTTATTATTTTTGTGGGAAGATCTGTATACTTTCAGCAGTTTTTCGTAGTTTTCGCGTCCAAAATGTGGTTTATAGGAAATTGGTAAAAATAATTCGTTCAAAGACGCTCCGTCACGAAGGGCCGGTTTGCGTGGCGCATAAGGAGGGCCCTGTTTTAAAAAGCGATACGCATGTTTGTTATAATACAATTAATTATAACTGTATTATATTATAACACTTTTACGTTACGTTACTGCATAGAGAAGTACGGCAATATCGCAATTCTCCCTCTCGCCCGCTCCTTCGATTTCTTTGTCGTACTTATGGTAGTACTAGCGGATTGACTGTCAACAGAAAATCGATAAATTATCGAATCTAAAAAACGCAAAATATATCTATTTGGGTATAATAATAAACATGATACAGAAAACATTTATTTGAGAAGTGCATATGATAACTGTTTATATTATAGTTTGGTAAGCGAAGTAAAATCGCAATCAGATTTGACTTGAGTTGTCACAGGCCGCCATTTCATAATTCTGGCAATATCCGTGGTAACGCTGTATTCAGGTGCTTTCGATATATGTCAAGCATGTGTTTGTTTACCGTGTGTGTAATCGCGTGTTGTAGTGTATGTGTAATGTGCATATTGTAACAAGAGAGATGGCAGATGCGGCTAGCGAACGCAAAAATGAGTCGATTGAATCGATGATATCTGCTCGAAATGTCCCGTAACCTATATTTTTTATGGAACATATGTGACTGCGACAGTTTTTTTGTTATTCGTCGCTTTTCGCATAGCTCTGATCTAACCGGGAACTATTGTTATTTCCGTTCCAAAGTTCGAACCGCACGGATTTTCTATATGGCGTGAATTGATTTTGCATGCATTTTCTATATGCATTAATTTTGTGAACTATTGTATTTACCGGTAAGGCCTGCAGAATTTTCGCGGACTTCATTTTTTATGTCTCTAATACAGCATACGAAAAAATCATTTTTTTTTCTAATGAGGAGGTTCGTGCGCGTACTACCTTATGGCACCGAACTGACCGTGAATCGTCGCGTGATGCGAACTTGTTATTGTGCACATGATTTTCATTTTTTTAAAGCGTTTACAGAATTTTTTAAATAAAAAATGCCTTATGTGCATGCTGTTATTAACAAAAAAAGAAAATTTGTGAAATCAGAAGTAAAACGAGCAATAGAAGCTGTCAAAAATAACCTGCTGCAAGACTCAGGGAACCAGATTTAGTATTTTTATACATTGTTATTGGAATAGAAATGTAATTGACAAAGGAAACGTTTAGTAATTGGTTCAATAATAATAAAGAATCGTGCCAGGAAAGTTTATTATTTTTATTTCTGTGCAATCTTCCAGTATAAGAATTGTGCCAACGACCATAACCTCGAAGGGTGCAGGATTGTCGAACTGAGCACGCTGGGGAAGCAGTTGTGGTGCCAAAATTGTGACCTTCCATTATCACTGCGAGCCGTCAAAGATGAACGATAATGCGGATTTGCAAGTATTTTGAAAGTTGCTTGCGCTAGTTGTGGCAAAATAATTGTCGTTGAGACAAATAAACAGAGTACGCAGAAACGCTGTCACGACGTAAACTTGAAAGCAGCCATCAACAGGTATGTAAAATATACTGGAGAGGACATGACATGAGGAACAGTGTTGTCCAAATTGTGTAGCGAGCGGTATTTCTTGCTCGATACGAAGGTATCTAGTATCGAAATATTGACCGATACTTTATTACAAAAGTAGCGATTTCTCACAATAGCTCCACACTTTTCTATCAAGCAGCAAACATTTTATTGATGCTCGATACTTTCGTATCGAGTAGCAAAAATTTGCTCGACATTCGATACTTTTATACCGAGTAGCGATAACTTTCTCGATACTCGATAGTTTTGTATCGAGTATCAAGAAAGTCATCGCTGCTCGATACAATAGTATTGAGTATCGAGAAAATAATCGCTGCTCGATACCAAAGTATCGAGTATCGAGAAAATCATCGCCACTTGGTGCAAGAGTATCGAGTAGCGAGAATGTTATTGTGGCTCGATACAAAAGTATCAAATATCGAGAAAATGCTCGCTACTCGATACAAAAGTATCGAGTATCGAGAAAATCATCGCTACTTGATACAAAAGTATAAATTTATCAAGTACTACTTGATACTCGATACTGTCACATCAAGTAAAAGAAAATTGAAGAATATTGAAAGAATGAGGAAAAATCGCAAGGATTGAGGGCGATTCGGATGAAAATTGATTGATTGATTGTGATTGAATTGATTTATTGTGCCTTAGTGACACTGGAAGGCAAATATACCAAAAAAGGATATGGCTAATTATAATAGAATATATATTAAAAAATATATAATAAAAAATGAGAGAGTATTGGAGTGAATAAGAGACAAGCGGTAGGTTATATCATATTTTATTAACTTTTTATAATTAATTATTGACCGCGCCATTATGACCGTTTTAATTGTCATTCATGTCGGCCATACCGGTACGGCGCAAATTTTCGCTGCCCATGTCGCTTATACCAAGCAGCTCGGCTGCTGCCTGCGGAGGTTCTCCAACATTCTGCACGAGCGTATTATGAAGAAAATCAAATCATTTTTATAATGTACTTTTAAAGTAATGTATTAATAAACACCTGGTCTATTTCCAAATCGTTACGTCTTTTTTTCATAAACGGCACATCCAATAGGGAGCAATTTAGTTTGAGTCAAGCAAAATGTTGGCGGAAGTGGCGTTTTTCACTAGTATATTAGAATAGGAATCACACATACGGAAAAACGTGAATTACACTAATTAAATGCAAAAAGAATGACTAGGTATTTACATACATATTTATGACATTGTTATTTGAAGGATGTTTTCAGTTTGTATTTTAGGTGAATGATATAATTTAATCTTTGCTTCCAAGCTCCGGCAATCAGGTGCAAAATGCATAGCTTACCCTTAGTTACCTTTAGTTTCCTTAGTAATTAATAAAACAAACAAATCTTACGCGGCGCCATCACAGTCGTTTGCGGGATGCGTTAGAACGCATCCTCCATGACTTCGACCATTCCCTCGCGGAATCGTCCATCGTCTCGTTGCTGCTCACGTTAATGTTGCTCTCGTTGTTAGTAGAGGAGCTATACCGATTCTGAGCCACTTATGGGGGGAGGGTCAGGGAGGGTCAAGGGGGGAGGGGGTCAAGGAAGGGAGGGTGAATGGGGGAGGGTCAAGGTGGTGGTGCATAGGTGAGGGGGTCCAGGGGGCGGTGTCCGGAGAGGGGGGGGGGGGGGTCGCTGGGCGCGAGTGACATCACAGAGTGGCCTCTGTGGAGGGCCATGTGGTCCTTGGAGCGACTGGTGGGGACGCCGTCTGAAAGCTCGCCGACACTCGAGACAGGTCCTGACAGGTTTCTCGGGAAAACTCTAATTTTTAGGGATCAAAGGGACCGCGGATGGACCACTTGAGTGTAGCGGTTGAAAAGTCGAGGTCTTCATTCAGAAATACAACGTCAAGATGTTCGCATGTGCGAGTATGTACGCAGTGCATCCCGCCAAGCACCCCCTGGACTTGACCAAAAACGAGCTCGAACAGGTTCCAAAGGTCTTGCTCCTAAAATATTGGGGTAAATATGTTGGCTTATTGTGGGATCGTTTGCCAGAACATCATCGGAATGATAGTGAAGTGATATCATATCTTCCATGCTTGGAGCATTATAATACGCCACAGATGAAAGATCACATCGATGGCCCTCCACCTGAACGTCGGGAGTGTACAAAATGCTGTGAAAATTCTTGACGTATGGAATTCTTCGAACGTGTTTAAACCTGTTTTTCGGGAGCGTGAAAACACGTCGGGGAGGGATTCCCACAGTTCTTCGAACGTGTTCAAACCTGTTTTTCACGATTGGAAAAGAGGGGGGGATTTCAGTGGGAGGCTGACGACGGAGCTTATAATTTCGTGGGCCAAGCTCAGACTGTGTTAATCCACTGCACTATCAACATCTAAAAAGAACTTTGAAAGTGCGGGGAAAATGGATCTCTCGAGTATCAATAAAGTCAGCCGGATGGCGCAACGACGAAGCTGTCAGAACTCCCCGTTAAGTCGGAACGACTAATCTCCGACATAAGGACCGTACAAACCAAATTTGGGAAACGCTACATCGCAGACATCGCGGATGAGTTCTCTGTCTTCTTACCGGCGCGACTTGTGAAGGCCTTTGACCAAGATCCGACAATGTTCGAGAGTATGTTGCGAGTGGCACGCGATGGTCAGCTCTGCATGCAGTATATTGGTGGAAAATACAACAGTGTCGAGTTCCGTCGTTTGTGAATATGGTAAACGGGGAAAAAATTCATTGGAACACAATCGCCGAACGACTGTCTGCATCATCGAGAGTATGCTGCAACTGGTCAACGCAGTGATGGGGACTACAAAAGCGTCGAGCTGCATCGTCTCCAAGCGTGGAGACAGAATTGAGCACCATGGTTGAGCGGTTGTTCGCATGGATTTTTTTCTAAGTGTGAACTATGTAAAAATGTATATGTTTGGTCGAATTGTAAATGATGGGTGTTTTCATCGTAGAATAAAGAATACAAATGACATTTTCATCGAAATGTTTTTTATTCATTTAAAAAAATCCCTCGCTCACTCTTCGTACACAGAGAGCCAGCTTTTCAACAACTTTACATTCGCTTTGGCGCAATTGTATTTTGTATTGAAGGAATGGTGGGGGCATTTAACGTTTGCGATTTTCGGCAATCTTCTGCAGCGATGGACAGTCCAGAGTCTCCAGATCGATGACTTTTGTTGCTGAATCCGTGAATCTCGATAGCCGTGAACACTTTTCGAATCCCTTGGCATAGATCGTAGGAGCTCCTTTCAAGATTCCTCGAATTGTCGTTCTAGCTGCCTCATATGGTATGCCGCTGTGTTCCCACCGTATTCCATGATAATTGCGTTCCAGCCACTTGTTTGTCATTTTGTACTTGGCCGGTAAAGCGTCCCAGGCGAATGGTGCAACGAAGAAGAATGTCAGCGGTTCAGCGTTCTTCTCATGGAGTTTAACGATGCACATCTCCTTTAGGACAAATTCGTTGACGGGTCTGTTGAAGCCCTGTACATCGACGATAAGCTCCATGTTGACTGAAGTAGACGCGAATCATCGGCATGATTTTATACCAATTTTTTAACTCCACCACTGATTGGATTGTACTCGACAACACGATCATGGAGGATCATGCAGTACGCTGAAGTTTGCGGTAGAATATTGTTTTTCAATTCAAATTCAAGGCGCACATCAACAGGACCAGACGTGAGCGAATCGTTCTGTTTTGAGCAGTCAATGACAACGAGGGGGGCTTTTTCTAAAAATTCCACCCTGCTCAGCCATGGTTCACCCTCTTTGTTGTAATAGGTCGGTTGAAAATTCGCATACATCTCATAGAGTAGAGCATATTGATTTTGATCAATGTTCAAATTCAAATTTCCATATGGATAACATTGCGAGTTGAGGTATAGCTTGACGTCGCTCAGGTCACAATGATCAAAGTGGCTCGCATTTTGTGTTTTCTTATTTTTTCGCCCCGTCTGCAGCGCGAGTATGACATATCGTGGCTTCTCTAGCTGATTCGAGGTCTTCACAGACCATACGTGCTTGGAGGTGACAGGCAGCAACGGATATTCATACAGTTCCCATGTTCGGAAACTCATGGAGATTGGTTGCGTCTTTGGCGAGAAACTTTAGCAGTTGAATTTTTCGTTCATCCGAGACTGTCACATACGGCATGAGCCATTCTATTTTATGCAATGCGAGTTTGTAGTATTCAGGCGCTGTTTGTAAAATGGCATTGTCGTCGGTCTTTGATCTCGTGAGAATCAACTCGTGCTTGGCATTTACAACAATTTTCCGATAATCTTCGGCAAATCCGCGGAGCATGGTGAGCGGTATACAGGCATCAAAGTTTCCCGATACATCTACAATCTGCTTGGTCTCTTCGACATCGAGCCATCCAGTGTTCTCGAGGATAGAACTTCTGGCCGGTGAGAGACATGAATATCCCTTCATTACACTCGTAATGCCAACATTCTTATTACGATCGATTTCTATGGCATTCAACTCATATTGCACTTCCTCAAACAAATGACAAATGGCATTATTGATCAGACTTGTAGCAGTGGTTGGCGCCCAGTCACGCTTTGATAATTTCCCACATATGTGTAGGGAACTCTTGCTCGGCAGGATGGAGAGGTCTTGATGTTGGATGGCAATACGGACTTCATCACTGTTATTGAAGGTTGAAGATGCATATGGCTGATAAGCGTGAATCTCACAATGGACGATGGATTCATCAAAGACCGCGGGCGCCTGAATGCTTACAATTTCTTCTTCCATTTCACACAACAGATGCACAGAGCACAGACTAAATAATTTTTACACGCTTTCGCCACGCACTTTGAGACCCAAATTCTTCAAGAGTAGCACGATTTGAGGTGTTAGCACTTTGGGCGCTGGTCGACGACTGGTTGTTTTTATCCATGGCCGTTTATTGTTATTGGAAGATCTATTGAAAACAATGCCCATCACGACTTTATATGCAGGCGTATGGTGATTACTTCACCGCGGAAATTTGCCAAATCACCGTCTTGATCCACTATGCGAAGCTGTACCGTGTCAATTGTTCGGCTCGTGATTGGCAGATAAATTACGTGGGAGGGAACTTCAATGATCTTATAGCCTGGTGGCACGGATGGAAAAAAAATCATGAATTGTGTGTACTTTTTGTCCGTTAATATAGGCACCAGCTGTAATGTTACACTCAACGCGTAGGGCGTTCACTTTGAGAATCGCTACTGGACGACCGGATTCGTGTCTTTTATTGTCTTCCAATTTGCGTGCGGTGAAGCCTGGTAGATGCCCAATAGAATCTTTTGGCTCAAAATTTACATCATGATCACACTTGATGTCACTGCGTAGCGTGTTATTGTTGGGTTTAATGCTGATGCTGATGTTTTTACGCGCGAGCTCTGCTTGTACAAACGTCTCAATATACTCTATTTCATAACTGCCCGTAGGTATCGTCAACACCTCATTCCCCACGTAAAGTTTATCGCGGTCAACGTCGATATTGGGAATAGAATTGAAGGTTAACAATTCCACGGGGCCGAGAGTATAATTCTTGTGTGGCGAGAGTTCGATGGGGGGAAAGTATTGCGCCTCGATGATAGACGATGAGCCAGATATGGTAAATGTTAAACTTTCATCCATGATGCTGGTAAATTGACAACTGAATTCTCCCGTCATTTCCCCCCTATATATAGTGTATATTTGTCTTTGTGCTGCAGCTGCCGACAAAGAAACTTGAGACACAAATGTCCACATTCAATCGTATCATATTCCTGATATCTAGTATAATTATAATGAACGCTACCGACACGGAAATATCTCATGAGCTCGGATGGTGGTGGGAGACTGCCGAAACTCTCAAGGTACATGACTTTCCATCCGGTCTTTTTGTAAGCGACCCAATGCGTGCCAGGACCGATATTTTCATCCAAATTTACAATTGCTGCTTCACATTTGAGGGGTCCACTCGCTGGCAATGTATCGCGCACGTAAACTCCCCGAAAATGTGGAATCTTTAGGATTTTTGCGTAGTTGAGTAGGTCGCAGTCGGTGAGGGATCGGCGTGGTAGCGTTACTTCTAGTTTTTTGGCTTGATATGGAGGCCCAATCCCTGCTTATACGGTTTCAGGTGTAGAACCCGACCTAATGCAATTTCTTCAATTGTCCGATTATGACGCTTACTTTCATCCAATTCACGCTTAGGTGCTTGATCAGCATTTACAGCTTTAACTATACTAGCCGCACCACCCGACAAAGCACCCGCAGTGCTAAGACCCGCTAAAATGGGCACGAGGAAGGGCAATGAACCACCAATTTTATGGGGTACAGGTAGAACCCGAGGTGTGCGCACTTTACCACCTTGCAACTTTACCGCCGCACGAGCGACCTTTAGAGCTGATTTGATAATCTTATGCGGATCATTACTTTGAATCATTGTCTTCTTTGCAGCGTGAATGATCTTTTTCAAGCAAACGCCACCCTTGCGACCCTTCATTCCTAAGCCAAATTTTCTCTTTGTCGTCATAACATTTGCCACACCCCAAGCATTGGCTTTTTCACCGATACTAGCGTCTCTCGCGCTAACACGTTGCCTAGCCTGTTCGGCCAACACTTTATCCGCCAAATATCTCACCTCAAGATTGTCCGGATTTTTCGAATATGCAATATCGTGCTGTTTGCAAGCCGCATCCAATGGATTAATGCCCGGATCACCACGAGCAAGGCGCTTGGCCAACTTTGTGCCTCGTCCACAATACTGATACTCAGGCAAATGTAGTTCAACGGGGAGTTTGTTGATTAGGCGGTTGACCAAACCTTTACCACTCTTCCCATGCACAATCATGTCTAAAGACAATACGCGACTGAGGGATAGTACGTATAAGAAGTCTATTTATATTATTTCGCCGTTAGTCGTGTGTGAGATGACGTCCAGGAAGCAAACTATCGGAGGCGGACTTCCCGTGATAAATTTCGAAGAGTTTGTCGAAGACCGCGGAGGGAAAAAGAAACGTCATGGGAATTTATTGCCGTGATGCGTAAATTCTCCGACGTTGAGTTCATAAACGTTTTCAGCTTCACGCAATTCCTCGATAATCGATATAATTTCATTCGTATGTGATGAATTTCCGGCTGCTCGTGATGCCAGAAGTAAGCGAAGATGATCCACTAGCTCGTTTGGATTGTCCCAATAAATATAGTTCAATTGGGTTCTTTTTTCTAGCTAGCTTATACTTTGGCATGCCCTGCCCCACATGATGATCGACTATATTTGCGATATATGTGTTAAATTTGCGGCTGGTGTTACGTCGTATAGCCTCACTAGGCTTGTACAATTTTTTGTGCCCATTCGTCGAGATTACAATCTTTTCGTACTTTTTCAAATCATCCGGTGTGAGAGTTTCGACATTAGGCACTTTTTTAAACAACAGCTCCGTTAATCCAACAGTTTTCGCATAACTCGCATCTTCAGCACGAATATGTTGAGCATCGAAATTTATCGGAGAATTGCCAATCATTAATTTGTTGTTAGCGAGATTTCGTACACCATATAATACATCCAAGCCCGCCTTTCTATTTGTTGGCAATAGCAGGAGATATTCGCTGATCAGCTCATCGACATTTTGCGAATCATCATCCTCATATATCAATTTAAACGAATCTTGTGTTTCACTCATCAAGGAATCATGTGCCTCGTTTTGATTTTTCACACTATTTAACGCATCTCCTTCGTCAATATTATCATCCACTTTTTCATCCTTAATTTCCTCCTTCACCACCTCACCGTTTTTATACGGCACCAATTTCTCCAATGGCCGCACTATAGGCTTAAAGACATCCTGCATTCTCTGCTGATCGCTATCTTTCCCAAGTTTCATCATTCGATGCTTTCGTCTGATTGCATCGCTCGCCTTGACAATTTCACGCAACGATTGTTCGCTCTTCATGTTGTCACTACCACGGCATGCGCAATACTGTATGTTCAACCACCAGCGATGAGTCATTTATCAATAGTGAGAAAATAATCAAAACCTTGTCTATATCGACCTCCGTTAATATCGCTATCCTCGTCAATCGTGATAAATCCATACTTGTCAGAATTCCAGCATTTCACGCACATGTTTTTAAAGCACGTATAAGTCATATCCGTATTAACATGGTCATTGTAGACGTGTTTGAGATTGATATCATCCTGCTTGAAAAGCACCACGAAATTTGCATTATCCCTCACGAGATGTTTGGGGATACGAGTGTATGTTTGACAAAGATAAAAACTGTCAATAATCTCATGGCGTCCCATGGAAAAGAAGGCCCGAACATTATCCTGCTTTTCGCGTGCTATGTCATCAACAATGAATATAGACATCAGGAAACGGATAAGCAATATTCTACATAAGGCAAAACCTCCGCAGCAGAATATCACGAAGGAAGAACACCTTGCTCTTCACAATTTGAAGAAGAACAAGGATATCTTAATACTACCAGCTGACAAAGGGAATGCAACTGTCATCATGGATAAAACGGACTACTGCAGTAAAATTTTGAACCTGCTCGAGGACACCAACACGTACAAGAAATTATCACGTGACCCCACATCGAGTGTAGAAAAGAAAACAACAACACTTCTAAAGAAGGCTGGTCTATCAGAAAACCTAACCAAAGCCCTAACACCCAAGGAATCCCTACCACCCAGGCTTTACGGTCTACCAAAAATACACAAAAACAACATCCCACTAAGGCCCATTGTTAGCAACATAGGCAGTCCTACATATCATTTGGCACGTTTTCTCTGCAAACCTTTGCAGGAACTCGTAGGCCTCAACAACTCCCATATCCAAAACTCCCGGGATTTTGTGAACAAGATCCAGACTATCAAGGTACAACCAGAAGACATTTTAGTGAGTTTCGATGTTGTATCCCTGTTTACAAACGTCCCAACCAATGAAACCCTAAGCATAGTTAAAAATTCCAAAAAAGTTGCCCCTAACCTACTGCCCCGCATAGAACATTGCCTAAACTCTACATATTTCCAATTTCAATCCCAATTTTATGAACAAACTTCAGGCGCAGCCATGGGTTCCCCTATTTCTCCTATCATCGCCAACATCTTTATGGAGAACTTCGAGAACAGAATTCTGCAAGAAGCTTCCCTCAAACCCTCCACCTGGTTCCGATATGTCGATGACACCTTCGTCATTTGGAGTCACGGCAAAGAAAACCTCAATCATTTCTTAACCTTCCTCAACTCCCAGCACCCCAATATTCAATTCACCATGGAGATAGAACAGGAAAATCAAATCCCTTTTCTGGATGTACTGGTTCAACGGAAAAGCGATGGCACTTTGGGCCATAAAGTTTACCGGAAGCCAACGCATACGGATAGATACCTCCATGCTACGTCCCACCACCACCCTTCCCAAAAACAGTCGGTCATAAGCTCTCTGGTCTACAGAGCTCTAGCGATCTCCGAACCAGACTCCTTGGAGGTTGAACTAGAACACCTACGAAAAGCTTTAGGAGACAATGGCTACAGGCCAGGAAACATCGAAAGAACGATCAAAAATCTAAAAAGAAAAATAGCTGATCCGAAAACGGTTACAGCACCTGATAGGGAGAATGAAGGACAAATAACCGTAACAACTTCCCTTCCATACCTTCAGGGCATAACCGATCGCATAGGGAGGGTCCTTGGAAAACATAACGTGCGAGTCATCTTCAAACCTCAGAAGAAACTAGCACAAGTGATTCCGAGTGCAAAAGACCAAAGGCCGCCATTAAGTGCACCAGGAGTATACAAGATACCCTGCTCATGCGGTAAAGTGTACATAGGAGAAACCGGGAGGAAGATCAGTACACGGATCAAAGAACATCAACGGTGTATCAAATATGGCCATATTACACAATCAGCGCTGGCCGAACATTGGATGGAGACTGGTCATGCCATCCAGTTCGACAAAGCTCAAAGTCTGGCCCCATCAAACAGCTATTTTTCCAGGAAACACCGAGAAGGCTTGGAAATCCGAAAACATCCGGACAAGCTAAACAGAGATGGAGGATATCACGTCAATCCTATTTGGCACACCGTCCTCACGGTTTTTTAATTGACCAGCTGATCAATTAAAACATCTGATTGGCTGGTGCAGCGATCCGGAACGATGACTGCAACTATATAAGGAATACCTGAGACACGAGAGCTTCAGTATCGGAGCTCTCAGCCCTGATGATGCAGACTGTAACGTTTGCGAAACGTCGGCACAACGCTGATCCTCAACACGGCCTCCATCCGGAAGCCACAAACTCTTCTCATTACATAAAGAGCCGTGAAAGCCTTAAAACTAAAATGAATATAGAGTTGGATCGTGCATCACTTGGTGCTATCACTTGTTCATGCGCCTCGAATGGATGATATTCAACTCCACTCACAGGTTCGAGTAGGTGTTCGAGTAATTTATACTTTGGCTGCTTGAGCGAGTTGGAATACAAGTAAATGTTCACAAATCTCAAACCATTCGGATGGATCATGAGAGTGAGCAAAGCGTTGGTTTTCCCACAATTCGATGGACCACAAAACAGTGCGGGTATGCTATCCGGCAATAAAATCCCATGACGTTTCTTTTTCCCTTCGCGGTCTTCGACAAATTCGTCGAAATTTATCACGGGAAGTCCGCCTCCGATAGTTTGCTTCCTGGACGTCATCTCACACACGACTAACGGCGAAATAATATAAATAGACTTCTTATACGTACTATCCGTCAGTCGCGTATTGTCTTTAGACATGATTGTGCATGGGAAGAGTGGTAAAGGTTTGGTCAACCGCCTAATCAACAAACTCCCCGTTGAACTACATTTGCCTGGGTATCAGTATTGTGGACCAGGCACAAAGTTGGCCAAGCGCCTTGCTCGTGGTGATCCGGGCATCAATCCATTGGATGCGGCTTGCAAACAGCACGATATTGCATATTTGAAAAATCCGGACAATCTTGAGGCGAGATATTTGGCGGATAAAGTGTTGGCCGAACAGGCTAGGCAACGTGTAAGCGCGAGAGACGCTAGTATCGGTGAAAAAGCCAGTGCTTGGGGTGTGGCAAATATTATGACGACAAAGAGAAAATTTGGCTTGGGAATGAAGGGTCGCAAGGGTGGCGTTTGCTTGAAAAAGATAATTCACGCTGCAAAGAAGACAATAATTCAAAGTAATGATCCGCATAAGATTATCAAATCAGCTCTAAAGGGTGCTCGTGCGGCGGTAAAGTTGCAAGGTGGTAAATTGCGCACACCTCGGGTTCTACCTGTACCCCATAAAATTGGTGGTTTATTGCCCTTTCTCGTGCCCATTTTTGCGGGTCTTAGCGCTGCGGGTGCTTTGTCGGGTGGTGCGGCTAGTATAGTTAAAGCTGTAAGTGCTGCTCAAGCAGCTAAGCGTCATAATCGGACAATTGAAGCAATTGCATTAGGTCGGGGTCTACTTCTGAAACCGTATAAGCAGGGATTGGGCCTTCATATCAAGCCAAAAAACTAGAAGTAACGCTACCACACCGACCCCTCACCGACCGCGACCTACTCAACTACGCAAAAATCCTAAAGATTCTACATTTTCGTGGAGTTTACATGCGCGATACATTGCCAGCGAGTGGTCCCCTCAAATGTGAAGCAGCAATTGTAAATTTGGATGAAAATGTCGGTCCTGGCACGCATTGGGTTGCTTACAAAAAGACCGGATGGAAAGTCATGTACTTTGAGAGTTTCGGCAATCTTCCACCACCATCCGAGCTCATAAGGTATTTCCGTGTCGGTAGCGTTCATTATAATTATACTAGATATCAGGAATATGATACGATTGAATGTGGACATTTGTGCCTCAAGTTTCTTTGTCGGCAGCTGCAGCACAAAGGCAAAATATACACTATATATAGGGGGGAAATGACGGGAAGAATTCAGTTGTCAATTTACCAGCATCATGGATGAAAGTTTAACATTGACCATATCTGGCTCATCGTCAATCCTCGAGACGCAATACTTTCCCTCCATCGAACTCTCGCCACACAAGAATTATACTCTCGGCCTCGTGGAATTGTTAACCTTCAATTCTATTCCCAATATCGACGTTGACCACGATAAACTTTACGTGGGAGATGAGGTGTTGACGATACCTACGGGCAGTTATGAAATAGAGGATATTGAGACGTTTGTAGAAGCAGAGCTCGCGCGTAAAAACATCAGCATCAGCATTAAACCCAACAATAACACGCTACGCAGTGAGATCGAGTGTGATCATGATGTTAATTTTGAGCCAAAAGATTCTATTGGGCATCTACTAGGCTTCACCGCACGCAAATTGGAAGCCAATAAAAGACACCAATCCGAGCGTCCAGTAGCCATTCTCAAAGTGAACGCCCTACGCGTTGAGTGTAACATTACAGCTGGTGCCTATATTAACGGACAAAAAGTACACACAATTCTTGAATTTTTTCTATCTGTGCCACCGGGCTATAAGATTATTGAAGTTCCCTCCCACGCAATTTATCTGCCAATCACGAGCCGAACAATTGACACGGTACAGCTTCGCATAGTGGATCAAGACGATGATGTGGTAAATTTCCGCGGTGAAGTAATCACCCTACGCCTGCATATAAAGTCGTGATGGGCATTGTTTTCAACAGATCTTCCAATAACAATAAACGGCCATGGATAAAAACAATCAGTCGTCGACCAGCGCCCAAAGTGCTAACACCTCAAAACGTGCTACTCTTGAAGAATTTGGGTCTCTAAGTGCGTGGCGAAAGCGTGTAAAAAATTGTTTAGTCTGTGCTCTGTGCATCTGTTGTGTGAAATGGAAGAAGAAATTGTAAACATTAAGGCGCCCGTGGTCTTTTATGAATCCATCGTCCATTGTGACATTCACGCTCATCAGCCATATGCATCTTCAATCTTCAATAACAGCGATGAAGTCCGTATTGCCATCCAACATCAAGACCTCTCCATCCTGCCGAGCAAGAGTTCCCTACACATATGTGGGAAATTATCAAAGCGTGACGGGGCGCCAGCCACTGCTACAAGTCTCGTCAACAATTCCGTTTGTCATTTGTTTGATGAAGTGCGATTTGAGTTGAATGCCATAGAAATCGAACGTAATAAGAATGTTGGCATTACGAGTGTAATGAAGGGATATTTATCTCTCTCACCGGCCAAAAGTTCTATGCTCGAGCACACTGGATGGCTCGATGTCGAAGAGACCAAGCAGATTGTAGATCTATTGGGAAACTTTGATGTCTGTATACCGCTCAGCATGCTCCTCGGATTTGCCGAAGATTATCGGATAATTGTTGTAAATGTCAAGCACGAGTTGATTCTCACGAGATCAAAGACCGACGACAATGCCATTTTACAAACAGCGCCCGAAGACGACAAACTCGCATTGCATAAAATAGAATGGCTCGTGCCGTATGTGACAGTCTCGGATCAACGAAAAATTCAACTGTTAAAGTTTCTCGCCAAAGACGCACCAATCTCCATGAGTTTCCCAACATGGGAACGGTATGAATATCCGTTGCTGCCTGTCACCTCCAAGCACTTGTGGTCTATGATAACTTCGAATCAGCTGGAGAAGCCGCGATATGTCATACTCGCGCTACAGACGGAACGGAAAAATAAGAAACAACACAATGCGAGCCACTTTGATCATTGAAACCTGAGCGACGTCAAGCTATACCTCAATTCGCAATGTTATCCATATGGAAATTTGAATTTGAACATTGATCACAATCAATATGCTCTACTCTACGAGATGTATGCGAATTTTCAACCGACCTGTTACAACAAAGAGGCTGAACCATGGCTGAACAGGGTGGAATTTTTAGAAAAAGCGCCCCTCGTTGTCATTGACTGCTCAAAACAAAACGATTCGCTCAAGTCCGGCTCTGTTGACGTGCGCCTTGAGTTTGAATTGAAATACAATATTCCACCGCAAACTTCAGCATACTGCATGATTCTCCAGGCTCGTATTGTCGAGTACAATCCAATCAGTGGTGGAGTAAACAAATTGGTATAAAATCATGCCGATGATTCGCGTCCACTTCAGTCAGCATAGAGCTTATCGTCGATGTGCAGGGCTTCAAGAGACCCGTCAACGAATTTGTCCTGAAGGAGATGTCCATCGTCAAACTTTGCAAGAAGAATGCTGAACCGCTGACGCTCGCCTTCGACGCACCATTTGCATGGGACTCTTTACCGGCCAAGTACAAAATGACAAACAAGTGGGTGGAACGCAATTTCCATGGAATACGATGGGATCACAGCGGCATACCTTACAAGGCAGCAAGAAAGACGATTCGAGAACTCTTGCAAGGAGCCCCCACCATCTATGCGAAGGGATTCGAGAAATGCGCATGGCTATCAAGATTCACGGATGCCGCAACAAAAGTCATCGACTTGGCGACTCTGGGCTGTCCATCGCTGCAGAAGCTGCCGAAAATCATAAACTCCAAATGTCCCCATCATCCCTTCAACACGTACTGCGCCCATGAGAATGTAAAATCGTTGAAAAGCTGGTTGACTGAATACAAAGCGTGAGCGAGGGATTTTTTTTTAATGAATAAAAAACATTTCGATGAAAATGTCATTTGTATTCTTTATTCTACGACGAAACCACCCATCATTTACAATTCGACCAAACATATACATTTTTACGTAGTCAGCACTTTGGAAAAAAAAACCATGCGAACAGCCGCTCAACGATGGTGCTCAATTTTGTCTCCACGCTTGGAGACGATGCAGCTCGATGCTGTTGTAGTTCCCATCACTGAGTTGACCAGTTGCAGCATACTCTCGATGATGCAGACAGTCGTTCGGCGATCGTGTTCCAACGAATTTTTTCCCCGTTCACCATGTTCACAGACGACGGAACTCGACACTGTTGTATTTTCGACCAATATACTGCATGCAGAGCTGACCATCGCGTGCCACTTGCAGCATACTCTCGACCATTATCAGATCTTGGCCAAAGGCCTTCAGAAGTCGCGCCGGTAAGAAGACAGAGAACTCATCCGCGATGTCTGCGATGTAGCGTTTCCCAAATTTGGTTTGTACGGCCCTTATGTCAGAGATTAGTCGTTCCGACTTAACGGGAAGTTCTGATAGCTTCTTAATTGGGAGGAATTCCGCCATCCGGCCGACTTTGTTGATACTCGAGAGATCCATTTCCCCGCACTTTCAAAGTTCTTTTTAGATGTTGATAGTGCAGTGGATTAACACAATCTGAGCTTGGCCCACGAAATTATATGCTCCCTCGTAAGCCTCCCACTCAAATCCCATCCCCCTCGTTTCCAATCGTGAAAAACAGGTTTGAACACGTTCGAAGAACTGTGGGAATCTCCCCCCCCTGATGTTTGTGCACGCTTCCGAAAAACAGGTTCAAACACGTTCAAAGAATGCCATACGTCAAGAATTTTCACAGCATTTTGTACACTCCCGACGTTCAGGTGGAGGGCCATCGATGTGATCTTTCATCTGTGGCGTATTATAATGCTCCAAGCATGGAAGATATGATATCACTTCACTATCATTCCGATGATGTTCTGGCAAACGATCCCACAATAAGCCAACATATTTACCCCAATATTTTAGGAGTAAGACCTTTGGAACCTGTTCGAGCTCGTTTTTGGTCAAGTCCAGGGGGTGCTTGGCGGGATGCACTGCGTACATACTCGCACATGCGAACATCTTGACGTTGTATTTTTGAATGAAGACCTCGACTTTTCAACCGCTGCGCTCAAGTGGTCCATCCGCGGTCCCTTTGATCCCTAAAGATTATAGTTTTCCCGAGAAACCTGTCAGGACCTGTCTCGAGTGCCGGCGAGCTTTGAGACGGCGTCCCCCCCAGTTGCTCCAAGGACCACATGACCATCCACAGAGGCCACTCTGTGACGTCACTCGCACCCAGAAACCTGTCAGGACCTGTCTCGAGTGTCGGCGAGTTTTGAGACGGCGTCCCCACCAGTTGCTCCAAGGACCACATGGCCCTCCACAGAGGCCACTCTGTAACGTCACTCGCGCCCAGCGAACCCCCCCCCCCCCCCCCCCCCGTTGGACATCGCCCCCTCGACCCCCTCTGCACACCCGCCCCCTGGACCCCCTCCCCCGGACATCGCCCCCTGGACCCCCCACCTATACACCACCCCCTTGACCCTCCCCCCAAAAGTGGCTCAGAATCGGTATAGCTGCTCTACTGTTGTTGCAGCTCTAGTTGCAATGCGAGCAACTCCAGTTTTAAAGTTTTTTTCTTTATTTCCTCTTCTTTCCTTTTCATTTCCTGCTCTTTTATTTTTATTTCCTCTGCTTTTCTTTTAAGGACCTCCTCTTTTTCAGTTTCGATTGTTTCCCCTTCAACGTGTTCGTCTTTTTTTCTCCTTTGAATATATTTCCCATTTCTGAAATTACAAAATCAATTTCAGTAACAGTTTATCGTCAATGAGAAAGCATTTCTACCGATAATTAAAGATTTATACAGTGATCAAGACTGCCGTTTTGGAATGTACTTTCGTTTCAAAATACATGGAAAATTATGAGACAGTAATGTCAATTTTTTTATTTATTTTCAAGCAAAAAATGTTTTTCCACACCGTATTGAGAAACTTTATTGTCGTGCAAAAAATAGAACGAAACATTTACCACACATTTTTTACACAAAACACGTTCACACATTTGCGATCCCACAAAAAAAAACTAGAAAATGAAAAATATTTGTTTAGTTTTCCGAAATCATGAAATTATCAATCATGAAATCATGTTTGATAATTTTTTTCGGCCATTAAGTGAAAAAGTATTTTTGAAAATAAATCATTTGTTTTTTATTGTTATTATAAAGCTTATGGAGAGTTCTTTTTTTCAGATAAGGCGTTTGAATACCTCTATGATGTTTTCAAATTTCATTCGAAGATATTCCCTGCAGTAACAATACTGCAGGGAGAAAATATTTTTTATTTTCCTTCCGTTAATTTAAACAAAGATTGGGATAAGGGTCTAAAAATTTTCGAATTTCAGTTAGATATTCGTACTTAAAAAATCCCCATTTAAATATCATTTAAATATCCGTCAAGGGCCGTTATACCTCTATGGCCTCGACGAATGGATCCTTACACATACTAGGGTGTTTAATTTTTCGGCAACAGTTTTTTGTTTGTTTTGTTCAAGTTGAAAATCTGAAAACACATATTAAAAGAGAAATTTTGACGCAAGTAAAAAAATGTAGCTTAATTGCAGACTTAGCTTTTTAGAATATTCAATTCCCCATTTAAATAACATGGGAAAATTTTTTCACAATTAACATAATTTTTCTCTGTCCACAATTTTTCTATAAAAAATGAACTTTACGGCTTTGTAGAGCATGGAATACTCTACAAAACGGGCCTGAGAGTCAAACATGCATCATCAATATTTTCAGAGTTACAGACACAATAATAATTAATTTTTAAAAACGCACGAAAAATTGAATAAATGCGAGAACATTAAAAACACATTATGTTCATTAGGGTGACCGTTATTTCCCAAGTTGCCTTTTTTAGTTGGGTATGCTCCAAATAATTAGGTTATAAACTAAAAACAATGTCGGAAAAAAATTTGAACGCCGTTAAGGATGTTCTGGACCCACAATCCCATCAAAACCGAAATATAATGTGAGTTTCGCGTACTTACCGATCATGTAAAACTCTGAAAAAGTTAGAGATATGGAAGGTACTAAGTACATTGATTTCACATAATAACAATATCGAAGAGTTATTAACAAATTAGTAAAAAAAAACATACCTTGGATCAAATTTTGTAACTTACTTTCATTTAATGTGAAATAAATTCATTTATTTTTCCGAATACACATGAATTTATTCCAAATTTTTTCATCGGTTTGAAATTCGAATCATGAAAACTCCTACTACATTCTACAAGAATTCCATAAATTGAAGCCAAAAGAAAAAAACGTAAGCTTCAGCAGGATTTGATTTCACATGAAATGCTTCGTATATGTGTTTATATTTTGCACATAGTATATAAGGAGATCAAGTGATCGTACGAGAGCTCTTGCGGCACCTATGCCGACAATTTCAGAAATGTATTCTTATTATATCCAGTTCTATTAGTGATTCGGATCGTATAACAAGAACCGTGAATCTTGTATCAATTACGTGCAAATTGCGTTGACTTATATTTTTCGTCCAGAATAGTATTATTAAAATTACATTGTATTTGCATATGGCGTATTTTTTTCGCGCATTCCGAACTGTGTTTAAGTTTGAGCAATAGAAAAATGAAGACGTTTTATCGCTTAGCTAATGTTTAGTTCTTATACATATACAAAAAGTGGACAAACACCGAGAACAATAAACCTGAAGTGTATGCAGTGAATAAAAGAACGGTCCAGATTATATAGAATCTTAAGGTATGTGTTTTGTATTTTAACATTTGTATTTTTGGCAGACTGATTATGAAGATTGTGAAGTAATTCTGAAGAGAAACGGTGTAAACTTTTATTTTTTGAAGATGACGATTTTTTGTCGCGCGGGCATCGAGTTTGAAATACAATGATGAGACAATTTCTGTGCTTTCCAATGAAATAAGAGTTGCGATCAGAATTTTGCTTTTCCTGACGTATAGTGTATATCATTAGGGTATTCCATTTTTACGCAACATTTTTTTTCTAATCAGAAATGTTTCTTAATAATATTCTATCATCAATGGGGGGATAGAAATTACTCATGTACATGATGTGCTTTAATTGTCCTCCATTTATTGATTTCTTCGCTCATTTTTTGAGATTGGTGATTGTCGTGTCTGTAACTCTCAAAGTATTGTTGGGGCATGTTTGACTCTGGAAGACCTTTTCGTAGAGAATTTCACCCTCTACAAAGCCATGAAGTTTGTTTTTTATAAAAATTTGTGGACGGAGAAAAATTATGTTGAATGCAAACAATTTTTTTTCCTATATCATAAATGGAAAAATGAATATTTCAATGAGCTTAATCTGTAATTGAACTAGAATTTTCTTACTTACGTGAAAATTTCTCTTTTAATATGTAAGGTAGTTGGCCCAGTGACCGTCAGGGTCCTAGTGATCGTCATGTTTACGCATTAAATACGTATATTAAGATAAAAATCAGTCCTTCGTGCAGATCTGTGGTATATTAGCTTCCAGGAGGTATTTACTATGTTGTATTACATTTTCACACTCGTAGGTATAAAAGCATAATCAAATTAAATATATTCCGCTACGACGTCTAGCTGTCATTTCGGCCGAATTCTTCATTAGAAGGTTAACGTGAACCATGTCACATCTCGGGTGATTTGAGAAGGCCTGTGGACGTGCGTGATGTAAGTTTTGCTTCACTTGATTAACAAGGATTTTAGTTTTGCGGTCAGCATAAAAAAATATATTTTTATGTTAATTTCAACGAATTTTCATATATGACGATTACCGATTCAGCAACATAAACACTCTGCTGATTAGTCGCCACGGCTGTCGATAACTGGGACAATGTTAGCAAAAAAAGAATCTTACAAATCGAACATTAGTTTATAGAAAATCAGAAAAGAAATATTGGGTCCATAATTAGCATTGTCTGAAGGATCCACGGACCAGTAATCGTCATACGCGTATTCGCGATAGTAAGAAGATATACATATAAATAAATCGTGACCATGTCAATAACTGGGTATATCTTGAACACAGGTGAACAGCACTTGATCGAAATAATATTAAAAATTATTTTATGAAAAAATAGTTATTTATAATGACTACAAATAAATAAAAATGATAATTCTGACGTAATAGGCAATAATTCGTTTTATTTTTGAAATTAATAAAGTTCCATGGAAGAGAAATTTATGTTTCAAACTCTTTATCAAATGTTTTAATAAAAATCATACAGTTTCTGACAGAGTGCGTAAAAATTATTCTGCCGTTCTATATGCAGACATAATCGAGTCAACAAAGTCCTACGAACCTTTGCATAATTAGTTAAGGCCTTATGTACCTTTGGATGGTCGAAAATCAAGGCTTATTGGGATTTTAAAAATATACTAATAAAGCAATCAAAACGTGGTTTAGAGGGTTTATTTCACATATATGTAGGTACCTCCAACGAGCGTACATAAAAAATGACATGTGCGCACATGTGCACCCAGAAGAATTTTCTTTTCCCCGTAATCTACATGAGTTTTGCTACCGAAGTCCACACGACTATTATAAAATATTCATTTTTTTACATCTAGCCCGATTTTTAAAAAAGTCGCTTTTTCGACTGAAACAACGGCCTTTGTTCGTTTCCAAAAATTGCAATTGTTAAACGATTGTAAAAATCGTGTGTACATCGCTATAAAATGTACCTAAAAAGTTATAGTTGAAATTTGAAGTCAATCGGTCAAAAAATGCAGGACCTACGAGTCCGCCCGATTTTGAAAACATTTCTTCATGAAAAACGCACTTGAAGTTTTAAAACCACTTTTCTACATGTCTTTAAAAAATGTCCACCTAAAATAACTTTTGCATATCATTTTCGACATGTTTAAACATAACTTAAGTCAATTTTTTTGTTCAAAGGTATATAAGGCCTCAAAGCTGTTTGAACGCATGTGACAGTGGGACGTTCCCATGGAGACTACCAGACCAACTGTCATGGCGGCATGACGATGACTCGTACAATAGCATCTTATAACCTTTACGAAATATTTTCTCGAAAACTGTACCAGGCACGGGAATTTCACAACAACCTTCTTCTTCGTAATAAAAACACTGATTAAGAACGACTTAGAAAAACTTTTACTCACTTTCCTAGTTGAACTATATAAATTTGCAATTTGCTTATTATCGGTTTTTTAACTTGAACAAACAAAAAAAATTATGTAAAGATGAAACAACATCGTATCTATATACATGCACATACATGATTTGACACACACTAGTCACAAATTAATAGAAATAAGAAAAAACCGGAATTTAAAAAATGTTCTGTCATTCATAATTTTTAAGGAATCATAACTTATCCAGTGGTAACAAAATATCCAAAATTGTTGCTTGGTTTAAAAAAGATCACAGACATCAATGCATTTTTTTCGATTACTTGACCTTGAAGCACTTTCAGCTTCATTTTTCCTCTTTAATTTGAGTAGTCGTAGAGCTTTGTGCGATCATTTTTTGCTGAGCTAATGTCGTTCAAATAATGAGATCGCATTGGCTTAACATTTTTTTTTATAAATTTACTTCTTTGCCTCTATATTTTTCTTCTCTTAAGGGGTAAGGCCACTGTAACGGCCCAAAAAAAAAGCTTTTTTAACTAATTTTTTGCTCCCGAAATTGAAGGTATTTGAAAAAAAACTTTTAATGGTGTTATCGGGCATACATTAAACTTTATTATAAAATTTTTTTACAGTAAAAAAAAAACAAAATGGCGGTTCCACAGCTATCTTCCCGGGACATGTTTTGCTTCCAGGGCTCCGCGGCACGCAGCACCACTGGTGCACTTTTGAATCTAGAACAAAAAAAAAACCATTAATCTAGAGGGCTATAGCTAGAGAATGTCGATCGGATTTTAAAAAGTATCAATTTTTGTGGATTTGGCGTGCGTTTGAAAAAAAAAATTGATTTTTGACGAAAAAAAGGCAAGTTTTTTGTTAATAAAAAATCAATAAATAAAGTTCTTGAAAATTCCGATCGACATTCTCAAGATAATGTAAATGTTCACATCTGGTTAAAATTTCAAGTTAAAAAAATGAAAATTGTTCGAGTTATGCTGCGTGCCATTTTGAAAAACCATGTTTCGAGAAAAACGCGTTTAAAGTTTTGCGAATAGTTTTTTATTGGAAAAAATTAAAAAAAGAAGTTAAAAGGATTTAAACTATTTTTAAACTAGAGGGTTTAAACTATTTTTTAAGCCAATAAAAAAAAATCGATTTTTCAAAAAAATTACAGTGGCCTTACCCCTTAATCATCCCGATGTACAGTAAATATGTAAATTGATACGTTTTCTCTCACTTGGAAATGTATTTGCGGACATTAATATCACATAGAGGCAGACAAATTAGCTATGCACTGATCGCAGCTTATGTTAAGGGATAACACCACTGTGACGGCTTCAAAAAATCGATTTTTTGAAAACCATCTAGAAAAATCTAAAATACGTTTAAGATTAAAATGCCATTGGACCCAGGTCGAAAAAATAATTATTTCCGGAGATATTGAATATTTTGTGGAACGGTGCAGCGCTCCGTAACGCTCGGGGTCCCGCGTAGCAGCGCGCCTCAGGGTCGGCAGGTATACCGGGCCTTTCCCAGGTCCTGCGGGTCTTTCCCAGGTATTCTTTTGTCTCCCTTTACAAAAACCGGCTATTGTTATAAATATAGTTTCGAAAAAAAGCCATAGGTGGCGATAATTGAAAAATGTTCAAGGCAGGTATAGGGATAGCGTCAGAGCGTCAGTTTGCGAATAGAAGCGACGCTACTCGTATCTAAACGCTCCGAATCGTTTCGTTTATAAATATCGAACGCTCAGAATTATTCTTTGCACATCGAAATGGATAATCCAAAAGTGTACGCGGGGAAAAAGGGAACAAAACGGAGCTATGTGACGAGGAGTCGAACGAAAATTTCGAATCGTAAACCTCCGAACCGTTATAGCTCCGAAAATAGTTCTGCAGAGTATGTGAGCACGTCGGCGAAAAAGTAAAAATCGTCGGACGATTTAGAGGTCGGTGTTACTAACGATTTTGGTTATCGTATAGTACACCTCGTCAATGCATTCAACATTATATCGACATTAGTGAAGTGCAAAGTATGTGATCGCGATATAAAGTTTACTGAAAAAAGTTTGCGCGGACTCGGATTCAAAATCGAGGTCGATTGCGGCCATTGTGAAAAAGTACAAATCAATTCGTGTCCTATGATTGAAAATGCATACGAAATAAATCGTCGGATCGTATTCAGTATGCGTCTTCTTGGCGACGGTTTGAATGGCCTGATGAAGTTTTGTGCATTTATGGACCTACCGCGCCCCATATTTCAGTCTTTCTACGATCGAATCTTAAATTCGATTTCGATTGCCACTAAAGCTGTGAGCACAGTGAGCAAACAAAAGGCTGCACTTGAGGAGGAGACAATTTCGTTGGAAAATGGGGTGGAGGACGGAATTATCGTTTCAGGCGACCGATCGTGGCGTAAGCGCGGTTTCAGCTCGCTTTTCGGCATAACATCGCTAATCGGCTGGTACACTAAAAAAGTGATCGACGTTATGGTGAAATCGAAATATTGCAAAGCTTGCGAGCATTCGTAAAAAAAAGAAAGCACCGCGGAGTACTGGGAATGGAAAAGTACCCACGACGATGAGTGCCAGGCGAACCATAGCGGCTCTTCCGGAAAAATGGAAGTCGACTCAGCTGTCGAAATGTTTCAACGGTCTGAAGAGCTCTATGGCATAAAATATAAATATTATATTGGTGACGGCGATTCTAAAACGTTTCTGGGCATATCGAATAGCGATCCATGCGACGGTTTCGAGATAAAAAAAAGAGTGCATCGATCATGTCCAAAAACGTATGGGGACGCGCCTCCGCGAAATCGTGAAAAAACCAAAAGGATTGTCTGGCAGAGGAAAGCTCACCGGAAAATTGATTGACGAGTTGAGCACATATTACGGCTTGGCTATTCGGAGGAACAGCGATGATGTTGAAAAAAATGAGGAAGGCAATTTGGGCAACTATCAAACATAAAATATCCACAGATAGTGAGCCACAACATGACGATTGCCCAGAGGGAGCCGAGTCGTGGTGTTCTTGGCAGCGAGCGGTCGCAAGCGGTAATATTTCTGAATATCGCCATAAGCCGCCTCTTCCTGAGGAAGTATTGGAGGCAATTACGCCAGTCTTCGAAAATTTGAGCAAAGACGATTTGCTGCAGCGTTGTTTGGGCGGCTTCACACAAAACAACAACGGTCAGTCCGGGAGCAAAAAAATCGTCGATATTGCAGCTGATATCACGGTATTATTATTCAGTGATGGCCTGAGAAGCCTCATGAAAGTTTTGGAGACGTTGGGGATAACTATCGGCCCAAATTGTTTCAATTTTTGCGTTGAAACCGACGCAGCACGGATCGAGCTGCTCGCTCACAGACGCTGCAAAAGAGGCAAGACAAGCCTCTACAAGTTTGAGAAAAGATGCTAGGGACAATGATTTGCTTCTTAAAGGCCAGCTATATGGTGCCGGCATCGCTGATTAAAGGTAAACAATTTTTTTTCCAATTTATCGCATAAATTAACAAACCTAAAACTTTGAACGCGTTTTTCTCAAAACCAATTTTTTGAGTGCGGCACGCAGCAGAACTCGAGCAATTTTTATCCGATCAACTTCAAATTTGGACTGCATCAATAAAACTAGATTATCTAAAGAAGTACATAGGATTTTTTCGATATCTCAATAATAAAAAAAGTTATAGCCTATTTTCGACGAGAAATTTTGCTCGAAAATCGTCCTTTAATTTCAAAAGCGTGCCTATTTTTTAAAAATCAATATTTTTTTGAATCTCTGTGTACTTCTCTTCAAAATATCATATTATTAACGAAAACACTCGGTATTTTTTTTCAGATCGACTTTGAAGAAAGTTCTGCTGCGTGCCGCGAACCACTGCAGAGGCAGCAGTACCTGACGCGGGAGCTTCCCCAGCGTCACCATCGTCATGGCAAACATGCCTTTTCTGAAAGAAAGTACTTCGAAATAGAAATAGAGAGATCATCATTTCGTGGCAATATTTTCGCTACCTGCAAATTGTGCCCGAATAAAAAAGTAATAAAGGGATTATTTAAATCTTCAACAAATTTCTCAACACACATGAAAGTGCGTTGTATCTTCCTTTCATTTAATAATTTTAAAGAACTCCAGCATCAAAGCATCAAAAGCTATGTACATACAATGTAAGTTAATCAATTTAAGTTTGTATCTACTCTCAATGCCTTTACCTCGCATTCATGCCGATCATTATCAGGCTTACCTGAATTATAGACAGAGTATGAAAGAAGTACCAAAAACTCGAGATCGAGAGCAAGAAACAGAATGTCAATTTTCGCAACGTACATTTGAGATCAACGTGACAAATTATGTTGTTGAAAGTATGGCACCGTTTAGTATTGTTGAAATGCATAGTTTCAGGAAAATAGTCGATGGTAAGTCTCACGTAACAATATTCTTCTTATTGTCAGTCACCTTATTCACATATTTTGTTCAATTGCATCACACTATGGCAACGCATCAAACAGATAGAGCAATGAGCAATCTAGGCGCTTTTTTACTTTCTATTCTCTTTTTATTAGGCACTATCTTGCAAAAGATTATTTTTGTGTTTTTTTATGTTGTTGCATTTCATTATGTCTATGGATGCACTTTCTTAATATAGATTTGAACATAAAAAAACAGAAGTGCATGTTGAAGCATATGTCGAGAAATACGATTTGCAGAAGAATCTAGAGTTTATACGAATGCAAAATGCAGGAAATATTCGATACGCTGAAAAAAGATGATCTTTATGTCTGTACTACGACGGACATTTAGACTTCAAGAAGTCGTCCATTTATAGGTGTCACGGTACATTGGGTAAGATACAACAGGGGGTACCAGTGATTTGAACTAGATATTTACCCAGTGCATATAAATATTGAGATAAATTTAATACGTGTTTGACCGACATAAACATTACAGATTAATTCAGCGACGTTGATTCGAAAGTCCGTCGCTATTGCGTATCGAAGATTTACGGGGACACATTCTGCAGACAGAATTAAGGATATGTTGCTCGAAATCAACACATCCTTCGATTTAGATGCTGAAAAAATAGTGGCACCAGTCACTGACAATAGTTCGAACTTCCTGAAAGCCTTCCGCGAATTCGGGACAAATTCACCCCAAAGTTTCCTACACGGTATGCAATTATATTACTTAAACTTATGTGATATTTCGATTCACCTTGGGTCGTGTCTAAAACGCGTTTACATCATATAACATTTTAGATTCAGATTCGGATACAGATGAAGGCAATTCGTCTGAAGCTGTTTCGCTCCCTTTAGCTGATTACAGTGTAGAGGGGATGCTGATACTCTTCATGAAGCCGATCAAGCAATTTACGATGACGAAGACTTCCTCAGTTTGGTTTACCCAAACGCATACGATGTGCAAGTCACACGTTGAATTTAATAGCGGCAGTTGACTTTCTAAATGCAATAAAAACGTCGCGTTGTCTCGCCGGTATTCATTTCCCAGTTTTGGAGAAGTACACGGCCTTGCGTTCTCTGAAATTGAATGAAATTGTACATGAAGATGTTGGAGCTGCTTTACCGCGTCCCGTTGTTACACGTTGGAATTCGTTATACGATTCTCTTGACCGAATCGTTACATTGAAAGAAAAAAGAATACAGGTAAGCCCAAAATTGGAATTTCGAACATATCAAATGACGGTGATTTCAGATACCTCGAAGAGTACCTGAGGATTGTGAAACCATTAGCGGAGACAATCGACATCTTGCAAGGCGAAAGTTTTTGCTATTACGGATATCTGTTCCCATCATTCATTAGTATTACTGAAACGAAAATTCAGTTCAATTCAACAACCGAACTCAGACGCCAGTAAACAGTTCGGATCATTGATAAGTGCTATAATACAATCATTAACTGATCGATTCAAACCGTTTTTCAGAATGCAAGATGAAATGGCCGAAGCCGCGATTGCAGCTGTTAGTCATCCACGGTTTAAATCAAAATGGCTTACCTCGTTTTTGGCGTGAATTCGTCGAAAAGTTGAAAACTGTGTGCTGAAAGCAGCCACAGACGAGTATTTTAAAGAAAAAGACTACCGTACAAGTGAATATGGCAGCTCAGGCAAATGATGATTTTTTCGACTGCGGAGAACAGAATGAAAGAAGTATTCTTCTAGAGCAAATGGACTCGTAAGCGTCGAAATTGCAAAGTACATGGCAAGTCACAGTACCAAATTGGTCATGCTAACAAGGAAACGTTGCGAGGTCGATGTCTCCGATTTCGATGAAATTTGGCATGCTTGTAGAATGGGTAAAAATAGGCGACACGTATTTTTTATATCGGCGGAGCACCCTCGAAAATTGGGGTGTTTTTCGTTTTTCGTCGATAACGTTTTAACGGTACGAGATATGAAAAAACTTCAAATTGCAACAATGTTTATTTTTTCGTGTACTATATATTGGAGATGAGAACGATGCAAATAGCAACAAACTTCATATTGTTTATTCCAAAAATGCAATTTTTTCAACCGTATCTCCGAGAATTTTCAATCGATTGGGATGTAAATTTGCATACATGTAGAGAATGGAAAAGTGCGGATACGGATTTTTTTCTTTTTTCGATATCTAACAATTAAGGGGTTGAAACTGCCCGTCGATTTTTTTGCCGACAGCATCGTATAATCAGCTAGCCTTCTGGCATTTCGGTCTAAATGCACGTCAATATATGTTCGCGTTATGACGCAATTGCATATTTGTAACATTTCAGCCCCCTCCCAAACGGTCCCCCTTTCGACAGGCAAACGTTCAAAGTTCTCACCGTGCGGCATGGACGAAAATTCGTAGAAATAAAAATGGGTTACAAAGAAAGTGCAATCAGTCAAAATAGTCGATACACATTTTCTCGTTTTGGCGGAACGACACTCTTAAGCGGTCAACGCACCCTTAAAAACTTCGTTCTTTCTGTAGCTCGTGAACGGGCCGAAATTAAAATGAAGTTCGAAAGGAAAAAATGTTATATTCTTCGACTACTAGAAATTCGTGATGATAATGATGAGTACAGCAATAAATGGTGTGTTGTTTATTGCAATAATTCGTAAATTACTTGTGAAAAATCACTCTTTAGTTTTCCACTAATATGGGCAGAGGCAAGGATCGCAATCGATGACTGTCTTCGTGCTTCGGGAAGCAACTGGATTACAATTGTATATTTACGAAGAATTCTCCACCGCCACGTCCTGCCTTTGAAGATTACAACATAATCGGAAAAGTGTTCTCACGCTTACTCAATTAGGATACATTCCAAGTCTATGTTTTTTATCGATTGTACTTTGTGACGAACTTTTTACCACACTTCTCAATCGATGTCGATTCCTCCCCTTACGTACTGCGTCGGCCAAAAGGAGGTAACGGGCGAAGGCCCGATCCCGAAAACTGGTCTCACGTCATCGTGTTGTGCGCCAGGTAGGAAATACCGCCGGTCTACCACCGACTTGATTTTTCGCGACACCGCGAGTACCAGGGCCATGCGAACGCAGTAAGAGGGGTGGTGAGGATTGAGGGAGAAACGGCTAACTCAGCTCACCTGCGTGAGAGAATATGGTAGAGGAGCGCAGACGTGCGGAATGAAGAAAATTTCGGAACATCAGTAATAACAGGCGTTTATTTTAGTAGCCCAGACTTTACATAGCCTTACAGGCTCGCGCGTGAAAATCGTAAACGCAGAACGCAAAACAACGCAGGACCAGAAAATTAGTTGAGACGCAAGGCCAGAAATTACGCGACAGCTCGCAGGGCGCGACATCGCCCAAATCAACCAAAACAGTTTACGGGGTCCCTTAGCCGGGGACAACCCCCGAAAGTGGCCAATAGCCTCCTCAAACGCGTGGTCGTAGGATGACTCCGAAAAAGATAGGTCTCTTCGACGAAGATAGAGTATGCCCGATACTTGAGACGAATCGGGACTTTTGTCAGTGCGGCTTGTGAAAGATGTCCCTAACAGGAAGTATCGCCAGGGATGGCCGGCGGCCGGAGGTGACGAATAGATGATAGAGACTAACAAAGATAACCGGGGAATGCTGAAGGTTATGGTCGGTAACCGAGAGATAATAAACATTACGAGAGGTAATCGGGGAATAATAATAATTGTGAGAGAGGAAAGAAATATAGTAATAATTACGAAGGTAACAGAAAAATAATAATAATTGCGAGAGATAAACGGGAAATAATAAGAATTGCGAGAGATAACCGGGAAATAATAAGAATTGCGAGAGATAACCGACAAATAATAATAATTATGAGAGATGAACGGAATATAATAATAATTACGAAGGTAACCGGAAACTAATAATAATTGCGAGAGATAACCGACAAATAATAATAATTACGAGAGATGACCGGAATATAATAATAAGTGCGAAGGTAACCGGAAAATAATGATACATGCGAGAGATAAACGGAATGTCATAATAATTACGAAGGTAACCGGAAAATAATAATAATAGCGAGAGATAAACGAGAAATAATAAGAATTGCGAGAGATAACCGACAAATAATAATAATTGCAAGAGATGAACGGAATATAATGATAATTACAAAGGTAACCGAAAAATAACAATACATGCGAGAGATGAACAGAATGTCATAATAATTACGAAGGTAACCGGAAAATAATAATAATCGCGAGAGATAAACGGGAAATAATAAGAATTGTGAGAGATAACCGACAAATAACAATAATTACGAGACATAAACGGAATATAATAATAATTACGAAGGTAACCGGAAAATAATAATAATTGCGAGAGATAGCCGAAAAATAATCATAATTACGACAGATAACCGGGAAATAATAAGCATCGCGAGAGATAACCGAAAAATTATCATAATTACGATAGATAGACGGGTATTATTCGAGCGCGAGATATTGACCCATGGCCCTAAAAATCCTCGCTACGTCGGTGGACCTACGATAGCTCGAAAAATCGATAATGGTACGATCGACTCGAGACACCACGCGTTAGAGAGAGACGGATATATATAGACATCGGCTAGCCTTGGGGCGCTAGCGTACATCATTACGCTAACCGAACACGTTTTGAAATCGAACCACTCGACTATTACTCGCGTCGCACAGGGAAATTAATATTCAACTGAGTTGCACAGAAAAAGAATACAAATCAGATAATACAGGGATAATAATACGATAACAAACAAGGCTTGAACGAGGCAAAATTTGACCGAACTAAAGCGTTGGATTTTTACCTCCCGAGTACTTTATCCTTTAGGCGCGCCTCCAGGCGGAAAAAAAAGAAACTATGACGGGGACTGTTCCTCAAAACTCGCAAAGACGACTGGGGAGCGAAAATCCCAGGCCTACCCAGAGACTGAGGATGGAGAATCGAGCTCACCGCTCTGAAGCTTCAGCCGGCACTCACTGACTTTAATTACCGCTTGCGAAAAATCGACTGGACGCGAACTCGCCAAATTCCCGACTACCGATTCCTCACCTCACATCCCGAGGCTCCGCGCTCCACACCCCCCTCGCCCCGCCGGAGCAAGGCTTGTCCTAGCACGACAATGTCGTTGTCTCTCTTTCCTGTGTAATGGACTTCTTAGAATTCGCCGTCTCTTATCGCGACGGTGCCGAATTTCGAACTTCGGCAACCGTGCGGTTGACGCGTATGGCCTTCGAGGTTGGCCGAGACCCGGCGCCACCCCGCCGATACCTGCGTGCGGATTTCCCCTCGCAGTATTCGAAGCCGGCACCGCGAACGCCTTCCTCCAGGACCTGGTGAGCAACGACGAACGCGGGGGGAGGCCTCTCTCGCAAGGGCAGGGCGTCCCTCAAACCCCGCGGTGGGCCCATAGCTGACGCTAAACGCCAAAAAAAAACACCACCCGCCGTCCGCCACCGCTCACCGCGGTTCCATCACGGAGGCGCCGTTTTTCACGGACCGCGACGTCCTTGATGCCGGCAGGAAGGCGCGGCTCCCAGGCCGCGTAGTCCGAGGGGCGGGAGACACGTTACGTTGGTCCTAAGCCAGCGTCCCCTCGGGCATCCCTTGACCGCGAGCACCGATGTTCCGTGCTCGCCTGCTCCGATGAGGGAAAACCTGCGTGTACCCGCCTGGGTCAACGTGCGGAGCGGACAATGGCGCCCATGCCTCCGACCTTCCCCGATGCCGATATTTTGAAGAGGCCCTCCTTATGGGCGCACCACCTTCACTTAAGAGGGCACGGGACGCAGTCACCTCGAGCTCTCGTGGCCTTCCTAAAGGTAATAATTTTATTTAAAATAAAAGAGAAAAAAAGTAATTCAATCTATTGGTGCTGCTAGCGCGCCAACCAGGTACTGCCACCTCGAGCACGGTGTCCCCGGCCGAAGGCCCGCGTTACGTCGCAAATATGATTGGGATTCCCTTAAGGGGGATCCCTTCAATATTATAATAACAACAAAAAAAAAATTCGCTGCTCTCCGCCTCTTCCTGGTCCCGAAGTGTGAGTCGGGAATCTGGCTGCCCGACGCGCCTCCAAAAGTGTCGTAAATCCGACCCACTGCTCGAAATCACTCCGCTCGAAGTGACGGGACGAAAATGTCACGTCACAACTTATTACAATAATGATAGTCATGATAAAAGTGTTTGAAACAAAGAGATTTCTTATACCACGCACAAGTGATAATAGCTGCTTCGCCACATATATCGCATGTCGGTACATTTTGTGAAAAGCAAAATTCTACCGGATTTTCGAAGTTTGGTGGTCTTTCTTCTCCGTACCCGCTCTTGTACCACGCATATTTGAAAAGGTTTGTAAACCGTGGAGAAGAAAAGTGGTTGTGTGTAAGAGATTGTAATTTAACAATATTGTCTCTCAAATGCAGATTAACGTCGTAATTGTATAATATTACTGCGTGTTTGACGAAGTATTTCCATACACGGAAGCCATAAACATCGAGGGGCTGTATCATTCCAGTCGTACCTCCAGGAATTACCAATTATCATATGGACTAATTGTCTACAGAACTAATGAAACTGGTGCCATATATTTACCTGCTGGAATAGTTTAAACTTAAATATCTTTCCCTTGCATATCCATTTCTTTAAATGCAGTTGGACATTGACCGCTCCAATAATCCAGAATAATTATCGATTTTGGACCCGTAATGGGCATATATACTTCTTGGAACCATCGCTTGAAATGATTAGTCATCAATTATATAGATTTCGAAGTCAATAGAAATATATTTTCGACTTTGAACATAGTTTGTTCCACTCGAGGACCAAATTTGCCGGTAGGTTCGTTTAAAACGATCAACATAGGTGCCAAAAGATTGCCACTCGCAGAAACCAAAGGCTGTATAGTATAACTGTGTATTGTTGATGTTTTCGATTGCACGACTGTCTCAACGGATTTCTCCCCTTCTTTCGCCAATGTGCGGACTGTATGTAGCTCTAAATTGAATCCACTCTGATCGGAACTAAATGTGTTTTCAGTCCCAATGTTGGCTATGTTGACTTTCACCATGTCTATAAATTCGGTAGCTTTGTTTTGAAGTGTATCAGCACTTAATAATTGTTGTTTAGTTACATATTTAGTAATCTTCCGTGACACAATTCCATGTTGGTTTTTGAATGTCTTTAGCCAAGAAGCGGATGCTTGGAAATTTACGGCTGGTATTTCTACAATTTCTAGTGCACGTAAGGCCAATTGTCGAAGATCTATATCATGGGCAGGCAGTCTTTTGTCCAAAGCATCATTAAAATTGTTTAACGTGTAGTGAGCTATCTTTGTTAACTTTTCTTTGTAAGTGCCACCCTTATTTATACTACGGACCTACCGGCGCAACTGCGGCTCTGATTTCACCTTTTTCAATTTTGTTTGAATAGATGATAACTTTCTATTGCCATTTGCCCCGGATCTCCAGTAATCTACAGCTCTTGTCTTGTATTCGTAACTCCATTCTTCTATATCTTGGGTACATACATTTTCATCAATTTTTGGATCTAGGTACCGTTGTCCGTGCCAATCTCCTTCTCTGTCATCTTCTATTTCGGCTGCTGCATGAATTTGATTTGGTGACAGAAAATCCAAACCAGTTTCGACTTCCATTTTCATAGGTTGATCCATCGTTTCAATGATCATGTTTTCTAGATCCTTACTGAACTGTTTTTCCTGTTCGGTGATTGGAATGCGAGGCAAATTCATAGCACTTATCGCTATGGATAGACGTTGAATAACATTCACCGGATTAATATACATTTTTATTTGCATTTCGAACTCAAAATTTATGGCTGGCTTCTCCGTCGTAACTGCAGCAATAATGATCGTTGGTGGATTTATATGACTTGAAACCCAATTCATAAATACACACGAAAAAAACAACGACACACGCTATTACCAGAACTGCTATTAATCTTTAATGAGACGATTTCAAGGTTATCATGAGAGCCGTTCTTTGCACCGTAATCGCTCTTTGCGAATATTGATTTCTTTCGTTCATTGGTTCTGCTGTTTGTGAAGTTAAATTCTTTAGATCAAGATTAAATTATGCTGCGTTATAAGCTGATAAAAATGTTTGCATCATTCTGTTCGTGAGTTGCAGCGGCAACCCAAAAACGCTGTAATCTCTGTAGATAATGCCTTCGATACGGTGAGCAGAGTGGAATTTCTTCGTAAATATTCAATTGTAATCCATTTGCTTTCCGAAGCACGAAGTCAGTCCGTGATTGCGAGCCTTGCCTCTGTCCATATGTGTGGGAAACTGAAGAGTGATTTTTCACAAGTAATTCACGAATTATTGCAATAAACAACACGCCATTTGTTGCTGCACTCATCATTAACATCATGAATGTCTAGTAGTCGAAGTTTACTACTTCGAACTTTATTTTTATTTCGAAAACGAGAAAATGCGTATGGACTATTTTAACTGATTGTACTTTCTTTGTAACCCATTTTTTTTCTGCAAATTTTCGTCCATGCCGCACGGTAAGAACTTTGAACGTGTGCCTTTCGAGAGGGCGACCGTTGGGGGGGGGGGGGGGCTGGAATGTTATAAATATGCAATTGCGTCATAACACGAATATATATTGACGTGAATTTAGACCAAAATGCCAAAAGGCTAACTGATTGTACGATGCCCTCGGCAAAAAATCGACGGGCAGTTTCAACCCCATAATTGTGAGATATCGGAATAATAAAAAATAATCTGTATCCGCACTTTTCCATTCTCTACATGTATGCAAATTTACATACCAATCCTTGAAAAATTCTCGGAGATACGGTTGGGAAAATTGCATTTTTGCAATCAACAATACGAAATTTGTTGCTATTTGCATCGTTCTCATCTCCAATGTATAGTACACCAAAAAATAAACATTGTTGCAATTTGAAGATTTTTCATATCTCATACCATTAAATCGTTATCGACGAAAAACGAAAAACACCTCAGTTTTCGAGGATGCTTTTCAACCCGTAAAAATAGGGTTCCGCCGATATAAAAAGATACGTGTCGCCTATTTTTACCCATTCTACAAGCATGCCAAATTTCATCGAAATCGGAGACATCGACCTCGCAACCTTTCCTTGTAAGTTACTACCCTATTATGAGCAAAGTATTTATAAAATTTAAGACGCCCATTCCATCATCCGCTTCTGTCGAACGTTTATTTAGTTTTGCTACGATGATGAATTTGCCGAAATGGAATCGATTGTCAAATGACCATTTGAGCAAAGGGTCCTCATGAAGGAAAACGCTAAACGCTGTGAAAGATTCAAATACCAGAAATTCATGAGGAAATGTTTGAAACAATAACGCATATGCAAGCGGCAATCTTTTTTCAATGAGGCTGAATAAAGTCCTTCTACTACTTCGTTAGAGCAACCTCTCATGGTTGCGAAGTTAACAATTCATCACTGAACCATAGCCCTTTCCATTTAATTCCTATCGCCACTACCACCAATCGCTCCCTTTGGCTGAGTTATCGCCATCTCCAGTAATTTCTGCATATTATTGCTGTTATTGCCGCTTGCGTTGGTCGCGTGCCAGATTCGTTTAGTACGTAATCATTACGTTTATGGGATAATTCGAATATTATCAGTCTAACATTACATTTGAAAAAATTGGAAAACATTGTCATAATTCCTATATATGTCCATTTCGCCAGAATGAAATCCGATTATCGAATATAAGTAATGCACTTTGTCAAAATGCATCAGAGATTAGCTTTGCGTCAGCATGCAAAGCTAATCTCTAAAAATTGTAACTTGATATCTTCAAATAGTCTAACAGCGCCATGAATGTGTTTGCATTTTTATATATATATTTATTTATTCGTTGATGCTCTTCAATGTTCTGATAGCATATCTATTACTGTGATTATACTATTCAAATTAACACAAAGCGATATCAAAAAAATAATCCTTTATGTCATTTTCCTCTATTATCTAAATATGGATGAGCTTTTAATGAAAGTACATAGGGTAACAATAACGAGTATTGTTACATGAAAACGATATTGTTCATCAAAAATCTAAAATCACGATCGCATATACCAGGTAAATATATTCATTAGAAATCATTCAACATATTATGTTATATAATATATATAATAATATAAATTATTAACATTAATATGTAATGAATTAATTATGAAAACCACACAGTAGCTTTTGAAAGGAAAGGACTTTTCATCCAACGCAAGACCATTGTGTATGAAGATAAATTGGGCTACCTCATACAAAGTAGCTCCGGTTATAATTTGTACGGACGTATTGAGAATACGAAGAAAATCCATTCCTCCGTAAAAATTCGTTTCCGGATACAAAAGTATCGTGTATCAAGAAAGTTTTCCATACTCGATACTTTTGCATCAAAATTGCCATGATTTTTTCGATACTCGATACTTTGGTATTCAGGAGCGAAAATGTTATTGATGCTCGATACTTTCGTATCGAGTAGTGATGATTTTCTCGATACTCGATACTTTTGTATCGAGTAGCGATAATTTTCTTGATACTCGATGCTTTTGTCTCGAGTAGCGATAATTTTCTTGATACTCGATGCTTTTGTCTCGAGCAGCAATGATTTCCTCGAAGCTCGATATTTTTGTATCGAGTAGCGATGACTTTCTCAATACTCCATACATTTGTCTCGCGTAGTGATGATTTTCACGATACTCGATACTTTTGTATCGAGTAGCGACGATTTTCTCGATACTCGATACTATTTGTATCGAGTAGCGAAATTTGTTTAGTAGAGTAGCTGTAGCGGGTCTGCTTCAAAGGGTGGTCACCGGGTCGAGGGGAGGTCGCCGGGCGCGTGTGACGTCACAGAGGGGCCTGTGGAGGGGGGCCATGTGGTCCGTGGAGCGACTGGCGGGAGGGGGAAGCCAGCGTCGATGAGTGTTTTGTACGTGTGTTTTTTTTTAGACGTTCAGCGGGAAAATACCTGCACACCGTAGCAAATAATTGCCGTGTGTCGGGCTTGCACCGACTAAAAACCCCCGTTCCTCTGTGGCCTTACGAATTCTCCCGCGGGACGACCGCTAGGTATTACATCGCGGGAGAGGCCTTAGCCGTAGCTCTTTCTACAGTGCTGTCAGACGACCTTACATCCCCCGTTCCACTCGAGATGGTATGAGTGGTTTAGGGGTTCGTGTCGCTGAATTCATCTACGACTGCCTGGTCTTCCGGCGTCGTCTTCTTCCTCGCGCGTTCTGCACGTCGCAATTTCTTCATTACTGTTGCAGCATAAGCCGATACCGCTGTCCATGCGTCTGCTGACTTCAGCATCAACTCAACCAGGTTGTCCGGGGTGATGCGTATCTCCAGCTGATCCTCGACTATCGCGCGGGAGGCACTAAGCCGTGGGCATTGGAACAATGCATGTTCAGCGTTCTCCTGGATTGCTACACATGCTGGGCAGTCCGGGGAATCTTCATAATTAAACTTATAGAGATAAGCCCGGGAGCAGCCGTGTCCTGAGATCACTTGAGTGAGATAATAGTTGAGCTCCCCATGTAGACGGTTCACCCATATCTCCACCTTCGGGATTAGTCGATGTGTCCACCTTCCCTTGGTAGAGGCATCTCACATCGTCTGCCACTGGTTGAAACTGGTTGCTCTCGCTTCTGTCCTTGCATAACTGGGATTTCTAGCTCCCTTCTGCTGGTACATCGATCTACGCTTCTCAGCGAGCACCTCAATGGGCAGCATTCCCGCGATAACGTTGATAGCGTCCTCGGAGACAGTGCGAAATGCACAGGCTACCCTTAAGGCGCTGACGCGATACGTTGCTGCAGCCTTCCTGCGGTACTCCTGGATTTTCAGTGCGTCAACCCATATGGGTATGCAATAGGTGAGCACTGAGGTCGTCACTGATGACAGCAGTTTCCTCCTTTTCTGTCTGGGGCCACCAACATTAGGCATGAGTCGCGCCAGTGTGGTAGCCACCCGAGCGGCCTTTCTGCTGATCTGCTCGGTTTGCTCTTTGAAGTTCAGCCTCGCGTCCAGAATCACACCCAGGTACCGAATGAACGGTTGGGATGTGATTTCGGCATTTCCAACCCTGAGCGTTACCGTTTCCATCACCTTCCTGCTGGATACGAGGAGTACTTCTGTTTTGTAAGCTGCAAGCTGTAGTCCAACAGAAGACATCCATTCCTTTATCTTGGCGAAAGCTTCGCCGAAGAGTGCGGTGATTTGCTCCAGGAATTTGGCGATGACAATCAGCGCCGCGTCATCTGCAAACGCTACGACGGACACTCCTTCCGGCAATTGTAATAGCAGCAGATCATTGTACATGATGATCCACAGAAGCGGTCCAAGTACAGAGCCCTGAGGAACTCCTCCAGTCACCCTATACGTCTTCGTCCATCCTCTGTGTCGTACATGAGCCACCTATTACATAGGTAACTCGCCACTATTTTCCGTAGGTACCATGGTACGCCTAATGTTTTTAGGGCATCCATGATACACTTCCATATCGCCGAGTTGAAAGCGAATTTGACGTCGAGAGCAACAACTGCGCAGTACTTCTTGGACCCTCTTGTCCATCGTTTCCTCGCAGTCGACTCCTGCGCCTGCTTCACGACTGTGTTAATGGCATCCAGCGTAGAGTGCTTCTTTCTGAAGCCAAACTGGCCTTCCGCCAGCAGAGGGTCCACGAACTTCTCAATCCTGTTATGGATGATGCACTCGAAGATCTTTCCGGCGGTATCCAGCATACAGAGCGGCTGATAGGATGAAGGTTCGTCGGTGGCTTCTTCCCTTTCGGGAGGAGCAGAAGCTTCTGCCACTTCCACTTGTCCGGGAAGATTCCTTCCTTGAGACACCCATTATACATGCCCAGGAATATTGCCGGTGCCAATTTGATCGCTGCCTTGACTGCGATGTTGGGAATCCCATCCATGCCGGGGGCTTTATTGTTGCCTACCCTGTCAATCGCCGTAAGAAGCTCTCCTTCAGTAATGGCTGGGATGTCCTCATCGACGTCCTCCGCGAGCTGGTAGTCCTCCTCGGGTTGCTCAGGGAACAGATGTGTAACAATCTTTTCCAGCAGGTCGGCGTCCACAGGCGATGGCATCGGCTGGCTTCTCAGCCGAGTCATTACTACTTTGTATGGCCTGCCTCAGGGAGCATCTTCCACCTCGCTGAGCAGTTCGCCCCAGCTTTCAGCTTTACTCTGCTTGATAGCCTTTTTAAGCTTCAAGCGCGCCTTCCTGTGCTGTTCTTCCAAATCGGGGAACGAGCGTTTGCCTCGAGCTCGTTGCGCTCGGCGGCGAGTTCGATGACACTCCCTTCGGAGGCCGGCAATTCGTTCGCTCCACCAGTGTCCCGCTGGTCGGAAGTCGACATCACGTTTCCGTGGCATTGTGGCATCGCATGCTTCGGTGACCCTATGCATGACCACCTCGACCTTCTCGGTTGCACTTTCCGCTGCCAGGGGGCTGTTGTCAAAAGTTTCACGAAACAAGTCCGCGTCAAACATTTTCGCTTTCCAGCCCTTTCTGTTTGTCTTCGGTGCCTTCGCTATTCTTCTGAAATCTCCGCGAATCTCCCAGAGAATTGCTTGATGATCACTGTGAGTGTAGATATCACTGACTACCCAGTGGCACTGGTTGCCTCTGGCCAGGCTACTACTCACAAAAGTGAGATCCATTATAGAGGAGGCTTCACCTTTAACAAAAGTGGGCTTTGTACCTGCATTAAATAGTACTACATCCAATTAGGACATAGCCTCAAGCAGGGCTTGACCCTTCCTGTTCGTCACTTTACTACCCCATTCCACAGCCTACGCGTTGTAATCTCCGGCTATGGCTACCGGGAATCGTTGTTTAGCGTCTGCGACTAAGTTGTCGAGAAAATTCTCAAACTCATCGTCGTCAGGCTAGGCGGTACGTAACAACTGTAGAAATGAACTCCTTTGGCTTTTATTCTCACAAAACCAGGTTCCATCCGACTCGCAAGATCCTGAAATGGAAGCTTTCCGCAAGACAAAATTGCGGCCTTCCCACTTGCGTCAGATTCCCAGGGTTGCATGCCTAGATGTCTATATGGTTCCGAGAGTATCGCCAAGTCAGGCTTCAGCTCGCGCACAGTCTGCATGAGCAGGTCCTATGCGGCTTCACAATGGTTGAGGTTGAGCTGGAGTACTCTATTTGGAGTGCCTGGAGAGCCTGGAGAGCCCGCGTGTACGCTGGACATCGGCTACTACCTGCGCCGTGGGCTGTGGGTGCCCCATCTCCCGCTTCTGCACATATGACACACTCTGCGCTTGCTGTGCATTCGGCAACTTTGTGGCCAGTGATACCGCACTTGATGCAGTCTTTAGCCCGGTCGACGCTGCTTTTGCAGTTCTGTGATAAGTGTCCAAATTTCCGGCACTTGAAACACTTTAGTGGCTTCACCACCTTTCGGATTCTGCAATTACACCAGCCGACTCGGATGATTCCTATATCCAGAAGTTTCCGGGCAGCAGGCACCATGATTCGTAATACCGCGGTCTGAGTCCTGCCATATGCTTTACGCAGAGACTTAAGAGAGTGTTCCGTGGCTGGATAGTCCGGTCCCAAGACTCTCTGCAGGGCCGCCGATATCTCCTCCTTCGTCGCATCCAATTCCAGGTCCTTGATCTCCAGATCCACTTCCTGGACTTCACTCTGCACCGTTGCTAATTCGCCAAGAACACCTTCGAATTGGTTTCGCAATTCCGGTGCTTTGGCTGAGCTCTCCTTATTCAGAACGATCAGCAGATCTCCCGCCTTTGTTCTGCGTACCTTTTGGACGCATTCACCTGCATCCTTGAGCGCCGGATCCTTCTTTATACGACTCAAGATCTCCGCATAGCTCAAGTCACCGTTTTTGTGGATGACGAGAGCGTTGGGCAGAGTCGGCCGTTCGCGAGGTTTCTGCGGCTTCTTCTGATGCTGCGTCTGGGATATCTTGTGCGATTTTTTCTTCTTTCCGGCAGTCTGCCACTCCTGCTCTGATCGCACGCCTCCCTTATCCTCGGGTTGACCAGCCAGCTCCTTCAGCTGATTCTTCTTCTTCGGCTCCTTTCCCTCGGTCGACGTTGGTGTAACCCGCTTTCTCCTCTTCGCCTTGCTTACTTGCGTCGAGGTACCATCCACGTCCATGCCTTCATCGTTCCTCTCCTTGTTAGGTAGAGTCGATTTCGCTTGGCTTATGGTTGGCGTGGTTTGCGTACCTCCAGTCGACGTTTCCGCCTGTGGCTTTGCACTCCACGTTACCAGGTCCTCTATACCTTTCCAAGTGTGCGCGTGCGCGTGCGTACGTGCGTATGAAAACCACATATGTGTCAGAAAGTTTTCGGTAATATGAAAACGTTAGGCGCCACATGAATGGCGGCCTTTCAAAACCCATTCTTTATGACATGCAGCTGGTTCCATTCCGAAAGACAATGTCTATTGCATGCGCCCCGTCTCCAAGCTCACCAACACTCGAGACAGGTCCTGACAGGTTCCTTGGAAAAACTAAAATCTTTAGGGATCAAAGGCTGTGACCGCGGATGGACCACTTGAGCGCAGCTGCACTCTTAAAAAGTCTCATCAAGGTCTCCATTCCGAAAGACAATGTCAAGATGTTTGCATGCGAATCCACCCGTCACGAATCTCGCCAACACTTTAGACAGGTCTCGACAAGTCAGGAATTCTTGGAAAAACTACAAACTTTAGGGATCTATCGGGAAGGGCCGTTGGCGCCGATGGACCACTTGAGCTGCAGGACCCATAAAGTCTTTTGACCCGATGCATTCCGACTTCCTGTTTTTTGCCTCATGTTGCTCGCGCGATCTACGCGTTATCGGGAAACTCCTTTTTCCCGAGAGAGAGGGCCGATTTTTTTCCCGAAGGAAGAACCTACTTAATGATCCGCTCCGCTCAAATCTGGCCGCACTTTGCATGAAGCAGTTAGTCTGTTAACATCGTGGAAGTTTTTCGTACTGATCAACGTGGAGCAAATTTAGCATGACCAAGCCGTGCTTATACGCTCGTTCGAAGATTTTGCTGCGTGGGAGCAACGATCCGTCGAGTTCATCGAAGAGCTGGAAACGCAAAGCCAGATTAAGCGCCCGCGATTATTAATCGGATATCAACAGTCACTAATAGCCGAAATAGCGTGTCTGGAGAGATTGCGGAATTGTGTGCGGAGTCATTCATACACACGGGCGTAGGACATGGTGATCATGAGTTAATCTGGCGAGAGATTGAAACATCCTTCGAGAGTCGGATTTTGACCGATTCCATCATCAATCGCAACCACATCGAGCCGAAACACTTTCTAAATTATGCACGCGTACTTCATCACGAGCAAAATATCATCGACAAGCACAACAGTATTAAAACTAGTACAGTGTTTAATGGTGAATTCGCGAGTGGTGACAAATATGCGAATAAAAATATCAACACGCGAAACTGTGAACTATTTAGCACAAGCGATTTGAACGAGTGGTATGAACAGCGTGTTATTGAGCCCACTTTAACGTTACTCGATGAATTTCAAGAATGTGATAGTGGCTGGACTCTGCAGAACATACTTAACCTCACGATAAATGTGAATAAATATAATTCGATGCGTGCCAGGTGCTCCATATCATTGCCGCGGGAAATAATGTTGACGGAGGCTGTGGTTAACGTCAAATCCGACGATAACGCATGTTTCGCATGAGCAGTTGTCCCTGCTCTATACCCAGCTGAACAAAACAGCCACGGTCCATCTTATTACCCTCATTATTCGACAGTACTGAATCTGAAGGATATCGAATTCCCGGTGCCGATGTATCATTAAAAAAGTTTGAACTTCAAAACAATGTATCGATCAACGTGTATACCACCACCACCAAGAAGGACATTGTTCCAATACGCATAACTCAACACAAGAAGGAAAAGCACATCAATTTGCAGTACATGCAAGATACCGAGGACAGCAATGTGGGACACTTCGTATGGATCAAGAACCTGTCGAGACTCGTGAGGGCACGACTGACCAAAATGGAGCATAAAAAATATATCTGTGATAGGTATGTAGTTAACATTATATATATATATATATATATATATATATATATATATATATATATATATATATATATATATATATTGTAACGTTGCGTTATGATATAGAGAGATTATCCGAGAATGGTGAGGTACGCAGGCTGGCGTAGCTCAGTTGGTCAGAGCAGTCGACCGGCAATCGAAAAGTCCCGGGTTCGAATCCCGGCCCAGAAGCGCACCGCATTTTTTTCGGATGGTTCTCAGTTTTTTCGAGGGATTACAAATACCACCCAACGTGGGGCCCACGGCCGAATCAAGGATATACGGGACCAGAATTGTTCTTGATTGCTATGAAAAAAGAATCCCCTCCCTGAGATAAGAGTCTCATTGAGCTAGCCCCCTCCCTGTCCCTCAGGCCAGGACGGTCTGTAGTACCCGTTCCCCCTTCCGTCCCTCAGACAAACCCCGCGTCTGTAGTAGTTCCCGTTGCGTTGAGATTAGTTTGGGCAAAAATTTCGAGTCGACCCTCCAGAGCCGGATCGACTCTGGCAGGGGGGTTTGTACCTTGCGTTACGATATAGAGAGATTATCCGAGAATGGTGAGATAAGCGGGCTTGCGTAGCTCAGTTGCTCAGAGCACTCGATCGGCAATCGAAAGGTCCAGGGTTCGAATTCCGGCCCAGAAGCGCACTCCATTTTTTCGGATGGTTCTCCTCAGGTTTTTCGGGGGATTACAATATATATATATATATATATATATATATATATATATATATATATATAGATATAGATATATAGGTAATTATATATGCTAGACGAATTAAACAAAACAATCTTTTTTTGCAGGTGTTTGCACTGCTTCAGATCAGAGGAAAATTGCAAATACACGAGGTCGAGTGTGGAGCAATAAATGACTGTGTAATTAGACTACCAGATGACACCAATAAGCGGCTCCAGTTCAGCAACTTTAGCCGGAACGAGCGATATCCTTTCATTGTGTATGCTGATTTGGATTGTGTGTTGACAAAGACCGATGGGGTGAACATAGCGAAAGATATGTATCAACACCATGAAGTATTTAGTATCGAATATTTCATGTGTTCGTATGACGATTCATTCTCTTCATATTACTCGCGTCGCAGTGCTGATTGTATATCATGGTTTGTCGAAGAACTAAAATATCTAGCACTGCAGATAAAATAAATTTTCTGTGGTAATGTACCAATGGTATATTTAACACCGAGTGAGTGGGCTGGTTTTCGAGCAGCGACTCAACATCACATATGTGAGAAACCATTTGTGCAAGAAGATGTACGCGTTCGAGATCATTGCCATCTGACTGAACGCTATAGAGGCCCGGCCCATTCCAACTGCAACTTAAATTACAGTCATTTTTCATTCCAGTAGTTTTCCACAATTTATCCGTTTATGATGCACATGTTATAATCAAGGAAGTAGCCACAGCGTTCGAAGGAAGAACCGATGTGCTTCCAATCACACAGGAGAAATACATCTCATTCACGAAGCATTTTGAAATTGAAGATGATTCAAAACACAAGATCCAATTGCGCTTTATCGACTCATACAAATTCCTCAACACCAGTCTCGACAAATTAGCCTCATTCTTGACCGAGGACCAACTCAAAATTTTACGCACACAATTCCCAACCCTCTTGACGGACGATTTCAATTTGCTGACACGAAAATGGGTCTTCCCTTATGAATTTATTGATGACGTGACCAAGCTAGACGACACTTGCCTACCACCAGGTGGCGCATTTTACAGTTCCCTGACAGATGCTACAGTATGTGAGAGCGAGTACGCACATGCTGAGAAAGTTTGGGAACGGTTCTCCATTCGAACGCTGGAAGACTATAGCGATTTGTATCTGAAGACAGATGTCTTGTTATTAGCCGATATTTTCGAAAACTTTCGAAATACATCCGTTGAGAGCTATGACCTAGATCCCGCGTATTACTGCACATTGCCGGGGTATACCTGAGATGCAATGTTAAAACACTCGAATGTCAAGTTTGAATTACTAACTGACATCGACATGGTTTTATTCGGTGAGCGAGGTATGCGCGGTGGTCTGACAAGGAACATCCCTCAGGTGTCCGCCTCCGATTTTGTTGAAACTCATATATGTGATAGAGCATCGAAAACTTTGAGACACGTATTTTTTTTTATCGGCGGAAAAACGGATTTAAGGGGGGAAACCACTCCTCAAAGAAAGGCGTGTCGAGGGGTGATTTTGCAGTTTCACCCAGAAGCAATCCACCGATATGAATGAAACAAAAACGAAAATTCTTCTAATGAAAAGCGATGAAAAATTTACTATGAAAATGTTAAGAAAAAATTTAATTAGGGGGTAAACCACCCCTCAATTTGCCTTTTTTGCCCCCACACTTAAGAGGGTTGTATGCAAATTAATAAAACAGGTATCCTTTTGAAGGGCAATTAAAATTAAAGTTAACGGGTTTTTGCGTTTTGGCGGCATAGCAAATTTAAAGGGGTAAACCACCCCTAACATAAATTTATTTATCATGGTCGTTTTTTCTGTGTTTAAAGTATATCCGCTGATTTTAAATATTTCTATAAGCTACAATTTAATGTTTTACCATATGTCAAAATTATTACATTCGTCTTAAGGGGTAACTACCCCTCTGACGAGAAACATCATTGAAGTTTCCGCTTTCGATTTCGTTGAAACTCATATATGTGGTAAAGCATTGCAAACTATTGAACATGTTTTTTTTTTGTATCGGCAGAAAAACCGGTGTTAGGGGATGAAACCACCCTTCAAAGTTTCTCCCACAAGCAGTCCACCGATCTGAATGAAACAAAATCGAAAATTCTTCTAATATTAAGCGATGAAAAATCCACTACAAGAGTGTTGATTAGAAATATAATTAAGGGGTAAACCACCCCTCCATTTGCCGTTTTTCACCCCACGCTTAAGGGGGTTGTATGAAAATAAATAAAACAGGTATCATTCTGAAGGGGAATCAGAATTCAAGTTGACGCGTTGTTGTGTTTCAGCGGGACAGCAAAACCATCCCTAACATAAATTTGTTCATTTCCATTCATTAAAAAAATCAGAAGATTTTGAAAATCCTGTTACCTTTGGTTTTGATGAATCGAACACACATTGTGAAATACCCGGTTGCAATAATTTTGCCATTATCAGATGTGCATGGTGCAAAAAATCGTTGTGTTTAAAGCATTTTTTTGACGACTATCATTATTGCAGGAATTATGAGCCATGATTGTTGATGGTTGATGGTTGATAGACTAGAAAAAAAAGTATATATCACAAGAAAATGATTTGACGGCATATAACTGCAATACTTTTCACAAGTACTATTAATTAAATCAGCTGAAATGATTACCAAATAAAATATGTCAAAATATATTTAAAACATGTTCGTTAACCTACTATAAAACCCTCAGTTTCATTAATATGTTTAATTAAATAAACGGTAAAATAATAAAAATATACATGCCTCCACAAAACTACGTCGCTGGCTAAATTGTCGCTTGATCCAGGCGCATCATCGTTCCGAAATATACGAAGTGAGCCTTATAACTTATTCTGGAAATTATTATAATTAATGATATAGTAGAAGTGTATGTTTATTCCTATAGAGATGCTTAATGGACGTGCATATTAAAATCGGAAGCGTTTCGACACGAAAATATCAGTCTTATGAGTAAGGGGTAGCCCTACGTCCTCACTCCCAAAGTATCGCTCCTAAAGCTCAAAACGAATATGCCTGCACACACAAACATAAAATTGATATTACCGATGGAATGAAAACAGTTTTAACGAAATTCGTGAAACCTTTCGCGAAACTTCAAACGAAAAGCAATTAGAGGGGGTAGTTTACCCTGAAAATGTAAAAATTTAGAAACGTAATAATTTAAAAACGCGGGAGAATATTTTGAATCCGCGGACACATGTTAAACACAGAAAACACGACGGTGACGAACAAATTTATATTAGGGGTTGTTTACCCCCTTAAATTTGCTATCCCGCTGAAATGCAAAAACGCGTTAACTTGAATTTTGATTCCCCTTCAAAATGATACATGTTTTATTAATTTTCATACAACCCTTTTAAGCGTGGGGTGAAAAACGGCAAATGGAGGGGTGGTTTACCCCTTAATTATATTTCTAATCAACACTCTTGTAGTGGATTTTTCATCGCTTAATATTAGAGGAATTTTCGATTTTGTTTCATTCAGATCGGTGGACTGCTTGTGGGAGAAACTTTGAGGGGTGGTTTCATCCCCTAACAACGTTTTTCTGCCGATACAAAAAAAACATGTTTAATAGTTTGCAATGCTTTACCCCATATATGAGTTTCAACGAAATCGAAAGCGGAAACTTCAATGATGTTTCTCGTCAGAAAGGTAGTTACCCCTTAAGACGAATGTAATAATTTTGACATATGGTAAAATATTAAATTGTAGCTTATAGAAATATTTAAAATCAGCGGATATACTTTAAACACAGAAAAAACGACCATGATAAATAAATTTATGTTAGGGGTGGTTTGCCCCCTTAAATTTGCTATGCCGCCAAAACGCAAAAACCCGTCAACTTTAATTTTAATTGCCCTTCAAAATGATACCTGTTTTATTAATTTGCATACAACCCCCTTAAGTGTGGGGTGAAAAAAGGCAAATTGAGGGGTGGTTTACCCCCTAATTTAATTTTTTCTTAACATCTTCATAGTGGATTGTTCATCGCTTTTCATTAAAAGCATTTTCGTTTTTGTTTCATTCAGATCGGTGGATTGCTTCTGGGTGAAACTGCAAAATCTCCCCTCGACACGCCTTTCTTTGAGGGGCGGTTTCCCCCCTTAAATCCGTTTTTCCGCCGATAAAAAAAAATACGTGTCTCAAAGATTTCGATGCTCTATCACATATATGAGTTTCAACAAAATCGGAGGCGGACACCTGATGGATGTTCCTTGTGAGTCAATGCTCGAACCAATATGCACACGCTAATAACAAGTATATGGAGTCGTTTTATCCACCGAAAGCATCATCATACTTGATGGATTTTGATGTCAACAATTTGTATGGATGGGCAATGTGTCAACCCTTGTCATATGCATATTTTCGATGGGTCAACGACGTGTCCAATTTTGATCCATCATGCATCGCGCTAGACTCACCTATAGGCTACATCCTTGAAATTGACTCGGAATTTCCCCAATCTCTACATGATGCGCACAACGACCTGCCGTTTTGTCCAATAGATGAAAAACCGCCGCGTAAGCAGGGGGAAAGCTACTAGCAACCGTCCGCGATAAAAATGCGCTACGTCATACACTACCGGAATTTGCAACAGTGCTTACGCCATGGACTATGCCGAATGAAAGTCCATAGAGTCCTACAGTTTACACAATCCCCATGGCTGCGTTCATATATTGAGTTAAATACCCAGTTTCGAACGGTTGCCAAAAACGATTTCGAAAAGAATTTATTCAAATTAATGAATACTACGGTCTTTGGGTAAACGATGGAGAATGTGCGCAATCATGTAGATGTAAAGCTTTTAATAAAATGAGAGGGCAGGTATGGTGCAGGGGCAATGATTGCGAAGCCAAACTTCCACATCTGAAGTGTTTTTTCAGAAAACGTCGTTGCCGTGGAATTGCGCAATCTCGAGGTGAAATTCAACAAGCCGATATATGTGGGTATGTGCATACTCGGTACATCCAAAACGTGCTTGTATGGATTTCATCACGAGTATATGGTAACTCTGTATCGAGATAAATGTAAAGTCATGTATACCGTTACGGATAGTCTCATAAATGACATTGAGAGTGATGATATATATTGTAACGGGTCGGAATTTGTTACAATAAATTTTATTTGTTCGGGACTCGATCAGGGAAGAAATTAATTTAAACTCTTTATTTTTGAGATATTTGGTAATAAAATGATATTTATTCAGTAATTTTGACTCGATATAATATTAAAAGTGTTGAGATTATCGAAGGGAAAGAGAGATGATAGGGTTAAAGAGAAAGATAACTTTCAATGTATATAAGTACGCTTTATTAGTTTTGTGTTAACAAAGGAACTTCTTATTGCGCACGTCTAGTGGGCAACGGTCACGGACCAACTAACGAAAAATTACCGGTAACGCAAATAGTGCGCTCCGGCGCCTTAACACTAAGTTTTGCTTACGCATGCGCAGTGAGCCTATCGACGTGCGATAACTTTACTTCTCAACACTCCCGCCGTTTGAGTGCATCGAGGACCCTATGCCTAAACCGTTACATAGATGCTGAAACTGTCTCTTTGGAAGTGCTCTGGTAAATATATCAGCTAGCTGCTGATCAGTAGGAACATATTCTACCGATATTTCCCCACTCTCCACAGTTTCGCGAACATAGTGATGCTTAATGTCTATATGCTTGGTTCGCTTGTGGAACTCCGGATTTTTGATTAATCGGATTGCACTTTGATTGTCTACTCGCAAAACTGTCGCAGTTGCCGGTAGACAGCCGAGATCGTTTAACAATTTCCTCAGCCAAATGGCCTCTTTCGCAGCCGCTGCTGCCGCGACGTACTCAGCTTCCATTGTGCTGAGTGTGACTAGCTTTTGTCGTTGGGACGACCACGTCACAATCTCGTTCGATAGACAAAACGGATACCCCGTGGTAGATCTACGCATCTCCACGTCACTTGCGAAATCCGAGTCTGAAAACCCCTGTAACTCCGAGTTACTCTCGCTGCTTTTGTACATTACCCCGACTGTCGTTGTTCCGACCAAATACCGGTAGAGACGTTTCACCGCTTGCCAGTGGCTCTCGTTGTGATTGCTAAGAAATTTACTAACCGAATTCACCGAATATGCGATATCCGGCCGCCTCACAACCGCAAGAAACATTAACGAGCCCACTGCTTCTCGAAACGGTACTGTACTTGGGTTTTCATCGTCACGATCGTTTGGAACTAGTCGCGCGTGGGGGTCGGCAGGAACACTTGCTGCTTTTGCATTAATCATCTTAAATTTATTAAGGATTTTCTTCACATACGCTTCTTGATGCAAGAACATGGTTTTCTTTACTCGATTTCGTTCTATTTATACCCCGACAAATAAATTTCGATCCCCGATCGTAATTTCGAACGCGTTTCCCAACGATTTTATTACTGACTCGAGGGCTTTACTTGTTTTTGCTGCGATGAGTCCGTCATCTACAAAAAGCGCCAAAAATACATCTACACCGTCTACCCGTCCTCGAAAGATACACTTGTCGGCTTCTGTTTCGCGAAACTGATATTTCTCTAAGAACTCGCGAAACTTTTCGTTCCAGCACCAGGGTGCTTGTTTCAAGCCGTACAACGACTTGTTCAGTTTACACACGAAACCACTTTTTTCTTCTTTCTTGATGTTGAGTCCCTCCGCTATTTCCATGTAGATCTCTTCCTCCATCTTGCCGTGAAAAAAGGCTGTTCTCACATCGAATTGTGTGAGCTCCAAGTCCTGTTCAGCCACCATGGCCAATATAACTCTCAACGAGTCGTATCTCACGACTGGTGAGAAGGTCTCCGTGTAGTCGAGTCCCTCTTTTTGTTGAAATCCTAGTGCACAAAGTCTCGCTTTGTATCGGTATACGTCGCCTGACGTGTCTCGTATGACCTTGAACACCCATTTCGAATCTACGGGCTTTCGATCTGTTTTCCTTGGTATGATCGACCAAGTCTCGTTCTGCTCGTGCGCATCGAACTCTTCCTGAATCGCCTCGGCCCAATTTTCTACCTCGGCACTGTTCATCGCCTCCTGAAATGTGTTTGGCGGATTATATTCAGCGAAGTCGATCTCATACCGTATAGGTCGTCGGATGTTTGCACGGTCCCGCAGTTGTCTGTCATTGTCTGGTTGATTTTGATCTTCTTCTCGAAGATCTTCTGGTTGTTCGTTTCTTTCAGGTTCTTCCGGGGCTTCCTAGCGTTCTTCCTCCGGTTGCTGCTCGACGGGTTCTGCCGCATCTTCATTTTCGTCCGCTGGAAGGATGTATTCGAATTCTTCCCCTTTTTCTGCCCCAAGTTGCGACTTCTCGTTGAATGTGACGTCTCTCGATACAGATATTTTCTTATTCTGTGAATTGTCCAAACGGTAATTCATCGAGTCGTTCTGATATCCAACTAAGATCAACTTTCTGGCCTTCGGATCTAATTTCTTGCGAAATTGTTTGTCGATATGCATGTACGCATCCGATCCGAACACTCGAAAATGAGACACATCTAGTGTTTTTCCAAACCAGATCTCGTATGGCGTTTCCTCTTTACCGGTAGCCAGAACTCGGTTGAGTTCTGTTGTCGCGCTCGGCTTTCCCGTTCTGCTGGGGAGTGTAAGGTGTCGTGTTTACCAGCTCGATACCGCGAGCCTCGAGATATCGCTTCATTTCACGGTTGCAATACTCTCGACCATCGTCCGTACGTAACACCTTCGTCGGCTTGCCGAATTTGTTGTCGATCAACTTTTCGTATTTCTTAAAAATGTCGAAAACATTAGATTTGTATTTCATGAAGTAAACATACCGAAATCCTGATGCGTCGTCCTTGAAGATTATGCAGAATCTTGCACCACCGATCGACTCTGTTGAGAATTTTCCGCATACGTCCGAATGTATGTATTCTCCCGGTTTTGTGTTTCTTTTTGTCTCGTTCTTCTTGAACGGAAGCCTATGTTCTTTTCCGAAGGCACACGATTCACAGAAGAAATTGTCAATGTCCGCTAATTTCACACCGCGAATTAGCCCCTTTTGCGCTATTTCGCGCAAAACTTTATTGTTTATGTGTCCCATTCGTTCGTGCCAGACACGCAAGTTGACAGTTGAAACATTTGCTTCTCTCGCAACACTTGGTTTTTTCACTTTAAAGGGCATTCGGTAAATCTGATTGTCTTGTTGCACATCTGAATCGCAAGCACATCACAACTGAAAACAAGTTCTTTCGAATCTTCGGAACGTAGAGCCCGTTTTCGATTCGAGCTTCACACCATTTACTAGTCTATCGATGAGCACAGCGCCACTACCAGTAACGTCACCCACGCCATTGTCCCCGAGCGATATCGACTCGCCACTGCTTGGTTCGAACTCACTGTACCAGTCCCGCCGGTAAGTGATATGCCTGGACGCACCGCTGTCGGTAATCCAGACATCGCGCTTGTGTCGACTGCCATGAGTCGTTCTACGACCTCACTCCTCGGCACTGTCTCCGATTTCACTTGTCGTTGTTTTTGTTCACTTGTCGAAGCGACGAACGCACACTCGCGAGGGTTTTCACCGGCATTGTCTTTGTCCCTTTTCTTTTTCCGGCAATCGCGAGCAAGATGTCCTTTCCTTTTACAATAGAACACTCGACACTCGTATTTCTACTTTCGCGGTTTTTCTCACTGTTATTGTTTTGATTCGCGGCGAACTTTTTCTTTTTGTTCCCGCCAAGACTAACAGCGGCTAACGCTCGAGTGACGTCATCGTCACCTTCGAGTCTTCCTTCTTCCTTCCATAATCGTTCTAATAGATTATCAAGAGTTTGTCTTTCTTCGGGTACACTGTCCCATGCTGTCTGGAGAGCGTTGTACTTTACCGGTAGGCTGCCAAGAACCTTTGCCATTATGGCCGTGTCCGAAATTGCTTCTCCCAGATCCTTCAGTTGAGACGCCATGTTTTGTACCCGGGAAACGTGTTGTACAACAGACTCGTTTGCTTCCATGCGATGTCCGTGAAACTTTTGTAGCAAGAGCATCTTGTTCGACACTGATTTCTGCTCGTAAACTCTCACCAAGTTGTCCCACATTTGCTTCGCTGTGGCGCAGTTGAGCATACGTCGAGCTGGGAATCCTCTATCGACGAGGAAACTATGCACATGGCCGTTGCGTTGTCTTTCACCCACTTTTTGCCATCGGCCGAATCTGCGTCTGCCGGCATCACTCGCGCGCCCGTTACGACGTCTTGAATCGCGTTCGCGATAAGCATCGAGTTCATTCGAAATTGCCACGCTTGAAAATTCGAGCCATCAAACTTCTTGGTGTTCTTAACCAGAGTTGATTCCGCCATTTTCATTCGATTATTTTCCCGTACGCATTTACCGGTACACTACAATGGCGACCACAAAGGAAGAAAAAATCGAGATAACCGTTTTCTCTCTATCGTTCTCTCACTTCGATAATCGGGTGTTATGCAGGCTGCTTGCCTGGGCCCATAACCCGTTGAGATTATCGAAGGGAAAAAGAGACGATAGGGTTAAAGAGAAAGATAACTTTCAATATATATATAAGTACGCTTTATTAGTTTTGTGTTAACGAAGGAACTTCTTATTGCACACGTCTAGTGGGCAACGGTCACGGACCAACTAACGAAAAATTACCGGTAACGCAAGTAGTGCGCTCCGGCGCCTTAACACTAAGTTTTGCTCACGCATGCGCAGTGAGCCTATCGACGTGCGATAACTTTACTTCTCAACAAAAAGTTTGCTGTGTACAAGTGTGTTATGTTTTTTGTGTCTCTAAAGTGTATTTTGTGTGTCTTAATGTATCGCGTCTCAGTCGGTATAATACTCAAGTTGTGGATTCGCTCGGATGGTAAATATGTTTGAACGCGACTGCTTTACCATAGATTGGTAATTTTCTTCCCCCTCTCCTACGTGTATTGGCGCTCGCGGCGTGCAGGAGTTACGGCGCGCTCTCGCCTACGGCGCGCGGAGTCTGCTGGGCGCCTTTACCTAGGTTGCGCGTGGCGCTGTCGGTCGCGATCCACTTTCCCTAGCGGTATCGATCGTAGCGCGCTCGATCTTCGTTCGGCGCGTTATCCCCTCTCTTCCTGCTGTCGTCATTGCGCGTGGTGCCGAGCGCGCTCTCGTGCCACCCGCCGTCCCTGGGTCCCGCCACCCCCACTCTGTCGACTCACGATGCGGTGGATCGCGGCGCGCTTTCGACTAACGCGCTACGGCGTGCTTTCTCCTAATTATTCCCCGTTAGTGTAATTGATTATCGCGCGTCGGTAATCGATTACTTTAACCGTTGTATGTGTGTTGTGTCGGTGTGGTGTTTCTAATTTCGATACCTCTCCGACATTCAGGTTCTCCTGATACTTTCGAGGGCCCTTGGGGAGATTCTATGTTTTACAGTTGTATGGGTATGTATGTATATTGTCGCCTGGCTTTCGGATACCTCCTTGCACTTTCTCTTCTCCTAATACTTATTTTCTATCTCTCCTTTTGTAATTTATTCCTCCCTCGTTATTTTTGATGTTGTTTAGTGCTCTCTTTCCTTATTCTAATCCCGGTGTGTGTTTCCGTATTTATTGATAAAAAAAAACTATGTCCTAACTTTGTTAAGTTTCTTAAGGGTCCCCGCTTTCAGTTTTTCCCCTCCTATAAGGTGGTACTCTGCTGAGCGGTACTGTTTGATCCACACAAATAAGTGCCGTTCTTCCAACTTTCCTCCTCTTTTATACCCATTTTTCATTTGTTTATTGTTCCCTTACTGATTACCCATCACCCCTTTTATTGTTACCTTTTTTTCTTCTTTATACTTTAAATAAATTTTACCTTTCCGTTGTTTTTTGTTGTTGCTTTCTCTGTTTTCTTTCCAACGCCTTTTTCTCCTTTTATAACTTTTTAATTGTCGTTACCTTTCTCTACTGTTTTTGTTTATTTTCTGTTTTTCTTTTTCTCTCTAGCTTTTTACACCTTCGATTGTTTTTGTCCTTTTCAGTTTTTTCTTCTCTCACTCGTCTTTCCTTCCGCTTATTGTTTTGTGACCTTCAGTTTTTGTGTTAGTTTATGTTTTCTCGAGGTCCTTATTTTGTTACTTCCCCCTCGACTATTCCCATCGACAGATCTTTTACCGTTTTGCTATGTTTTTTGGTGGGGGCATTAGCCTGAGACCGACCTGTACGTCTCATTGTCCCCCTTTTTTATTCTTTTTCGATTTGGATTGCCCTTGCGGCATCCAAATCATGGAAGAATTTTTAAAAAAATCTTCCTACCTTGCTAACGGTTTCTACGGCTTTTTCTTCTGTCGCGCTTATGATAATATTCCTCCCTCTCTTACTTTATGACTCGCTCGGGTTTTTTGGCGGACGACTATCCTTCTAGGATCGCTCGCAAAGTAATTTGACAACATGATTTGGGTTTGTTTTTGTAAATTTATTATTTTATCGCGAGGCCAAGCTGTTGCCGTCGTCGCTGTCTGTCTTTTGTGCTTCATTATCGTACAGGCCTATTGCCCTCCAAAAACTTTCCTCCTCGCTGTCGCCCTCAGTGTTGATTATTGTCTCGGCGTCTTCGTTGTTGTTGTCGTCGTCGTCGTCGTCGTTGTGCTCCCAATTTTCCGTGTTGCTGTTGTTGTCCTCGTTGTTGGTTGTGGTGGTGGCGTTGGTATAGGTGCCGGACTCGAGGTTGTTGTTCTTGTTCAACACCCATCTACATAGAGCCTCTTGGTGGTAATATATAACCCCATGTCGGCACCCTTTGCTGATAATTGTTGGTGGCTGTGCCTCTTCGGTCCTTCGTGCGATCCTTGATTCAACGAAGAGGTGCGCCAAAAAGCGACCCTGATTTGGGCCCTCGTCCTCTAGACATAAGTCGACGAGGACGAGGCCGATCCCTGCCGGCTTGCCCTATATTCTTGCCGTCCATGTGGTGTTGCGGACAATTTCTCTGGCATAAAAAACTTCCTCTTCCGTCCAGAGTTCCTCGAGGGGCTCCAGGTCCCCATGTGTGACTCGGATGGCCTGATGTGGATGGATGTAAGCCATCCAGGGGGCGGTGTAGCACTCTTCCTGTTTGGCATACACCGTGCTCTCCCAGCCACACGATTAGTTCCCCGTCGTCCTTCCAATCGATGACCGAGGGAAACTCTTCGGAATGACGATAGAGGATGGCCGCTCCCGGGAATACTTCCTCTTCCAGGAGATGCTGGATTCCGGGTTCGTTGAGGCTCATCCTCTGCCATGTCCGTATAATTGCCGCTTCTCGCCCATTTTGTTCATTCAGATGCAAAAAGATTTCATTGGGGCTAGTCACCTTGGAGACCGTAACGCCTCTATAAACTCCTTGTAGAGTTTCTACCTCACGATTTTTGTACATTGTTCATCTACGGTGGTTGACTGTTGACTGACGAGTTCTCTTGATTTTTCGACGTCCTTTGCCCCCTCCTTCTAATTTTCGAGAGATATTCCGAGGTACCATCCTTTGATGTTTTCATCCGTCACCTTGAATAGTTCAAATTCGTCGAGCGTGTTTATGTTGCCCGCGCTAAATCGTTGTACCTCGTTCTCGCTTTGTTTTATCTCCTCGGTGATTTTATTTCTTCGATCCTTGTCCAGTGATTGGCCCATTCCGTTATCCTTTTGAATTCCCGTTCGTCCTTACCTTCGGCCATTTCCGTTTCGTAGTCGCTGCCGTTTCTCTGTTCGTGGATTTTTCTTATCTTCTCTCATGCTGACGTTGGTAAGGGGTTTTCGATTTCGCGGGCTTCCTTATATACCCCTTCCAGACTTTCGGCGTTGATTATTCGATCTTCGAGATGGTCGTGTGTATCGCATTTTTCTTCTCTCTCGTTTTCTCGAGTTGCCGCCAGATAGCGTTTTAACATACTTGAGTGGAATTTCCCTCGCTCCCTTTTTGTTTTTGGATCTTCCAATAGAAAAGTGGCTTGTCCAACACATTTTTTTTATTTTGTATGGTCCCTCATAGAGGGGCATGAATTTTGCGGTTTTTTGTTTTCCGGGATCCGACACATTTAAAGCCCGTACAAGGACCATTTCCCCTTCTTCAAAGGTAGTTGTGGTGTGGGTTGTATTGAATCTCTCGGCCCGTTTTAGCCCCTTTTTTCTTATTCTTTCTCGTACTAGCTCGATTTTATGTTCGTAGGTGAGTTCGTCCTTCTGGTCTGGTTTTAGTGCCAGTACCCATTCACGCCATATTCGGTATGGTTTCTTTCTTAGTTGTAGTTCAGCCGGTGTGACTTCCGTGGTTTCATGCTGCGTCTCGCTGATACAGTCCTGGATCACGTGTATCCACCGATACCATCCGGAATGCTTCTCCTCTAGGAATGTTCGAAAGAATCGGCCTAATTCTCGGTTTTTTAATCGTTTTAACCAAATTTTTGACGTAAATTGTGTTCCGTGATCAAATTGGATCCTCTTTGGCCTTCCCTACTTCGGGATGTAATCTGTAAATATCCGGCTGATAATGGCCGCCGTGTTAGCCTTTTTTAGAGGGTAGAATCTTACGAATTTTGTGAAAGCGTCGATTGCCACCAGGATGTGTTGTACCCCCCCTACGGACTTCGGCAGTGGTCCATAGAAGTCTATGGAGACTAAATCGCTTGGGCCGTCAGGGAGAATATTTTGCATCTCTGCATACTTGGTTTGTACAGTTACTTTGACCCTTTGGCATTTGTCGCAAGTTGCTATTATTTGGCGTACTCATTTTGCCAATTGTGAACAAGTAAAGTCTTCGTTTATTAGGTGGAAGGTTTTTCGATGACTCCCTGGTTCGAAGGTTTTTTCGAAGGCTCCCTGATGACCATATTATTAATGACATTCTACTATAAATGCCCTTAGTAGTTCTTCGGGCAGTACGACCTTCCATCTGCCAGCTTTATCATATTTTTGGAGGCATTCCTCGTTGATCCGGTACTTCTTTTTTTGTCTTCTTGTATAGTGTCTTCCTTGCAGTTTTCCCATATTAGTCGTAGATTTTCCTGGTTCCTTTGTATCTCTCCAATCTTTTTGAATCTTTGCTTGACATCGTTGTTTGGCTTCCTGGCGAGTATGGTGGTCAGGACAACTTTCCCGGGGGTGTTGCTCGTGTTGTCTTGTGTTCTGCTGAGTACATCAGCCACAGTGTTTTGTTTTCCTGGCCAATGCTCGATTTCAATGTCATAGTCTTGGACTAGCAGTTCCCATCTCGGCATTCGGTGCCCCACGAATTATGGTCCGTTCTAATCCTTATTTTCGCACCGAGTAGTTATGTCCAGAATTTCTGCAGTGCCCATACGATGGCCAGCATTTCTTTTTCCGTGGTGGTGTATCCAATTTCGGCTCCTTTTAGTGTTCGGCTGGCGAACGAAATTATATCTACTTCACCGTTACTCCTTTCTTGACTTAAGACGGCTCCGATCGCATACTCACTTGCGTCGGTGGCAAGTGTATATCCTTGGGTCGGTTCAACGTGTCTTAGCATGACCGTTTCGATAAATAACTGCTTGATTTTTATAAACGCTTTTTCTTCCTTTTCTACCCATTTCCATTCTTGTCCCTTTTTTAGCAGGCCCAGAAGAGGTACGGTTTCCTTCGCATGTTTCTCTGTGAATTTGCTATAAAAGTTGATCAGTCCCAAAAATCCCCGAAGCTGCTTAATGTTCGTGGACCGTGGGTATTCCTGCAGTGACTTGATTTTCTCTGGTTGTCGTCTTATTCCGGCGGTTGTCAATACGTGATCCAGGAATGTCACCTCTTGCTGGAAAAATCTGGATTTCTTGAAATTTAGTGTCATGTTGTTTAGACTGATCCATTCAAATAGTTGTTGCAAATGGGTCAGGTGTTGCCGTTCATCTTTCGATACACATCACAGATCATCGACGAAGTTGATGACTGAATCCCCCAGATTTTGCAAGACGATGCCCAGTCTTCTGATCAAACTTGCCGTGCTTGTTTTCAGTCCGAAGGGTGTTACTGTGAACTGATAACATTTTCCCTCGTGCTGGAAAGTCGTATATTGTCTGGATTCGACTGCCAACGGGATTTACCAAAAACTGCTTGTCATATCCAGGCTGGACATGACTCGTGCTCTTCCACATCGTTGGAAGATTTCCTCAGTTGGAGGCGCGGTGTCGTGGTTTTCGACTAGAAATGCGTTTAATTGTCGTGCATCCAGACACAACCGAATCGACCCATCCTTCTTTACGACGGTTACTAATGAGTTGATGAATTGGCTTTTTACTCGTTCTATGACGCCGTGTTCGAGCATCCTTTGGATTTCTTTTTGTACTTTTTCTCGGTACTGACTTGGCACTGGGTATGAACGGTGCATGTATGGTTCAGGATTTTTTAGAACCAAGTTATGCGTGCACGCTTGCATCCTGCCAGGTTTCCGGCTAAAGATGTGTTGGTAGTTCCATATTAAATTCTCGAATGCATTTCTCACTTCCTCTTTACTATTAAGACATTCATGCATTTTGTCACGGATTTCGGCTTCCGTAATTCCGTCATCCAGCATTTTTTATACCGTGGAAATGTGTATTATTCTTTCCTTGTTGGGGTTTCTTCTTTGCTCTATCCACCTCCCCTCTTCCACTTCGACGATCATTTCGCCCATAAATCTAATTACCCCATTGCTTTCGTCTACCTCCACCTGCAGTTCGAATAACCCGTCGATTCCAAGGATGGCATTTCTGCTCATTTTTGGTATAATGAGCATTTGTAGGCTTCCTTTTGCTTGGTATATTTTTGCCTCTACCATGATTTGTTGTTTGATCCTTCCTGACTTGCCGCCAAATACTCCTACCGCTTCGGTGCTCGTTACCGGTATTCTTGGGCAGTTTTTTAAATTCTCCTGGTATTGGAGAACGAAGCCTTCCGACATATACGACACTTCACTCCCGCTGTCGACCCGAATTTCCACCGTGACCCCTTCTCTGTTGATGGGTAGTGTTGGGCATTTCAGGTGGATCCTTTTTGCTCCCTCACCTCGCCCTGGGTTCACCATCAGAAATTCTCTGCGGTGCTCGTATATGTTTGTCCTGACTTTTTTAATATTTTTCTTCGCTTTTTCACCTTCCTTTATTGAACCCCTCCCCGTAATGGTTTCTTCGACCCGGTGTTGCTTATTTGTATTTTCCTCTGGTATTGTTTGTGTTGTTTTTTTTTCATACTTCTTCCTTGGAATATTTATCATTCCTAGTCTGTCGGGCTGTTCCTGTTCCCGAACCTTGTTTCTTTTCCGCTTCTTTCGCTCCCTTTTCTTCATGTTTCTTTTTCTTCTCTCCCGTGCTTCTCCCAGTGCTTCTTGGGTTACCTCATCGTCCGTTGCGCCTCGTTATGCTTCGTCTATAGTGGTGACAGTCATCGTTTCGGGCGCAACGTTTAGAAGTTTCCCTGATTCTTATTTTGTCCGTTCTCGGTTTGCGGTGCATGTTGCTCAGGTTGTCCGCTAGATAGCGTATTGCCATTTACCAGTCCTCCGTGCTGCCTTGGGCTCCAAGCCGGTGCGTTAGCGTTCAAAGCAGGTCTGACCTCCCCGGATCCTTGCGGCCAAAACGTTCTGGCTGTTGCGTTATTGAATCCGTTGTTCCCTGGTTGGCGACCTTGGAATGGTTGAGGTGGTCCTGAATATCTGGGATATTCCGGTCTCCATTGCTGGTTTGTTCCCGTTGGGCGGGGTCCCCCGAATGCCCCAAACCTTTGATTCTTCCACTGGTTGTTTGGCTGCCAGTTTGAATTGCTGGTCTCATGCCCCCGTGGAAAGGATCTTTTAGCATTCAGAGGTCCCGCTCCGTCCATGCTCTCCAAAAGCTCCAGGAAGGCATCAATGTTTTTTATGCCGCTGACTCGTACTGCCATTCGGATGGATTTGTCAAAGTGATTGGCTAGTTTTCGGATGATTTGCTCCTCTGCTGGCCACTCACTTAAATCTTTCGCATTCCCAAATATTCGGGTTACGTATTCGGTCCGGGTCATTTGGTGCCCGTCCCATTCGTACGTCCCGAACTCGAGATTCCGGCGGATTTCGTCCTGGATCTCTTGACTCCAGTACCGCGCCCGGACCTTTTCTTCAAAGTCTTTTATTGCCTGGATCCTATCCTCAACGATCCTCCTCCAATCTTTAGCCGTGTCACGTAATTACTGGCTGATCAGGTAGTGGAGGTCTGTGTTTCCAGTAAATCGCCAGAATTCCTTAAAATCTTTCAGGAAGCGCATTGGCCGTTCTCTGCCGTCGCCATTTTACGTGGGTGGTTTTTGTTTCGCTGTATATGCCTGGCTCACGTTCAATCCTGTTCCCCATGCCGTGTTGCCCATGGTATTCGAGTTTTGCGCTTGAATGTTTCTCTCGAATTCCGTAATACGATTTTTTTGTTGATTTCCTCGTTCAGCTGGCGTGTCCTTATGATACACTAGTCACCTTGTTGCTTGATTTCCGCCTGGGTGGTGAGGCGTTCCCTGCGCTGCTCGTTGCGTAAACTGATCATGGCTTTTATGCGAGCCAAAGTGGTTTCGCTGTGTTCCGTTTTATTGTCCTCAATGATTACCTCGGTATTGCCTCTATTTTGACCGATCTCAAAAGTTTCTTCGTTCGTTGTCGGTGCTGGTCCTATGTCTGATAGTCGCCCAATATTTTGGCGATCTCTTCGCCGGGCTTCCTCTATTAACCCATCCGCCGTCGATGATTCCCAGTGAAGGGTTCGTTGTTTTTGTGCCATTTTATTATTATTAATACCTCCTATGAATTTTTCTTTCTTATGATCGAACCCCACGTTGGGCGCCAAATGTAACGGGTCGGAATTTGTTACAATAAATTTTATTTGCTCGAGACTCGATAACGGAAGAAATTAATTTAAACTCTTTGTTTTGGAGGTGTTTGGTAATAAAATTATATTTATTCAGTAATTTTGATTCGATATAATATTAAAAGTTTGCTGCGTACAAGTGTGGTATGTTGTTTGTGTCTCCAAAGTGTATTTTGTGTGTCTTAATGTATCGCGTCTCAGTCGGTATAATACTCGAGTTGTGGATTCGCTCGGATGGTAAATATGTTTGAACGCGATTGCTTTACCGTAGATCGGTAATTTTCATTCCCCTCTCCTACGTGTATTGGCGCTCGAGGCGTGCAGGAGTTGGGGCACGCTTTCCCTAGGTCTGCTGGGCGCCTTTCCCTAGGTTCCGCGTAGCGCTGTCGGTCGCGGTCCACTTTCCCCATTGGTATCGATCGTAGCACGCTCGATCTCCGTACGGCGCGTTATCCCCTCTCTTCCTACTATCGCTCGTTGCGCGTGGTGCCGAGCGCGCTCTCGTACCACCCGCTATCCCTGGGTCCCCCCACTCTATCGACTCACGACGCAGTGGATCGCGGCGCGCTTTCGACTAACGCGCTACGGCGTGCTTTCTCCTAATTACTCCCCGTTAGCGTAATTGATTATCGCGCGTCGGTAATCGATTACTTCGACTGATGCTGACACCGTCGGATGGCGCCACGTACCCGCTTATGATAATGTTACCGTTTGTTATGTGTGTTGTGTCGGTATGGTGTTTCGAATTTCGATGCCTCTCCGACCTTCAGGTTCTCCTGATACTTTCGGGAGCCCTTGCGGAGATTTTGTGTTTTACAGTTGTATGGGTGTGCGTGTATATTGTCGCCTGGCTTTCGGATACCTCCTTGTGCTTTCTCTTCTCCTAATACTTATTTTCTATCTCTCCTTTCGTAAATTATTCCTTCCTCGCTATTTTTGATGTTTTTAGTGCTCTCTTTCCTTATTCTAATCCCGGTTTTTGTTTCTGTATTTATTGTTAAAAAAACTGTCCTAACTTTTTTAAGTTTCTTAAGGGTCCCCTCTTTCAGCTTTTCCCCTCCTAGAAGGTGGTACTCTGCTGAGCGGTACTGTTTAATCCACATAAGAAATCTAACTCTATGCTAGTGACTTCTTTCTTGTCTTATTTTTCAAGGCTCCCCTCATTCAGCTTTTCCCCTCTTAGAAGCTGGCACTTTGCTGAGCGGTACTGTTTGATAAACACAAAGAAGTGCCGTTCCTCCAACTTTCCTCCTCTTTTATACCCATTTTTCATTTGTTTATTGTTTTCCTTCCCTTACTGATTACCCATCAACCCTTTTATTATTAACTTTTTTTATTTTGTATACTTTAAATAAATTTTACCTTTCCTTTGTTTTTTTGTTGCTTTCTCTGTTTCTTTCCAACGATTTTTTCTCCTTGTTTTACTTTTTAACTGTCGTTACCTTTCTCTACTGTTTTTGTTTATTTTCTGTTTTTTCTTCTCTCACTCGTCTTTCCTTCCGCTTATTGTTTTGTGACCTTCCGTTTTTGTGTTTGTTTGTGATTTCTCGAGGTCTTTATTTTGTTACTTCCCCCTCCCCTATTCCTATCGACAAATCTTTTACCGTGTTGCTTTCCTCCTACCGTGTTACTTTGTGGTGGGGGAATAGCCTGAGACGGACCTGTACGTCTCAATATGCCGACATGAAGCGCGACATTTGAAAATTTGATACAAGCGATTATTCGGCGGGGAATAGGTATGGCGGGTATACCGCTTGTCGACAAGAAGGTACCCGGTCTCATGAAGGACGAATGCAATGGAGTAATTATAACTGAATTTATTGGACTTCGATCGAAAATGTACGCGACACGTGTTGAGAGTAAGCAGGACACTAAAAAAGTTAAAGGTGTCAAGAGCAGTGTTGTGACTAGGGCAATTACATTTGACGATTTTACTCAATGCTTGAAGGAAAATATTGAAATGGAGCGTAGTCAAACGATAAGTGGTATATCATACCTCGGACCTCTGATACCCTACCATGAGGGCATTAAAGAATATCGCCGTAAAAAAATATGTAATTTTTTTTTTTTTTTTCTACAACCGTGATGTATAATTGTGTACATTTTTGTGAATATTGATCTATAAAACTCGTGAAAATTATGTATATATTTTTTTCACTCGATGTAAAACTTGTTAAAGTTATGTTGTAAATATTTAATCGTGCAAGAATTCATTTATTATTTTCTGTAAATAAAGAAACGGACCTTTCATAATCCCATGTGTTTATTCACTCTATCCATCTCCTCGTACGCACGTTCCACGAAAAAAAAACATGCATGAGGGGTTCAAAGAGTTTCAAGCGACTTTTTACGACGTTCATGAGACGTTTAAAGATGTTCGTGAGACGTTCAACAGGCTTTCGAAAACGTTCAAGAGACCGTCGACGATATTCATAATACGTTTGAAGACATTCCCGAGGGGTTTGAAGACGCTTGAGAGACTTTCAAAGACATTCACGAGGGTTTCGAAGACGTTCAAGAGACTTTCGAATACGTTCAAGAGACTTTCGACGACATTCATAATACGTTTGAAGACATTCGTGAGGGGTTTGTCCGAAAAAATTCATAAGACCTTTGAAGACATTCAAGAGACGTTCGAAAATATTCATAAGACGTTTGAAGACATGCATGAGGGAGTTCAAAGAGTTTCAAGAGACCTTCTACGACGTTCATGGGACGTTTGAAGATGTTCGTGAGACGTTCAAGGAACTTTCGAAAATGTTCATAAGACGTTTGAAGACATTCATGAGAGGTTTGAAGACGTTCAGAGACTTTCGAAGACATTCAAGAGATCTTTGACGATATACATAATACGTTTGAAGACATCGATGAGAGGTTCGACGACGTTTTAAACATTTTCACAGACATTCACGAAGGGTTTGAAGACGTTCAAGATACTTTCGAATATGTTCTAGAGATTTTCGACGACATTCATAATACGTTTGAAGACATTCATGAGGGGTTCGAAGACATTTGAGAGACGTTCAAAGACATTCACAAGGGGCTCGAAGACGTTCAAGAGACTTTTGACGACATTCATAAGGGGTTCGAAGACGCTTAAGAGAGACTCTCAAAGACATTCACGAGAGGTTTGTCCGAAAACATTCATAAGACCTTTAAAAACATTCAAGAGACGTTCGAAAATATTCATAATACGTTTGAAGATATCGATGAAGGGTTCGATGACGTTTTAGAGACTTTCACATACATTCACAAAGCGTTTCAAGACGTTGAAGATACTTTCGAATACGTTGAAGAGACTTCCGACGACATTCATAATACGTTTCAAGACATCCATGAGGTGTTCGATGACGCTTAAGAGACTTTCAAAGACATTCGCAAGAGATTTGAAGGCGTTCAAGAGGCTTTCGAAGACGTTCAGAGATCGTCAACGACATTCATATCACGATCTTCGACGACATCCATAAACCGAAGACTTTCATAACGTTTGAGTTTTGCTCGAATTGTTTGAGTTTGTTTGGGATTTTCAGCCAAATTTGAGTTTTGCCGGAATTGTTTGAGTTTGTTTGGGATTTTCACCGAAACATACGCAAACAATTCCAGCAAAACTCAAACGTCATGAAAGTCTTCGGTTTATGGATGTCGTCGAAGATCGTGATATGAATGTCGTCGAAGATCTCTAAACGTGTTTGAAAGCGTCGTAAACGTCTTCAAACCTCTCGCGAATGTCTTTGAAAGTCTCTTAAGCGTCATCGAACCCATCATGTATGTCTTTAAACGTATTATGAATGTCGTCGAAAGTCTCTTGAACGTCTTCGAACCCCTCATGAATGTCTTCAAATGTATTATGAATGTCGTAGAAAGTCTCTTGAACGTATTCGAAAGTTTCTTGAACGTCTTCAATCGCTTTGTGAATGTCTTTGAAAGTCTCGAAAACGTCGTCGAACCCCTCATCGATGTCTTCAAACGTATTATGAATATTGTCAAAGATCTCTTAAATGTCTTCGAAAGTCTCTGAACGTCTTCGCACTTCTCGTGAATGTCTTTAAACGTCTCTTAAGCGTCTTCAAACGTATTATGAATGTCGCCGAAAGTCTCTTGAACGTCTTCGAACCCCTCATGAGTGTCTTCAAACGTATTATGAATGTCGTCGAAAGTCTCTTGAACGTATTCGAAAGTATCTTCAACATCTTCAAACGCTTTGTGAATGTCTGTGAAAGTCTCTAAACCGTTATCGAACCCCTCATCGATGTCTTCAAACGTATTACGAATATTTTCGAACGTCTCTTGAATGTCTTCAAACCCTTCGTGAATGTCTGTGAAAATTTTTAAAACGTCGTCGAACCTCTCATCGATGTCTTCAAACGTATTATGTATATCGTCAAAGATCTCTTGAATGTCTTCGAAAGTCTCTGAACGTCTTCGCACTTCTCGTGAATGTCTTTAAAAGTCTCTTAAGCGTCTTCAAACGTATTATGAATGTCGCCGAAAGTCTCTTGAACGTCTTCGAACCCCTCATGAGTGTCTTCAAACGTATTATGAATGTCGTCGAAAGTCTCTTGAACGTATTCGAAAGTATCTTCAACATCTTCAAACGCTTTGTGAATGTCTGTGAAAGTCTCTAAACCGTTATCGAACCCCTCATCGATGTCTTCAAACGTATTACGAATGTTTTCGAACGTCTCTTGAATGTCTTCAAAGGTCTTATGAATATCTTCGGACAAACCCCTCGTGAATGTCTTTGAGAGTCTCTCTTACGCATCTTCGAACCCCTTATGAATGTCGTCAAAAGCCTCTTGAACGTCTTCGAGCCCCTTGTGAATGTCATTGAAAGTCTCTCAAGTGTCTTCGAACCCCTCATGAATGTCTTCAAACGTATTATCAATGTAGTCGAAAACCTCTAGAACATATTTGAAAGTATCTTGAACGTCTTTCAACCCTTCGTGAATGTCTCTGAGAGTTTCTAAAACATCGTCGAACCCCTCATCGATGTCTTCAAAAGTATTGTGAGTATCGTCAAAGATCTCTTGAATGTCTTCGAAAGTCTCTGAACATCTTCGAACCTCTCATGAATGTCATCAAACGCCTTATGGATATTTTCGAAAGTCTCTTGAACGTCTCACAAACATCTTCAAACGCCCCATGAACGTCGTAAAAAGTCTCTTGAAACTCTTTGAACCCCCTCATGCATGTCTTCAAACGTCTTATGAATATTTTCGAACATCTCTTGAATGTCTTCGAACCCCTTATGAATGGCTTCAAACGTATTATGAATGTCGTCGAAAGTCTCTTGAACGTATTCGAAAGTCTCTTAAACGTCTTTGAAACCCTCGTGAATGTCCTTGAAATCTCTCAAGCGTCTGCGAACTTCTCATGAATGTCTTCAAACGTATTATGAATATCGTCGAAGATCTCTTGAACGTCTCACGAACATCTTCAAACGTCTCAAGAACGTCGTAAAATGTCGCTTGAAACTCTTTGAACTGTGAATAGTGAATAAACACATGGGATTATAAGAAGTCCGTTTCTTTATTTACAGAAAATAATGAATTCATTCTTGCACGATTAAATATTTAGAACAATATACATAATTTTAACCAGTTTTACATAATGTGAACAAAATATATACATAATTTTCACGAGTTTTATACATCAATATTCACAAAAATGTACACAATTTTACATCACGATTGTAGAAAAAAAAACGAAATTACATAATTTTTCCGGCGGTATTCTATATTGCCCCCATGGTAGGGTATCAGAGGTCCCAGGTATGATATACCGCTTATCGTCATGTGGGTTCAGAGCGATTTTTCTCTCACGGATGGTGTAGACTTTGTGTAATTTTGATCGAATGCATGTTTGCCTACGCTCCATTTCAATATTTTCCTTCACGCATTGAGCAAAATCGTCAAATGTAATTGCCCTAGTCACGACACTGCTCTTGACAACTTTAACTTTTTTAGTGTCTTTCTTAAGGTAGGTTTACACTACGACACTTTGATGTATACACTCAATGTATACATCGAGTGCCTGTGTGTGAACCCCACTGTCTGATCTCGCGACATTTATTGCGACATCTCGCTAGGTGTCGCGCCGAGCGCCGTGTGAACAGGTTGTGTCAGAGTGTCTGCCGCAGTGTTCAAGTTTTCGAACCGGCGCGAAATTATCCAGACACTCGCGACCCGCGTTAAATCAAAATGGCCATTACGTGGAGCAAGGAGAGTATTAAAAATTTGATATCTCTTGTGGAAGGACTGCCTGAACTTTGGCAAATATGTTGTGCTGATTATAAAAATAGAATAAAAAAAACAGGCAGCACTTCAATGCTTAGCGGAACAGTTTGGCACAATATCAGCTAAAGTCGGCAGAAAAAATCATAATTTAAGAATACAGCTTAAGGGGCTATACCAGTGTGAACGTTGGAAATTTGGGTGATTTTCAGGATTTTTTTGGAAGAAAAGTACTCAATTAAATGTTTTGGAAAATTGAAAATATATTTGACCTATATTACATAATTTTTTCATTAAAAAATATTCAAATCCAAGCGACGTATGCGCTGCCTTAGCAGGCCAAAAAAAAGTTCCCCCACTGATGACATGATTCCGGCTGGATGAGTAGCTGAAACCGAAACAGGAAAAAAAAATGTCGTTAAACTGGAAGGTATTTCCTGAACAATGACATAGGATTTTTGAAAAATATCAAAAACAAACAAAATGGCGTAGTTATGAAAAAAGTCTGTTTTCTTGCCTATAAAATGCTCGTTTTGTTCAATGCCAAATTGTCAATTTTCATCCAATCAAAAATATCCTACGTCATTGTAGAGTAAATATATTCAAGAGTACTCAGTTCAAATTTCCAGTCAATCGGATCTCTTTGAGTTACAATGTCAGCAAATTTGAAAAATCTAATTCCGAGAAAAATGCGCTTAAAGATTTAACTATCGATTTTTGCAAGATAATATGATATATATATATATATAATATAATATAAATGTATATATATATATATATATATATATATATATATATATATATATAATATAAATGATAATGATATTCTTGAAAGAATAAACTGTCGAAGAAAGGAAAAAAATCGATTTTTCTAAGTGTCACACTGGTATAGCCCCTTAATAACAGCGCACAAAATCACGGCTATCGCCGCACGGCGTTTCTCCATGGCGTGCGAGCGGGTACTGCAGACGTGTCAGTAGTTTTGTGTGTGAACATCTAAGACACTTGTGTAGCGACATCACAGTACAGACACTTTCTGAGACACCGAAACCGTCTTATGTGTGAACAGAACGGATATTAGTGTCAGACATTTGTGTCGCAATAAGTGTCGTAGTCTATGCAGACCTTTACCCTAAACACGTATCGCGTACATTTTCGATCGAAGTCCAATAAATTCGGTCATAATTGCTCCATTACAGTCCTCCTTCATGAGACCGGGTACCTTCTTGTAGACGAACGGTATACCATACCTATTGTCCGCTCAATAATCGCTTGTATCGAATTTTGAAATGTCGCGCTTCATGTCGGCATATATATCATCGCTCTCAATGTCATATATGAGACTATCCGTATCGGTATACATGACTTTACATTTATCTCGATACAGAGGTACCATATACTCGTGATGAAATCCACACAAGCACGTTTTGGATATGTCGAGTATGCACATACCCACATATATCGGCTTGCTGAATTTCACCTCGAGATTGCACAATTCCACCGCAAAGAGGTTTTCAGAAAAAACACTTCGGCTGTGGAAGTTTGGCTTCGCAATCATTGCCTCTGCACCGTACCTGCCCTCCCATTTTGTTAAAAGCTCTACATCTACATGATTACGCACATTCTCCATCGTTTACTCAAAGACCGCATTATTCATTAATTTGAATAAATTCTTTTCGAAATCGTTTTTGGCAAGCGTTCGAAACTGAGTATTTAACTCAATATATGAACGCAGCCATAGAGATTGTGTAAGCTGTAGAACTCTATGGATTTTCATGAGGCAAAGTCCATGGTGTAAGCACTGTTGCAAATTCCGGTAGTGTATGACGTAGCGCTTTTTTATCGCAGACGGTTGCTAGTAGCTTTTCCTCCTGCATACCCGGCGGTTTATCATGTATTGGGCAAAACGGCAGGTCTTTGCGCTCATCATATAGAAATTGGGGATATTCCAAGGCGACTTCAAGGATGTAGCCTATAGGCGAGTCTAGCGCGATGCATGATGGATCAAAATTGGACACGTCGTTGACCCATCGAAAATCTGCATATGGCAAGGGTTGACACCTTGCCCATCCATACAAATTGTTGACATCAAAATACATCAAGCATGATGATGCGTTCGATAGATCAAACGACTCCATGTACTTGTTATTGGGGTGTGTATGTCGGTTCGAGCATTGACTCAGACCACCGCGTATACCCCGCTCAACGAATAAAACCATGTCGATGTCAGTTAGTAATTCAAACTTGACATTCGAGTGTTTTAACATTGCATCCTATGTATACCCAGGCAATGTGTAATAATAGGTGGGATCTAGGCCATAGCTCTCAACGCATGTATTTCGAAAGTTTTCGAAAATATCGGCGAATAACAAGACATCTGTCTTCAGATACAAATCGCTATAGTCGCCCAGCTTTCGAATGGAGAACCGCTCCCAAACTTTCTCAGATCCGAAGTAGTGCAAACACCTGCAAAACAGATTGTTTTGTTTAATTCGTCTAGCATATATATATATATATATTGAAACGTTTCGCGATATTGTAGCGAAGCTTTTAATTGTTTTCACCGATCACTTACGTGATAATGGGGAAAACAAATTTTGGACGGCGAATATTCGGCCGAAGGATGATTCTCGGGGTTCCCGTAGCCTCCTGAAGGGCGATGTACGTTACGTGTGCCGGAATTGATGATAGGGATTTTGAAAGGTTTTTTGGAGATGCCTCAGTTGGTAAGAGGGTCTCAGAGACGCCTATCTCAATCCGTCATCATCGGCATTTGATGTTTCGGATTGTCGTATTTGATGTAAGTTAGTGGAAAAACACTTATTTGTTAGTGTGTTAATCTCGATGGATTTCAGTGTGGTTAGTCCGGTGTGGTGACGTTTTACACGGAGCTGAAGCGGTCGGCGAGAAGCGCTGTGGTCGTGGAGCGACAAGGATGGGAGGAATACGGTGAGGTCGCACACGATGTTTAGAGGCGCTGACTCTCTCTCTTACTCTTTCTCTCTCTCTCACTCGCGCCCACACAGAGGTCTTGTTGAAGAAGCAGGATGGGAAGGTGCGAGGTCTATCTGCGCGCGATGTTTAGAGGCGCTGATTCTCTCACTCACTCTTTCTCTCTTGCTCGCACTCGCACAGTCCGCGAGTGTCGTCGTGCACGCGTGTGGCCGATTCGGGATCGCTTCTGGAATCAGAAGCGACACCATTCGATTGACAATTATTGTGGATATGAGGCGTTATTTCCGGTTGGCACGTTGCGAAATGCAACTAAGCACACGGATGCCAACCCGTGTGACTCACGCGCTAGTTATCTAGCGTTCAAATAATGCACGAGCTCGGGGCAGAATATTCCCCCCGAGTGTGCATAGCGGGGCCGTCCGGAAGGGACGGCTGACCTCCTCGGTGCCAAGCAAGGAGGACCATGAACCAGAGAAGCTGGTTGTAGAATTTCCTCGTGTGCAGCGAAGCGCGATAGGCTCTTCTCGGACTGCACACTTCGGGTTTTCGGGTACGAGAGCGTAGGATGGCGATCGATCGTCGTCCGGGCGTTCGATCGGATGTTAAACACTGTTCCCTAACAGGCAATCACCACGATGACTCTACTTCCGAGGTCGGCAACCAGCGCAATGCTGGGGCTTCCCAAGGAAGTAGAGTGTCTACCACGAAGCTGAGGTCGTTCTAGGATGGGACCAGGGCGACGGCAGCAAGGCCTCCATCCTTCGATCCGATGTCTCGGATGACGGTGACTCCACGTAGTAATTGAAGAATTTGCGAAGAGTGCCGCTCTGGCTCGTGCTCGCCCTTAAATAGCCTAAGGCCCGTCAGGAGAAATTCCATTTCTCCCGCGATTCTGGAGACCTAGGTGGGAGATCACGCCGCCGAGGAACACTCCGTTGGTGGGGTTGACTGCGTCGGTTATTTTGAAGACGTTGGCATATTGTACTCATATCGAGGAATAAAATATACCCGATGGCTCCTCTCTAGGATATTAGGCGAGCATGCGGTGCGAAGAGGCGTCATGATGAATTTAGGTCACGTTCTTAGTGTGATAGGAGTGGTCGAGCACGGGAAGCGAGAAATTCGACTAAAGGCGGCGACTTCCGCGAGTCCGCGGTGGTCTTGCTCCTCGCGGTGGGCGGAGCTCCTTGCGAGGTGTCGCGGGCTCGCCCCAATCTCTTAACTCAGGAGACCCTCCCGGCCGGCAGCATGGCCGGTTGCTCTGAACGCTGGCCAGAATACGCAGGTGTCTCGTGAACGGTTAGACGCTATCGTATTCGGTGTGACGGTGGCTTACCCATATAGCCGAAACGTTACACGGACGTATTAAAAAACGTCCACTTGGTCCACGGGGCCCACTTGGGTGTTAATTACGTCCTCCAGGGACTCGAGCTTTTTAGCAAAGGTTTCGTTAATTGAGAGGAGTGTGGCCGTCAGCGCCTTAGCGTCATCATCAACTCGGCGTTGGATGTTGGCCATCATCTCCTGTATGGTTGCTAAAGATAATTGGGATTCTTCCAATATTTCCGACCCGCGCATACCCGAGGCGGATAACGCTCGTCTCACACCGGAAGAATCCCAATTATCTTTAGCAACCATACAGGAGATGATGGCCAACATCCAACGCCAAGTTGATGATGACGCTAAGACGCTGACGGCCACACTCCTCTCAATTAACGAAACCTTTGCTAAAAAGCTCGAGTCCCTAGAGGACGTAATTAACACCCAAGTCCGGAGTTTACTCCAGAGACCTCAGGACGCGAACTCGACCATCGAGCATTGGGGAAATGACCCCCTCTCATCCACGCGCCACTGCGTACCTACATCGCGGGGACCCCGCGCTCCCCAAGAGGAAGCACATCCTATCCAAGAGGAACGACTCCTCAACCTAGGAAACTTGGGCTTACCTGAAAGGTACGCTGAAGAAATCCACCAGCGTCATGGGAATCCCATCAGGGAAAATCCCACCACCGACCCACCTTGCACTCTTCCAGCACTACGGGAAGGTATCCCCGCGTGCACCAGCGCGGGAGTGATGAAGATAAGTGCCCCCACCTTTGGAGGACATGATCACGAACTTCCGTGGCAATTTCTAACGGATCTGAGGGAGTATCATCGAGTATTCGGTACCCGCCATGATTTCAAGATAATCGTATCTCAATGCCTCTCGGATCTGGCCCTCCAGTGGTGGAAGATAGCGAAAAATGACATCCACTCCTGGGAATCGCTCGAACAAATGTTCCTCGAGCGATTCTGGAGTGAGGACCGTCAATATCGAGCCAAGAACCAAATTGAATACGGATGGTTCGATCCTCTAAAAAAAGAATCCCGTTTTTGGTACGCTTTCTCATTGATCGGTCTGGCTAAACATCTTCGGCCACCACTCTCCGACAAGGAGATCATAAGTAAAATACGAAGGCATTTCCCGGAGGAGGTCCGAATGATAGTCCGAGCGAAATGCATCGAGACCATTTCGAGCCTCCTGGACCTATTGTCCTCTCTAGACGAAGAGGGACCGGGAAACAAGGAGCGTGACGGGTCAGGCCGTCCGCCTCGACCAACGATCGCGGGGTTCTCTAGGGAACCATCACGTCCAGAATCCCATCCGGGGAATATCAAGCCTCCTCGATACGGGCACCCTAGAGGGCCACCCGAAAAGGGACAATTCCCCGAGAACCGTCGGGACAATCGCAAGGTCTTTCAGAGCCTTGAAATCACCGAATCAGCCTCTGAGATGGTCGCTGATCCTCCCGATCCCTCCGAGCAGGGAAACGAGCAGACTTCACCCCCTCCTGCTACGCCATAAGGGAGGTGACGCTCGGCCTGGGCAGGGATGTGAGAGGCGACCTCTTAGCAGAGGAGTCCGAGGAAGAAGAGGAGCCCAGAGAATGCCCCAAGATCGCGGTACTAATCGCGGGTATCCCGGTGTCTGCGCTAGTAGACACGGGAAGCCAAGCAACAGCAATAGGATTGGACCTCTTCAACAGTCATCGGGCCCTTCAGGCGTGTCCCACTCTACCACTAACAAGGACAACTGTCACAGGAGCGACACGGGGACGTGCAACTCCTGTAACCAAACAAATATACGCGGAGATCGACATCCTGTCGATCAAGGTGCCGCACACCATATTAATTGTTCCCAATCTCACGAGCCCGTGCATCTTAGGGATAGACTTCCTCGTAAGAACGCGGTCCGTGATAGATCTGGGACAATACTTCATTACTCTTGACAACAGGGAGGATGATAGGGCCCATCAATCCATACCCCTGCAAGCTACCTATCTAGACACGCATATCTCCGATCGAGGAGAAATGCTCGACTCTGAGGAAGTCACCGATTCAGAATTGGACCAAAAGGTCTCAGAAACCACCGGCCTCATAACCTCCGAGAAGGAAAAGCTCAGGAACCTTCTCGAGAAAAACAAACTAATCTTTAATAAAAAGCCTGGTTTGCTCCGATCATACCAACACGTGTTGAAGGTCAAACCGCACGTACCATTCAAGGCAATGAGCTACCCCGTGCCCCTCGCCTACCGCTCGGCAGTCGATGAGGAAATACGGGTACTCATTAATCAAAAAATAATTCAGCGCTCGAAAAGCCCTTACAGCAGCCCACTCTTGATATCCCGAAAAAAGGATGGCGGAGTCAGGCTGTGTCTGAACGCGAGACGCATAAACCAGATATTGGAACCGGACCATGAACGCATGGAGACCGCGGAGGAATTGTTCCAGGAATGTCGCAGTGTGGCATTCCCGTCCACCCTCGACATGCGTGCCAGTTTTTGGCAGGTCCCCTTACACCCGGACTCACGGAAATACACCGCCTTTTCCCATCGCGGGATAACTTACGAATTCCGCGTGACGCCCTTTGGTCTCTCCACCAGCACGGCTAGTCTGGTGAGGGGACTCGAAAGGGTCCTTCAAGGGCTTCACGACGTGACCAACTTCGTGGACGACATCTTATGCACCTCTCAGTCTTTTGAGGAACACCTCACATGCCTCGAGGAGCTGTTCCAAAAAATTTTGGAACACGGCATCAACCTTCCTGTCCCTGTCCTTACAACAGAGACGGGACCACTCTACCCGTCCCTGTCCTTACAACAGAGACGGCATCACTCCTCCCGTCCCTATCCTTACAACAGAGACGGCACCAAGGGCACATCCTGTCACGGGATGGCATAAGACCTGACCCATTGGACACTGGCCATCTAAGACCACGATACATCATGGACAAAACAACTCCAACAGGAGACATGCACCCGCAAGAGTGCACGGGGTCGTCCCGCCACAAGGAAAACGGATTAAGGTCGTCTCCCCTCACAGAAAGGAATTCCGACCTTGGAGGGGCCATGTAACGTTTCGGCTATATGGGTTAGCCACCGTCACACCGAATACGATAGCGTCTAACCGTTCACGAGAGACCTGCGTATTCTGGCCAGCGTTCAGAGCAACCGGCCATGCCGCCGGCCGGGAGGGTCTCCTGAGTTAAGAGATTGGGGCGAGCCCGCGACACCTCGCAAGGAGCTCCGCCCACCGCGAGGAGCAAGACCACCGCGGACTCGCGGAAATCGCCGCCTTTAGTCGAATTTCTCGCTTCCCGTGCTCGACCACTCCTATCACATTAAGAACGTGACCTAAATTCATCATGACGCCTCTTCGCACCGCATGCTCGCCTAATATCCTGGAAAGGAGCCATCGGGTATATCTTATTCCTCGATATGAGTATAATATGCCAACGTCCTCAAAATAACCGACGCAGTCAACCCCACCAACGGAGTGTTCCTCGGCGGCGTGATTTCCCACCTAGGTCTCCAGAATCGCGGGAGAAATGGAATTTCTCCTGACGGGCCTTAGGCTATTTAAGGGCGAGCACGAGCCAGAGCGGCACTCTTCGCAAATTCTTCAATTAGTACGTGGAGTCACCGTCATCCGAGACATCGGATCGAAGGATGGAGGCCTTGCTGCCGTCGCCCTGGTCCCATCCTAGAACGACCTCAGCTTCGTGGTAGACACTCTATTTCCGTGGGAAGCCCCAGCATTGCGCTGGTTGCCGACCTCGGAAGTAGAGTCATCGTGGTGATTGCCTGTTAGGGAACAGTGTTTAACATCCGATCGATCGCCCGGACGACGATCGATCGCCATCCTACGCTCTCGTACCCGAAGACCCGAAGTGTGCAGTCCGAGAAGAACCTACCGCGCTTCGCTGCACACGAGGAAATTCTACAACCAGCTTCTCTGCTTCATGGTCCTCCTTGCTTGGCACCGAGGAGGTCAGCCGTCCCTTCCGGACGGCCCCGCTATGTACACTCGGGGAGAATATTCTGCCCCGAGCTCGTGCATTATTTGAACGCTAGATGACTAGCGCGTGAGTCACACGGGTTGGCATCCGTGTGCTTAGTTGCATTTGGCAACGTGCCAACCGGAAATAACGCCTCATATCCACAATAATTGTCAATCGAATGGTGTCGCTTCTGATTCCAGAAGCGATCCCGAATCGGCCACACGCGTGCACGACGACACTCGCGGACTGTGCGAGTGCGAGCAAGAGAGAAAGAGTGAGTGAGAGAATCAGCGCCTCTAAACATCGCGCGCAGATAGACCTCGCACCTTCCCATCCTGCTTCTTCAACAAGACCTCTGTGTGAGCGCGAGTGAGAGAGAGAGAAAGAGTAAGAGAGAGAGTCAGCGCCTCTAAACATCGTGTGCGACCTCACCGTATCCCTCCCATCCTTGTCGCTCCACGACCACAGCGCTTCTCGCCGACCGCTCCAGCTCCGTGTAAAACGTCACCACACCGGACTAACCACACCAAAATCCATCGAGATTAACACACTAACAAATAAGTGTTTTTCCACTAACTTACATCAAATACGACAATCCGAAACATCAAATGCCGATGATGACGGATTGAGATAGGCGTCTCTGAGACCCTCTTACCAACTGAGGCATCTCCGAAAAACCTTTCAAAATCCCTATCATCAATTCCGGCACACGTAACGTACATCGCCCTTCAGGAGGCTACGGGAACCCCGAAAATCCTCCGTCGGCCGAATATTCGCCGTCCTAAAATTGTTTTCCCCATTATCACGTAAGTGATCGGTGAAATCAATTAAAAGCTTCGCTACAATATCGCGAAACGTTTCATTGGCGCCCAACGTGGGGCCCGAAAGCCTTCCAAAATTTCCTGAAAATGTACATACAAACGGACGTATTAAAAAACGTCCACTTGGCCCACGGGGGGCCAATATATATATATATATATATATTGTTACACCGCTCGCGGCGAACACTATATTTTTAAAAACTGCGACGACACTAGCTGTGAAAACCGATGTGTTGGTCTAGTGGTTAGCGTACCTGCCTCTGAAATCAACACATCGGGAGGTCGCGAGTTCGAATCACCGTCTCGTAGTTTCGGCGAGAAATAAAAACACAGGCGTGACGTCGTAGCTCCAGTTCTACACGGTTGCCGCGCACACGGACCGGTACGTGTGTGTGTCGGATGTGTATGGCTGTAGCCTGTGAGCTATTTCTCGACGAAACGCGACTAGCTCCGAGGCTGGGAAGCGAACTCGTGACCGGCTGTATTGGTATAGGTTTTCCGCAGTTTCCCTATATCCATGACAAAAAAAATAAAATAAAATATAAAAAATAAATAAAAAAATAAAAAAAAGTCATGGTGAATGCGATACAGAGGGGGAAGTCGGCTGCGGCCGCAAGGTGGGGATCGATTAGGGATGTGGATTGGAGAAAATGGAGGGAAATGTAAAAAGGGGGAAAATCCCTGTACATGGAAGCTAAAATTGGCGCAGCGTTCGCCGTAGCAGATACAGATACACTAGCTGTGCAGATTATTTATTTATTTAATGATTAGTTACAATCTTGAGATCCTCTTAGAATGCTGTTGAATGTTCAATAGACTTTGTTGAAGACTTTGTTGACCGTCTCGAGAAACGTCGGTCTTTAGAAAATGGAATATCGAGTAACAGAGTGACGGCGTCGGATTGATTGCTGATGAGTGACTGACTGTGTCTGACCAAGCGCGGCTTTTTATATTATTGTGATTGCGTCTTTAAGAACGTTCAAGATCTCGATTGCGCATATTGAAATACTTGGTCACTTCTCTTGACTTTCGAAAAAGAGCAAGTTGTTTGTGAGGAGTTCTTATATCAAGGCTAGAGGTGTCAAATGTTACCGTTACACGCCTCCCCTCTTAAAAGATTTTGATCGCCATAAATTAAATTTGACTTGTAGATTATTTCGGTTGGAAGAGTCTCTTAATAATTTTTGGCGATTCTTCTGTTATTTCGATTTCTGAAATACTTGGATTGTTCCTTGGTCTTTCTCTCAGATGTATTGTTTCAGGTCTGTCTATTGTTTGTGAATGTTTTCCGAAGTTACAATGATCAAATATTATACATGGTTTCATACAAAACAGGATGCTTTTTTGTATAAACTGACATAATCCAATCTATAAGCAGTATAGATAGTGATTATTATTATTGTTATATATCCCAAATATCGAAGTCCATCTTGAAGATGTTCCGTGAATGTCTTTGTTCTTTTTCGTAAAGCTAATTCATTGATTTGTTGATTTATTTCTTCTAGATTAGTTCCTAGTTCTTGTAGATGTTCAGGATTCATGTGATTTTCGTAAATCATGCTTATATTCAATTCTCGTTTTTCGATTTTATTGTTATCTAGCGAATTTTTGATTTTTGTTTCATTAAATATATTAGAAAGTATCATATCATGTTTGATTGTCTTAGCTATATTTGATGCTTTTAATATAGCATGTGTAGCCATTGCTATGCATCCTGATTCGAGATGGATTTGAGCAATTGTTTCAATTTTTATAGTTCGTGGAATATTGTCAGGACATAGAATGTTAAGTGTCTCGGTGTTTACAGGGATTATCCAGTCTTGCGCGCTACTTAGTTGAATATAAAGAGATGTTTGTATGTATGTAATGTTTATTGGTCCCCTCGGGGTTACAATGTGCTTCCGTACACTCTTCCATTTACGCTTATGCTACTTAAAACTACTTGACATTCTTCGCTCGCTCTTACACACTATTCCTCTCTTCCGCTCCGCTTTATTCCATTTTCCTTAGCCTATCTCTCTCTCTCTCCTCTCCCCTCGCCTCTCCGACTTCCGTTTCCCTCTTTCACTCCATTCCTCTTTCATTCCTCTTCCTCTTCGTTCCCATCCCTGCCTAGTTCCCCTCCCGTTCTCTCCTACTCTTCTCCAATCTCCTCATCCATTCTTCTCCTCCTCCTCCTTCATCCAGTATTTCTCTTATCCATTCCCCTATTCCCCTTCCCTCTCCTGTCCCTCCTCTGCACCTGTCTATCACGTGCTCCCACGTTTCCTCTTCCTCTCCGCACACTCTGCACGTTCTGTCTTCCTCTGCTTCCCAATACCTTCCTTCCCGCATTTCATTCCCTAATCTAAACCTCGCTATTCTCCTATATCTCTCCTCGCTCATTCCTGTCTTTATGTACGCCGGTACGCCTTCTGTCCTTATCTCTCTGTACCACCGATTGTACCTCGACTGTTCTATCCTTTCCTGTCTCTCTTTTTCCTGCCTCTTCCTTTCTTCTCTCTCTTTTCCTTCGTATCCCTCATTCCCTTGTTCCTGACCTGCCCCCTCCGCCCTTCCCTCTCTTCTCCTAAATTCTTCTCTTTCTTCTTCCCATTTTACTCTTTCCCTTCTCCCCCTTCTCTCCCTCTCCTTTATCTCCTGCCAGCATCTCCTTGCCAGCTCACTCCCCCCCCCCTTTACTCAATTTCTCCTCATACTTCCATGCCCTTCGTCCTGCCCGTATCCCTAACTTATCTCTTTTTAACTCCTCCCTCACCATGTATCCTGGTGTCCTCCAATCCAACCCCAACACCCATCTTATGTACCGCTCCTGCATCCTTTCCATCGTCTCCCTTTCCTTCCACCCTCATATCTCTGCTCCATATCCCATCACCGTCCACACCAGCGTATCAAAAAGCCACACTCTCCTTCCCACGTCGTTCCCCCATTTCCTCTTCCCTATTCCCCATACCTGCCTCATTATCGTGCCTGCCTTTTTTCCCCTGTCTTTTATTTGCGCCTCCTGTCCTCCGTTCCTTTTGAAAATATACCCTAGGTATTTAAATGCTTTAACCTCTTCCATCCTCTCCCCCTTCCATTTCCATTCCTTCTCCTTAAACCTCCCTCCTCCTTTTCTGAACCTCATTATTTTTGTTTTCCCCACATTCACTTCCAACTTCTTTCCTTCAAAATACCTTTCCAACTTTCTTATTACCTTTTCCATTTCCTCTTCCCTTTCCGCCATCACCACTATGTCGTCCGCGTACGCTAGTTAGTATATCCGCTCCTTCCCTATTTTGACCCCTCCCCAATTTCCCTCTCTCAGCTCCTTCTCCAGATCTGCCGTCAAAACGTTAAACAATATCGGGCTTGGCGGACACCCCTGCCTTACTCCCTTTTCCGTCCAAAAGCATTCTCCTGTCTCCCCCCTGCTCTCACCCTATTCTTCGTTTCCTCGTATATCTCCTTTATTCTTTCCCTCAGCCCCTTTCTTATCCCCCTCTTCTCCAGCGCCTTCCACAATACCTTCCTATCTATCGAATCGAACGCCGCCTTTAAATCTACAAAAATCGCGACGAGCTTCCCCCTTTTCTTCCCTACCTGTCTTCCTATTACATAGTTCAATATGTATATATTGTCTATTGTCCCCATTCCTTTCCGGAAGCCCGTCTGATTTTGTGGTACGCTCCCTCCTGCTTCCACCTCCTCCTCTAATCTTCCTGCCAATATTGTCGTGTAAATTTTGTACAACGACGGCATCAGGGTGACCCCCCTATATTCTTCTACCCCCTTTCCCTCTCCTTTCTTCACTATAGGTACTATTATTCCCTCTTTCCATTCTTTTGGCCATCCCTCCCCTCTCCATACCCTTCCGCATATTTGTCCCGCCCATTTAACCGCTTTCTCTCCTCCCCCTTTCCATGCTTCATTCGGTATACCATCTCCTCCCATCGCTTTCCCCTCTCTAATCTTTTCTACCGCTTTCCTTATTTCTTCTTCCCTTATTTCTTCCTCCTCGTCCCTGCGCCTTCCTCCTTCCCTTCCTCTTCCTTCTCCTCTTTCTGTACCTCCTAATAGTTTCGTAAAATACTCTCTCCACTCCCCCCCTTTTATCTCTTCACACACTCTTTTCCTCCTTCGTCTTCCTCTATTCACTATCTCCCATATTCTCTTTTCTTTCCTTGCCTCCGCTATCTCCCTTATCATCCTTTCTCTCTCTTCTTCCCTCTTTCTCTCACACATTTCCTTGTACTCCCTTTTCCTCCTCCTATATTCCTCCTTCTCTCCTCCGCTTTTCCTCCACTTTCTTAGTTCCTTTCTGACCTCCCTTTTCATTTCTCTACTTTCCTCGTCCCACCATCCTTCCCTTGCCGTCCACTTTTCCCGTCCCCCTTCCTCCTCACTTTCCCTCATCGCTGTCTTAATTTTTTCCGTTATTTCTTTCCTTCTGTCCAGTCCATTTCCTCCCTCTACTTCCATTCTTTCTATTCTCCTCTTATATTCCTCCTTCATCTTTTCCGACCATCTTCCGCTTCCCACCGTTCTTCCCTTCTTGCTTTGCTTCTTCCTCTCCCTCCTGCCCCTTTTTATTTCTACTATCAGCGGATGGTGATCGGATTCCACCTTATCCCCTACCCACATGCTCTTCACGCCCTCCTTTGTCTTCTTATCCCCCAGCACGTAGTCAATCACTGTTTCCCCTCTCCCCCCTGTGTACGTGAACTCTCCTTCTTCGTCTCCCGCTATGTTCCCATTAAATATTTCCCATCCTGCCTCTTCTATCATTTTTATTAGCTTCCTTCCTTTGGTGTTTATTTTCTTGTCCTTCGACCTCCTCCCCTCCTCCTCCTCCTCACCCTCATCCCTTCCGCCCCCTCCTTCCTTTCCTGTCCTTGCGTTAAAGTCCCCCCCTATTATCACCCTTTCTTCTCCTGCTTGTGTCTCCGTGTATTCTTTTAATCTCTCTGTCTTCCTTTCTATGTCCCCGTTTACGTACACTGCCACTATTACCCATGCCCCCTCTTCCGTTTCTACTTTCACTGTCATTATTCCTTCCTCCTCCCCTCTCCCTTCCCTTCTTTCTGCCTTCATTTCTTCCCTCACTCCTATTATCATTCCCCCCCTCGCCCTCCCCTTCCTGTTTCTTTTCTCTGCCCACTGTGTCATCGATGTATATCCCTTTGGCAGCCTTTCCTTTATTCTCCCCCACCTCTGCTTTTCCACCCACGTCTCCATCATTACTATTATCTCCCACTCCTCCAGTCCCTTCCAGAATTCCTTGTCCTTATTCGTTAATCCCGCTACGTTCCAAAACGTCACCTTCCAGTTCTTCCCTTCCTCTTCCTTTTTTCCCCCTTTTCTCTTCCTCCCTTCTCCTCTCCCTACCCGTTTTTTGCTCCTTCTCTCGTATTCCTCCCTTCTTTCTCCTCGTTCCTAGTTCCCTCCGCTCTCCCTGCCTCCCTTTCTTTCCCCCTCCCGTCTTTCAGCTTTTCCTCCTGTTCGTCCCAGAACCATGTGGTCCCATCTACCACAATCCTCCCATATGTTACCCTTACTCTTTTCCCTCTTCTTTCTTCCTCCTCCTCTATCCTTCTCAACCTCCATTGCATCTGTCTTTCCTTCCATGTTACATCGTCCTCTATTCTCTCTCTCCTTCCCCTTAGTTCCTTCTTTTTCATTATTACTTCTTTTTTCCCTTCCAGATTTTCCATCCTAACCATTAACATTGTCCCTTTTCCCTGTCCTATCCCTTTTCCTACTTCTCTCACTTTCTCTATCCTCCCTCGTACCCCTATTTGTTCTAGTATCCTTTCCGCCATTTCTTCTATTGTCCCTTCCTTCGTTGCTCCCCTTATTATTAGATTCTTCCTTCTTTCCTCCCTTTCATTCATTTCCATTTTCCTTTCTATCTCTTTTATCCTTTTCTCTGTTCTTCTTTCTTCCCCCTCTCTTCCCTCCTCCCTTTCTCCTCCCCTATCGCTGCTTTCCCTTTCTACTTCTAGCATCCTTAGCCTCTCACTTATCCGTTCTATTTCCTGCTCTTGTCTTTCTACTCTTTCCATCCTCCTTTCCATTTCCCCCACTCTCTCCTCCATTGCTTCCTTCTCCTCCCTCCATCTTTCCTCTGCTTGTCTCATCTCCCCTCTCATTCTCCCCAATTCCTCCTTGATATTTCTTACCCTCTCCTTTACTTCTCCCATGTCTCCTCTTACCTCCTCTCTCATCGCTTTTATCATTTCTTTCACACTCTCCTCCTCTTGCCTCCCTTCTTCCGGTGACCTTTGCACTTTCCTGCTTTTTTGAAATATTTCTCGCTCCTCCTGCTCCCTTTCCTCCATCTGCTCCCTCTTCCTTTTCCACATTTCGTTTATTTCCCCCAGGCTCGCGCTCCTTTCCTTTAGCAGTCTCTCCGCATTTGTTTTCCTACCTTTTCTTTTCGCCTGCTCCTCCTCCTCTTTCCTCTTCCCTCCTTCACCCCCATTCTCCTCTTCCTTTCTCTCCTTTCCTTTCCCCCTTTCACTCATCACCGGCTCCTTTTCCCTGTCTGGACAATTTCTCCTCTGCCCTGTTTTACCTACCATTCGTTCCTGTTTTATCCTCCTTTCTCCTTGCCTTTCCGTCCGATGCCGCCACCGGTCTCTCGTCTCGCCGGTCCTTTCTTTCCCCCGCTCGTCCCCTCTGCACCGCCCTGTTCTTCTCTCTGTCCCCTAACCTCTTTTCCCACCTGTCTGATCTTCTTTTTCTTTTTTATCCGGCCTTCTCTCCCCCTTTTTCTACTTCTCTACTCACCACCCTGCTTCCCCTCCTCACTCTCTGGCCCTTTCCCTTTCTCTCCTCTTCCTCTATCCTCCTTTTTTCCCCACTTTTCTCGCCACTCTGTCACGCACTCAACTTTTCTCGTTCACTCCGGAAACGGAAGTCAAAGAGATGTTTGTAATTGAATGTATTTTGGTGTACACTAAATTTCTCTTTTTGCAAGAATCATTGTTATTACGCATGACGTTGTTGATTGCGTTGAATAATCGGGGTATTCGATTTGGATTAAATATGTATTTTCTACCTTTTTTAATTTTTCAAATTCGATTGCTTGTAATGGAAATTTTGTTCGATTTTCATTGATGACTATATAGTCTGTATCTATATACTATAGAATATAACCTTTGATTATTGAATAATTCGGGATTGGTATTGGGTGCAATATTTCGTATGTTTCTTCTTCTAGAATAGGCACTTCCAAAATATAGATTAGCTTTTCTGCAATAACTGCTATTGTTAGATGACTTATGTCAATTAATGTTGAGAAATATTCTTCTTTTAAGGGAACAGGGAAGTAGGAGTGATAATGTGCGTGTGTATGATTTCGTAGACTTTGAAAAATTAATGAAGGAGGTAAAGTTTGAGGATCAGCGATTCCATGCTTTCCATCTATTATTGAATTCATTAAGTCTGTAATGCTCGTTCTTAGATCTTGATATAGTGCAATGCAACCTGTTAATACTTCATCGATTTGTATGTTTATTAGACTGATTAAAAAAAAAAAATATTGTTTTTCCTTCGGGATTCTCGTGCTATTGTTGGGCACTAATAAAAGAAAATTTCTCTAAAAAGATGGGCGCGGTCACTCAATTTTTAGAGGTGGCTATCTCGACTTTTTTGTATTTGAATTTTTTTAACGAACGTATTGCATTTAAGCATAGTCACGGCTTCGGGTTACGGATAAAAATCACATCAAGCAGCTATTTCGTAACAAAAATAAACTCTAACAATTTGAAAAGATTGCAATATTCACAATTCAAATCCAGGTAGATCAATAATGGCGTCTATGTTACTCTCTTTATTCATGTAGATTTATTTATACGCATTAACATTTCGGACTTTTTACAAAAAATTAAATTATAAGCTTTTATTCATAAATCATGTATTTACATTTTCAAAATGCTACACTTATATTATCTTCAAACTCATTTATATTTCTTCCCCGCCACTGTGCATAACATCGGGCATCGTGGTGTTGTTCTTTTTTAATGTGACTCAATTAAAGACAATTTTAAACAATGGCTCGGAAAAATGAAGACAAGACAATTTGGCTAATCGGCAAGGAAATTCCGAAAATAAGTACCCGCCATTTACCGTCAAATCGGAAAGTTTTGAGTTTATTCTTTTACAAACATAACAGAGAAAAACTGACCATACGTCGAAGTGCACACGAAACGATGAATGAAGTTTTCGAACAATGGAAATGTGCTGAAATTCCAACACGTCGACTGAATAACGCAATCTTAAAATTAATAAAACTCCATCTAGTCTGGAACAAACTTTAAAAAAATCGGGTTTAAAAGAAGTTGCCGTCACAATGGAGAAATAATCAAAACGTGTGATAGCAAAAATAACCGCTCAAGTTCGTTAACATTTTGGGCAGAACGAAAATGTGTAACGTTGAACAGTTTGTCCAAATCTCTCTTAAATTTACGCTCCTTCAATATTTGTGAGGGCAAATTCTTTTTAACCCGATTTTTTAAAAGTTTTTTCCAGACTAGATGAAATTTTATTAATTTCACGATTGCGTTATTCAATCTACGCGTTGGAATTTCAGCACATTTCCATTGTTCGAAAACTTCTTTCATTGTTTCGTGTGCACTTCGACGTATGGTCAGTTTTTCTCTCTTATGTTTGTAAAAGAACAAACTGAAAACTTTCCGATTTGACGGTAAATGACGGGTACTTATTTTCGGAATTTCCTTGCCGATTAGCCAAATTATGTTGTCTTCGTTTTTCCGAGCCATTGTTTAAAATTGTCTTTACTTGAGCCACATTGAAAAAAAAAACAACACCACTTACAAATGCGCTGCGCCAATACAACATGGCGCCACGGATGCGCAGTGACTTGCGCAGTGGTATGCGCGATTTTATGTACAGTGGCTGGGAAGAAATATAAATGAGTTTGAAGATAATATAAGTGTAGCATTTTGAAAATGTAAATATACGATTTATGAATAAAAGCTTATAATTTAATTTTTCATAAAAAGTGCGAAATGTTAATGCGTATAAATAAATCTACATGAATAAAGAGAGTAGTAAAGACGCCATTATTGATCTACCTGGATTTAAATTGTGAATATTGCAATCTTTTCAAATTGTTACAGTTTATTTTTGTTACGAAATAGCTGCTGGATGTGATTTTTATCCGGAACCCGAAGCCGTGACTATGCTTAAATGCAATACGTTCGTTAAAAAAAATTCAAATACAAAAAAGTCGAGATAGCCACCTCTAAAAATTGAGTGACCGCGCCCATCTTTTTAGAGAAATTTTCTTTTATTACTGCCCAACAATAGCACGAGAATCCCGAAGGAAAAAAAATAATTTTTTTTTTTTGAATCAGTCTAATGTTTATAGTATTTTGTTGCACATCTTGATGTAGATTTTTCAAATTTGCACTTTTATTGGTAAATGTGTAAATTCGATTCCAACGACGATTTTCCATGATTCATGATATACTTGCGCTTTTCCAACATTTTCTAAGTATACTGATTTTCCATTCTCGATTTTAGTAGCTTGTACTTGGCCCTGGATCACCGGGATCAGAAGTGTCGTTAATAGTATCGTCGTCGTCTTCATTCTCTGAAAAATACGGTTTTATATCTACTTTATTATAAGTAACGAGGTCTTTGCCTCTGTTTATAACTACACTTTATTCATTAGGAATATTTTCTATGACGTACGGTCCATCCCAAGGAGTTTGTAATTTTGATGATCCTGGTTGTTTCCATTTCACTAATACTTTTTGTCCTATACTTAATCGTGTGGGAATCTTGGAGATAGATAATCGTTGATAGGTTTTTTCTTGAGATTGTTGGATTTTGTCCTTCGCTTTTTCCCTTATTTTGTCACGATATCGCTTAAGTGAATCATATTTTTCTTTTATACTCATTTCGAGTTCTTCTGCGTTGAGGGGAACGTTGGGAGGATATCCGAAAAGAGGGTCAAATGGTGATACTCCGATTTTTTCATTATTTGTTGAATTGTAGGATCATTGCTCCCGATAATTGGTCAATCCATTCGGTACTTTCCATCATGTAACTACGTACGTAATTGAGGATTTCCCGATGTGCGCGCTCATTTTTACCATTCGATTGAGGATGATAGATGGACGTGGTTGTCCATTTGACCTTCAATTTTTCGTTCATGATTTCAGAGAATTTGCCTTTAAACTCAATTTCGTTATCTGTTAGGATTTCTTTAGGTATTCCGAAGATTTTGCAATGATTTTCCCAATATTTTTCTAATTTTTCTTGTGAATTCTTTATTTTAAGTGGAGCAAGTACTAGATATCGTGTTAAGTAATCTTGAATAACGAGGATATATATTTATGGTTTCGACTAGGAGGTAATGGTCCCATGACATCTAATGAAATTTTGTTGATTGGATTTATTGGAATATCGGGATTTCCTGGTGGAGGGCGTGTTGATTGTGACGTTATTCTTTCTTTTTGACAAACTTGACATTTTTTTATAATGTTTTCGACATCTTTAGTTATACCAAGCCAGTTATATTTTTGCCTCAGTTTTTCGATAGTCTTTTGCGGTCCATAATGACCACCAATAGTTGATTCATGGAGTTCTTTTATTATTCTGTCTCTTTCTTTTTGTTCAACAGGATCCTTTACTTGAGTTACAAATATTACTAATTCTTTTTCAAGACTGATTTTTGTATGAACATATTCAATCATTGCAATTATTGTTTCACGCAATCTTGGATCTTTAATTCGGATTTCGATTGATTCGCGATTTGGCATTTTCATTTTAATTTCTATATGCCAAATTAATTCATCATCTGTTGAATTGATTATGATTCCTTTTCCTTTTTCGTCATCTGTTATGACAAGACCTTTTTTATTTGCACGACTTTCTTTAATAAAAATATTTTCAGATTTTTCGTATGAGTTCTTTTCATTCTGATAATCATCGTAACTTGGGAATGTTTCGTCCATCAATTCTTCTAAAGCTTCATCCTCAAGTGCGTTTATTCGGGATAAAGCATCTGTGTTACTATGAGATTTTCCTTTTCGATAAATGATTTCAAAGTCATATTCATCTAATTTCCATTTCCATCGCATGAGTCGAGATGAATGATCTTTAAGATTCATTAGCCAGGTTAATGGTTTGTGATCAGTAATGATTTTGAAATTTCTTCCATAAAGAAAATGTCGATAATATTTCACAGCCCAGACAATTGCAAGTAGTTCTTTTTCTGTTGTCGAATAATTTTGTTCAGTGGGATGTGAAGTTCTTGAGGCATACGAAATTGGTTTATCTTTTCCAAGTTCACCTTGTGAAAGAATGGCTCCTATCGATTTACTACTAGCGTCTGTTGATAAAATGAATTGCTTACTCCGATCTGGATATGCAAGAACGGGTTCAGTGCGTAATACGTTTCTTAATGTTATAAATGAATTTTCTTCATCTGATGTCCATTGCCATTGTGTCTTTTCTTTTAATGAGTTAGTTAGTGGTAGAGCCTTTTTTGAAAAATAATGAATTTCCTATAATATCCGACAAGTCCTAAAAATTGTTTGATTTCTTTTTGATTTTTCGGTTTTGGATAATTAACGATTTTTTCAATTCGATTGGGATTTGGTTTGATTCCTTTATCTGATATTATGTGTCCAAGATAGGCTAACTCTGGTTTTAGATATTCACATTTATCAGGTTGTAGTTTAAATTCAACTTCACGCAATCTTTGGAATAGTGTTTCGAGATTTTAAATGTGTTCTTTAAGAGTTTTTCCATAAACAATGATATCATCCATATAAACGAAACAGTTGTTGTCAATTAGTCATTGAAGTCCTTTGTTCATCATTCTTTGAAAAGTTGGGGGAGCGTTCTTTAATCCGAATGGCATTCTGTTATATTCAAAGTGTCCATCTTTTGTGGATAATGCTGTTTTGAATTTATCTTTTTCCTTCATTGCAATTTGATGAAATCCTGAAGCAAGGTCAAAAGCGGAAAAATATTTTGAGTTTCCAAGATTATCTAAAATTTCATCAATGTTTGGGAGAGGATAGGCGTCTTGTTTTGTTTTATCATTGAGTTTCCGATAATTAATTACAATGCGCCATTTCTTTGTTTTGGATGCATCATACTTTTTCGGAACTATCCATAATGGTGAATTAAATGGGGATTCACTTTCTCTAATAATTCCTTTCTCGAGCCTTTCTTTACTTTGTTTCTTAATTTCTTCTTGATGGATTGGAGGATAACGATATTGTTTAACGTGGATTGGTTTTTCATCAATTAGGTCGATCGCGTGTTCTGTTAAATGTGTAATTGGTAGAGGATCTCCGGGTAGAACGAAAATGTCATGATATCTTTTGATAATTTTCCAAATTTCATCTTTTCCTTCTTTTACATGATCCAATCTAGTGTTTTGAGCAAGTACATTTTCTCTTTTCTTCGTTAATTCTGGAATTTTTATTTCTTTGAGATCAAGATGATTTATTGGTTCAGCTTTCAAGGTTCTAATGCAACCATCTTGATTTGTCCAATTTGGAATCGGAAATGTTGCTTGTCCATTTTCAACATTAATTAGTACATCATAATCTTTCAGTGAAATTTTGGCTTGTCCACTTTGAATTCCTTCTATGTCAAATGTTCTTAAGCAATCTGTTCTTGCAGGCATATTTGTTTCTCGTTTTGGGGGATTTTTACAATAAGTTTTTGGTCCAAATTTTAGAATATGTTTTTCCATGTCCCATTTACTTTTAAATTGTTGCAACATATCAAGTCCAATCAAGCCATCTTCTCTCATTGGCAAATTAGATGGAATTACATGGAGTGTGACTGGTTGAGAGAAGAGTTTGGTTTTAAAGAATTAATTTTGGATTATCGATGAGATTTTCTTTAATTAGGAATAGGGTTGAACCTGGATCAATTAGGAAATTTCCTTCTTTTGTATTTTCAAATTTCAGAAAAATGTGAGCGAGTTTACATTCCTCGTCTCTGATGTTCCTGATGCTATAGATTCTTCTGAAAATTCTTCGATATGATTGTTTTGATGTTGAGGTGGATCCTTTATGGGTTGAGGGGCATTGCGAAAATCCCGTTTGTAAGATTGTCGATTTTGATCATTGAATTGTTTTTTTCTACATTCTGAAATGATGTGCCCTGGTTTTTTACAATAGTAACATATTTTTTGAAAGTTTCTTTGGAATGGTTTTTGATTTTCATTTTTATTTTTCATTTTAAAACTTGAGCTTGGATGCGGTTTTTCAGACCAATTATTCGTTGAACGAGTCTTGAATGTGATTTCGGCCTTCATAGCAGATGTTATTGCATCGCGAATACTTTTAGGATGTTCAGTTTTTACATCTAGACGAATTTCTCTTTCAAGTCCTTCTAGAAAATCTATTAATCCTCTTTTTTTTCTTCTTCAATGAGAATTGATTTATGCGCTTGCGGTTTGAGGTTTGTTGGCTTGGTTCGAGCAGAGTCCGACTATATCGGTACCTCGACGCTCGAGTTACCGGTAAACGACGCGAGAGGCGTTGTACCAAGCTGAGAGTGAGAAGGCTTACGTGCTCTCTCCTTCAGTTCGTCTCCAGCTCTGTGAAGGAGCAGTTACAGAGAAAAGACTTCGAGTTCAAACCTGTTAACTAATTTTCGTAAAACATTATAATAAAGTTGATTTGTAATAATTGTATTGCAACCCTTTCTACCGATCATCCAATTATCCTTTCTCAACAATAAATTGTTAAGAGTTCTTTCTTACTCGATAAAAATTCTTAACAGGTTATGGGCCCAGTCACGCTGACTGCGAGAAAGGATCTAGATTGGTAGAAAAGTGGTTCTCGGGAGTGTCGCGAAGAGAGCGGTTTCGTTACGCGAGAAGCGTAAAGACGCGTGTGAAATGCGGCGTGGAGAAAACCACGTGTGGTGAAACCGGCGGCAGCCATTGTGTGGCAGTCGTGAGAGAACTGCGTTAACGTGTGAAACGTGCTGCGTAAAACGCGGTGTAAAAACGCGGGAAGCGTACCAGTAAGAAATTCCGGTTTGAAAGTCACGTGGTGTAACCGGCGGACGGCCATAATGGAAATTGTACCTCGTGAGAAAGTTCGTACGCGGGAAGCGAGAAATACGAATCCACGATGTCTGAGGCAATCACAACAAAGAATGTCTCAAAATTCGCCGGCCATGATTATCAAGGCTGGAAATTTCAGATGCGGGCGTTGTTTATGGCGCATCGTATCTGGGGAATCGTGAACGGTACAAAAACGAAGCCGGCCGGAGTGACACCAGAGGCTGAGGCATGGGACGTCGAGAATGCGCGTGCCATGTTCCTCCTATCGTCAACGCTCGAGTCAGATCAAATGCGGCCATTATTAATTTGTGAAACCGCATGTGAAATGTGGAGGAAATTGGCGTCGATTCACGAACAACGATCGGCATCGAACAAATTAATGCTCTCGACGAGACTGTATGAGTATAGAATGGAAGCAAACGACTCGATCACTCAGCACGTCGCTAAAGTAACAAATATGGCGGCTCAGCTGATGGACGTAGGAGAGGCAGTCTCAGACATGACGATCATGGCGAAGATTTTGGGAAGTCTTACGCCAAAATATTCGAATTTTCTGACCGCGTGGGACAATATGCCGCCAGCCATGCAAACCTTGGAGAATCTGGAGGAACGGCTGCGTCGCGAAGAGTCGCGTCTGTCAGCGAACGACAATAGTGAAAGTGCGTTCGTAGCGATGAGAAATTCGAAGGAAAAGGACAAGGACAAAAGGAAAGTGAGTTCCAAGCAGGACACGAAAAATAAGAAAAAGGGTGCAAAGCCCAAAGTTCGGTGTTTCAAGTGTCAAGAACTCGGACATTATGCGTCAACCTGTAAAAAGAAAGGCAGTGACGGTGGCGGGAACAATTCGAGTGATTGTGCTTTTGTCGTTGAGAACACGAGTGCGGGTAACAGGACAGATACCGGTAAAAGTGACGTGTTCAATATTCCGTCAGAGGTAGTGCGGGTAACACTTGCTGCCGATAAAAGCGATAGTTGGTTGACCGACAGCGGAGCGTCGCGTCACATCACTTACCGACGGGACTGGTTAAGTGACTATCGGGAGTTACCGGTAGGTAACACGGTGTCTCTCGGAGACAGTAAAGAGTGTCGTGTTGCGGGAGCGGGTACAGTGGAGATCGAGAAATTCATAGACGACGGATGGGTATCGTCTCGTATCGAAAACGTGTTACACGTCCCGGACATGACGAAAAATTTATTCTCGGTCGGCGTCTGTGCGGAAAAAGGCCTCGGAGTGTTTTTTCGGGGAAATGGCGTGCGCATTGACAATAACGGGTTCGCGGTTGGTTTCGGTGTGAGACTCGAGAATAAAATCTATCGGATGATTTTTAAAACCAAAAGTGCGAAGTGCGGCAGTGAAGCCAACGCTGTGAAAACGAGTTTTCGAGTTTGGCATGAGAGACTTGGACATGTGAACGGCCAGACGGTGCGAAGCCTAGTCAAAGAAAATCTAGTCAAAGGCGTCGAGTTTTCGGAAAACTCAGAAAACTTTTGTGGTTCGTGTCAGGAAGGGAAATCCCATAGAAAAGTGTTCAAGAAAACGCGAGTTCGCGCAAAGACAATTCCGGGAGAAGTGATCCACACGGATGTGTGCGGACCGATGTCCGAAGCGTCTCTCGGTGGTGCGCGATTTTTGTTGACATTTAAAGACGATGCGACGAGTTTTCGTCATATATATTTCCTGAGGCACAAAAGTGACGTGCTAGAAAAATTCAAAAAGTTCGACAAACTCATCGAAAACAAATTTGGCAGGCCGATGCGTGTTCTTCGGTCAGACAACGGGACGGAGTTTAAGAACCGAGCAATGGAGAGCTACACGGATTCACGAGGGATTCAACGAGAGTTCACAGCCCCGTACACGCCACAGCAGAACGGTAACTCAGAGAGAGACAACAGAACGTTGATCGAGAGTGCGCGGACCATGTTACTGGCGAAGAATCTGCCCAAATATCTTTGGGCGGAAGCGTGCAGCACAGCCGTGTACTTGATGAACCGAGCTGGAGCGTCGAGCGTGAAGAAAGGAAAAACTCCGTACGAGGAATGGATCGGTGTGAAGCCGAACCTGACGCATCTGAGAATTTTTGGCTCAGAAGCGTATGTCAACGTACCGAAGCAACAACTGAAGAAATTGGATGCGCGCGCGAAGAAAATGATTCTCGTCGGTTACGAGAGTAATTCCTCGAATTACAGACTGTTCGACCCGAAAAATAACAAGGTGATAGTGTCGCGTGATGTGACATTTCATGAGGTCGTCGGACCGTCAGTTCTATCCGAGAAAGGCGAATCGAGTGAGCTGATTCTGCCGAAAAACGAAGAGGGCGAAGCGAACGAAGAAATCGTTCAAGCTCCGGCGGAAGAAGACGACGACGACGACGAAGTGTTCGAGTTAGCGGAGGAGCCGGAACAGCAGGGAGCTGCCGAAGGTGAAACGCGACAGTTAAGAGATCGGAGTCTCATTCGAAGACCAGCAAGGTTCGAAACAAACGTCGCGGAGTGTGAGATACCGGTAACCTACGGAGAAGCCCTTCGAAGCAGAGAGTCGGAAAAATGGCGGGAAGCTGTTGACTCAGAACTCGAATCACATCAGGAAAACGGGACCTGGTCGCTGGTGGATAGGCGACCACGGATGAAAACGATCGATTCACGATGGGTTTTTAAAGTATTAAAAGACGAAAAAGGTGAAATTCGTCGGTTCAAGGCTCGTGTCGTGGCAAGAGGTTTTATGCAGAGAGAGGGCGTGGACTTCACTGAGACGTTCGCTCCAGTCGTGCGATACGACTCGCTGCGGGTTCTTTTGGCTGTTGTTGCAGCAAAAGATTTGGAGCTCTCGCAGTTTGACGTGCAAACTGCATTTTTATACGGAACACTCGACGAAGAAATTTTCATGGAATTGCCCGACGGATTACCGGTAAACGAGGTAACTCGAGAGAACAAGGTGTGTCTCCTCGAAAAGTCGTTGAATGGATTAAAACAATCCCCTCGCTGCTGGAATCGGGAATTCAGCTCGTTTCTTCGGAAATTTAAATTTAAAGAAACAAGCGCGGACAAATGCATTTTTGTCAGTCGAGTGGGAGAGAGCGTCGTGTACCTGGCCCTTTTCGTCGACGATGGCCTGGTAGCAGCAGAAAACAAAGGAGCGATCGACGTCGTTGTCAAGCACCTCAAGGAAGCGTTCAAAATAACGATTGGGGACGCAAGTCTATTCGTGGGTATGCAGATCGAACGAGAGAGGTCAACGAGAACGGTCTTCGTGCATCAGAACTTGCACGCAAGCAAAATACTCGAGAGATTCGAGATGGTCGATGCGAAGTCGATAAGCGTACCGTGTGAAGCGGGATCGAAACTTCTACCGTTATCCGAAGGTGAAGAGGGCGAAGAAGTTCCGTATCGAGAGGCCGTGGGGTCTCTAATGTTCTTGTCGATTGTGTCACGCCCAGACATATCTTTTGCGATGAATTTAGTGAGTAAATTCCTGAATCGACACAGTAAAGAACATTGGCGCGCAGTGAAGCGCATTATTTCGTACGTCGCCGGGACGGTGGACTACGGAATAAAATATCAAGGCGAGGACGGCGGGTTAAGTCTGAGAGGGTACTCGGACGCCGACTTCGCAGGGGATGTGGAAACGCGAAGATCCACAACTGGGTATGTGTTCGAGCTGGCTGGTGGCCCTGTGACATGGGCAAGTCAACGACAGAAGCTCGTCACGCTCAGTACAACTGAGGCAGAGTACGTGGCAGCATCGATAACATCGAGGGAAGCGGTGTGGCTGAGAAGACTGTTGTCCGACATCGAGCAGCCTTGTAAAGAGGCAACGGTCATCCACGTGGACAACCAAAGTTCCATTCGACTTGCACGGAACCCAGAGTTTCATAAAAGGACGAAACACATCGACGTGAGGTTCCATTTCGTGCGAGAGAAAGTTCAAGCTGGTGAAATTAGAGTCGAATATCTTCGGACCGAAGAACAGAAGGCCGACATCCTTACAAAAGCTCTAACAAAAAACCGCTTTTGTAAACTGAGGGACGACATCGGGGTTAAGGAACTCTGACTCTACTCAAACGGCGGAAGTGTTGGCTTGGTTCGAGCAGAGTCCGACTATATCGGTAACTCAAGCTAAGGTAACCAAGCTGAGAGTGATAAGGCTTACGTGCTCTCTCCTTCAGTTTGTCTCCAGCTCTGTGAAGGAGCAGTTACAGAGAAAAGACTTCGAGTTCAAACCTGTTAACTAATTTTCGTAAAACATTCTAATAAAGTTGATTTGTAATAATTTTATTGCAACCCTTTCTACCGATCATCCAATTATCCTTTCTCAACAATAAATTGTTAAGAGTTCTTTCTTACTCGATAAGAATTCTTAACAAGGTTTTACTTAAAATTGATTTAATTGCCAAATCGTGGATTTCCATGAATCTCTGGGAATAATTGTGTATCGATTCTTTCTGCCTTTGTTTATAATTCATTCTTTGAATTTGGAAAATGGTAACATCATCGTGACTACCATAATTAATTCGTAGCATGTTTTTTAATTCATTGAAATCCTCGATATTGTCAGCTCTAATATCAAATTTTGCTCTTCCTTTTAATTTGGATCCTAGTATCATTGCTAACAAGAGGCTTTGTTTGTATCTATCTGTGTTTTTTTCGCGCTTTCAATTTGATGAATAAATGTTTCTACTGGCATATTTTCTCCATCAAAATCGGATATTGTGATTAGTAATTCTTTGAGTGAAATTTTTGAATCGTTTTTATTTTCATCTTCGGAAATTTTGATTTCATCATTCTCTGATCTATTCTGAATTTTGAGTTCTATATTTTCTAAGCGTTTGAAAAGATTTTGAAGAAGTTGCTCGATATTTTCCATTTTCTTACCGGATTTGTAATATCGATCGACGTATAAAATGCCTGGAAGGTTGCGACGATCCGATGACGATGTCGATGACGAAGATTTGAAGAGCTCCGATGATGATGTCGATGACAAAGATTTGAAGAGTTGATTATTGTTGTTGAGCCACTAGGAAGTTCTCGTGCACTGATGCTGATGCGTTCGATCCTGATCTAGAAGGTTCTCGGCGATTGATCTTGATCGATAGAAGATGGGTCGTTCCTTGACGTAGCCCGGATGTCGAAGATTCTCGAAGATTGATCTCGATCGATAGAGGATGGGTCGTTTCTTGACGTAGCCCGGATGTCGAATAATGATCGAGTCGATAAGGCACCAATCACGCCGAATTGTACCCAGATTTCGTGTTAGGACAGCGATGTGTCGCCGTTTGAATAGGCTTCAATCATTACGTATTGATCCCGAATTTGGATAGACGACTTCCCAGAATGTGGTAATACCTTCGAGTTATTTTCCTCAGAAAGATCCTCCCAGATCCTCGTTGGTATTCCACGTAAATTGGATTACTTTGAATCCCTTGATGAATCGGTGTCTTGAATGTCGAGTAGCCTTTGGATATCCCTCAGGTATAATCCATTGACTTTTCTCGTTTTTGAAGAAAAGACCCTTGATGTTTGAGTCTTGATGAGGTGGACCACCGATTGAGTTCGAAGTGCTCTTTATTGTTTGAGCACCTGTCTCTTAGGGATGCCTTTACTGTTTTGACATCCCACCGCTCCCACCAATTTATAATGTTACACCGCTCGCGGCGAACACTATATTTTTAAAAACTGCGACGACACTAGCTGTGCTGATTATTTATTTATTGAATGATTAGTTACAATCTTGAGATCCTCTTAGAATGTCGTAGAATGTTCAATAGACCGAAGACTTTGTTGACCGTGTCGAGAAACGTCGGTCTTTAGAAAATGGAATATCGAGTAACAGAGTGACGGCGTCGGATTGATTGCTGATGAGTGACTGACTGTGTCTGACCAAGCGCGGCTTTTTATATTATTGTGATTGCGTCTTTAAGAACGTTCAATATCTCGATTGCGCATATTGAAATACTTGGTCACTTCGCTTGACGTTCGAGAAAGAGCAAGTTGTTTGTGAGGAGTTCTTATCTCAAGGCTAGAGGTGTCAAATTTCACCGTTACAATATATATATAATGTTAACTACATACTGATCACAGATATATTTTTTATGCTCCATTTTGGTCAGTTGTGCACTCACGAGTCTCGACAGGTTCTTGATCCATACGAAGTGCCCCACATTGCTGTCCTCGGTATCTTGCATGAACAGCAAATTGATCTGCTTTTCCTTCTTGTAGTGAGTTATGCGTAGTGGAACAATGTCCTTTTGGGTGGTGGTGGATAACACGTTGATCGATACATTGTTTTGAAGTTCAAACTTTTTTATTTGATGTATCGTCACCGGAAATTCGACATCCTTCAGATTCAGTACTGTCGAATAATGAGGGTAAGAAGATGGACGGTGTGTTTTGTTCAGCTGAGTATACAGCAGCGACAACTGCCCATGCGGAACATGCGTTATCGTCGGATTTGACGTCAACCACAGCCTTCTTCAACATTATTTCCCGCAGCAATGATATACATATACCGAGTATTTCTGGCAAATTGCTGAAACGACACGAAAGAGTCGTAGGCCCTGTGATCGAAGCAGTGGCCAAAGAACGCTGCAAAAATAGTGTTAATCTCGAGAAAAAAATGTCGATAAATATTGATAGGGCTGACAAGTAAGTTTACGGATTAATCTTTCCAGTACTTACAAGTTCTGTTGCAGACTGAGAGTATTAATAATAATTTTAAAAACCTCATTATTAATTTCAACAAGGCAAATTTAACGTTTCAGCTATGCCTTCAACTAGTCGCATTGATACATGAAAAAAAATGCCTACCTCTAGTATATATCCAATGTAAAATTAGAAACAAAACAGAACTTATAATACTAAAAATATTGATTACGAGGATTTTTTTTCTAAAACATTGCCTTCAGCAATTCATCAATAAAAATAATGAGTGGTGATGATTTTCAGCATAGCCCGTGCAACTTGAAAAATTAAAAGACATCTGCTTCTGATACTTTTAAAAATTGAACTTTATACACTTATACACTTATATAAAAGAGGAATTTCTTTTTTGTTTCTTTGTTAATTTATTTGTTACATTGTGGTTATACCTCTTTTCGTTTTACACTGAAAAATTCAAGTTAATTTTGCACCTTCAATTTAGTTGATATTGAAATTTGAAGGCGTCTGCGATAGTTTTGCATATCAATATTTACACTTTACACAATTATACAATACAAACGTTGATTTATTTATTTTTCGCGGAAGTTTTCGCTGCATACCTAGTGTATGTATGCTTACTAATCTTTAATCGAAACGAAAATTCGAAAAATATGCGAACATAACGAAATTCGTTCTGATTGTAAACAATATACTTTAACCATTATTTTTCATTACTTGGTGTCAACGTGCTGCCACATCTTTTGATGTGTGACACTGAGAAATACGTTGATCTGCCAATTATACCAATTTATGTTATTTATTGTATTTTATATTTGAATAAAAGAATCATCAGCACCAATATTGTGTGTATGGAGAACATTTTGTTGATCATCGTAGAATTGGCGTTATCGATGAAATTGTCGCACTAAATCAATAACGCTGCCACGTATGTATATGTGCATTTACGTTCAAATGATATTTGGATTTTCATCCGCAGCAGCAAAAGCGACGATTTAATTTCAGCAGAATCCAACGGTCTAGATTTCTGTTCAGATACGAGAGAAAACAACTCCCCTGCATGCAATTCAGAAACTAGTTTGATCGCTTCTTTTGATGCTGGGTGGCAGAAGCGAGGCACCGGTCACGCGTACAACAGTTTGTCTAGTAATTATATGTACAATTTATCCAAGTTCCTCAAGCGAAAAATACCACAAGAATATTTCTCTAATAATGAATAATGTATTGTGCTGTATGTATGAATAATGTATTGTTCATTAATCACAATGCGCAGCAAGTAATGTAGGTAATGTGAAGCAGGACAGAAGAAAGAGGACCGCTAATGCAGATGCAACTTTTCGGGATCTGCAAAGGCCATGGAGCCTGATATGGCTGTGGAATTAGTAAACAAATATGACCTCCTGTAAAATGATAATGAAAAAATTTCGGTCCTCATTGGCGATAATGATTCGTGCACTATTGCAGCAGTTGGTAGAGAGGCTGGAGAACTAATAGAGAAGTGGTCGAACTTTAATCACGCGCACAAGGCATTTGAACATGCTCTGTATATTTTTCTAATTGCTTTTCTTGTGCGGTTAAACAAAATAAGGGAAACCCTACTGCTGTGGAGGCTTCGCTGAAGAATGTAGTGCGCCATGCGTTTGGTGAGCACTGTAAGTGTGTTCAATGGTGCAATTACAAATTCATGGGAGATGATTTTGTTCGTGCGAATCTTCCACGTCGTAAGCCTCTTTCCGATATAGGCCTTAGAGATTCTGTGTCAAAATTATTTGACCGTTTTGCTGCCAATGCCGATAAACTAGCACCTGTGCGCCAAGCCAGCCTAGAGAAAGTTTGGACAACATGGTTGCTAGCAAACTGAAATCTAAATTTTCTGCAGGATCGGAATCTTTTGATAGTAGGCAGCTGCAGTAGGCCAGAATAACATCGGCACTAAATATATTCTTAATATCAATGAGCGAGCAAGTCTTACACCTGGCAAAGAAACATAAAAATACCGAGAATCGAAAGACAAGAAAAGGAAGACCGAGGCAAATTGTAGAAAATCAATTGAGTACAAGAGGGAAAGACTTTTGGCAAAAAAAAATAGATCTGCAAGAACTACGATGATAACAAAAAGAGAAGGTATTACGTATCAAACAGAAAGTAGATTCAGCAACGTTTCGGACTTGTTACAAAATTAATCTACTATCGGTGAGCAATTTGTAAGTCATTTATGCAATCATTAATCACAATATGACCAGAATTCTATTAACTTTAATGTAAACAGAAAACGTAGATTTCGAAACTTGCTCTACCATCATAATTTATTTGGAAACTACTGGGCTGCATAAAACATCCGAAATATGCCAGGTAAAAATTACTTTATACTATAATAATTTGGTTCGTTACGAAATTTACGAAACTGTTGATTGAAAATTCACTTATAGATTGCTGCATGTACTGAGCAGGATGTATTCAACGCTTATATTATACCATCGAAAGGCATAACACCCGGAGCAACTGAAGTAACTGGGTTGCGAGTTTTAAATAGCGAAATGTATCTGAGAGATGTGAGATTGGATGCCGGGCCAGCGAAAGCTGCCTTTACAGATTTTTTATACTTCTTACAATCCCAAGGCCGATCGCTTGTTCTTGTAGCACACAACGCGTTTGAGTTATCATTGTTTTAATATAATTTATGAACTTTAAAAAATGGATACACGTATACATGGAATGTACCATTATTTGGCAGATTTGATGCACCAAGGACCTTATAATTGGCAGAGAATTTGGGTTTGATGAACAGTTTTCCGTCAGCTGTGAAAGGATTCGCTGACACATAGCACGTATTTAAAGAAAAACTTCCGGATCGAAAACTCAGCAAGCAAAAGTTCACTCAAGAAGCACTTGCTGCAGATTTTACTGACCTCAGTGATATACAAGAAGCACACTATGCTATTAACGATGTGCAAATATTGCAAAAATGAATACACAATGTCGGCGTTGATAGATCACTAATCACCAAACGTACACGAAGCGTTCTACATATATTAAAATCAGATAAAACTGCTAGAAAACGTACATGCAATAAAGCATCTTTAGATAAGTTCAATGAAATCTCAGACCACATGAAAACTAAAATATCCAAGGCTGGAATTGACGAAGTATTGCTGAAGAGAGCTTTCGCAGCTGGTTGCGACGAAGGCGTATGCATTTTATTAGCAGAAGATATTGGAGGTAGAACAAGGTAGACTAAGAGTAACAAAAAGTAAAAAGATTATTGATAAAATAGTTCAGCAGCTCAGACAGGCTTAGTTTCATACATTTATTTTGCTTGGATATTTTTTTAAGATTTCAATAATTTTTAATGAATGCTCTGTGATATGAAATTTGAAAGACGTCTGTTTATTTTTTTATTATTGTTGAGAAATAAATGACTAGTTTAATTAAATCTTTTAATTTGTTATTGTATTAAGATGAATCCAATTGTTCTATCCATACGTCAATCACAAACGAATTTAAGATCAGGTAGCCGATGATTTAATTCTCGCGCATGCGCTCCTACGCTATACAGAACATCTGATTCCTGCGACGCTGCCGAATCTTCACATGGTCGCGAAACCTCTCGGAACGTTCAGTATTTCGACATTTTAACATTAAATATCGTGTTACATAAGTCGTTAACTCGAAACGTTTTAGTTTTATTTGGCATCCTCATAACGTAATCAACGTTATTGTAGTTTTTAGTAAATATATGTTGTGTGAGTGCAAAGATCTCAATTGATACAAGTCTTCTAAGGATGATTCTTCCATAAGCCCTGTGTTAAAAGTCCCAAGTTCAACAATTTGTACCTCTCATATTTAGTCGTAAACGTTATTTGAAATTTTGCATACGGGGATATGGGTACTTTATCTATGACAGACTTGAAAATATTTTTTTTCTGTAGGTGAGTCGTTCGTGTTGGAGCCTCCTTAAATAATCATATGTTTCAATTCTTACAGATCGTCCGGATGATACCAAAGAAATTTCTTTCAAGAGAAGGAAAATTTTCGCATTCGTGAAACCAGTGTTAAATGGGAAAATCAATTTGCTCAGGGAAATTATTGAAGCACAGGTTTACCAAAAACAGGAGCATCCATACATTTTGCTGCCAAATCAAAAAGATGCCCTGAAAACATTGGTATCTGAATTCAGGAAAAGGTGGAAACAAGTGAACAGGATAGAAAACAGATTCTCCGCAAAATTTGACAGCTGGCTCAACGTTCCTATACTTTTCACAACTGAAAATGAAGGTTCGACGACTTCCACGAAAACCACATCGGGGCCCGGGCGTCCTTCGACAAGTTGGGACGATTCGAGTGACAGGTAAAAACGGAGGAAGACCAAAAAAATTCGTGAACAATACAGCGTCCAAGAACTAGCCTACGCTACAAAAGTAGGTCTCCGGGCTTCTGGAAATTTAGAGGCTTCGAAGGTAATTAGGAATGTCACAGAAGACAGTCCATCAACCGCATCAAAGTTGCGGGAATCTATGAAACACGTTCCAGAAAGAGTATTGACAGGCAACGAAGTATTAAGGTCTGCATAGACTACGACACTCCGTTCACACATAACACGGTTTCGGTGTCCCAGAAAATGTCTGTGCTGTGATGTCGCTACACAAGTGTCTCAGTTATTCACACACGAAACTACTGACACGTCTGCAGTACTCGCTCGGACGCCATGCAGAATCGCCGTGCGGCGGCAGTTGTTATTTTTGTGCGCTGTTATTAAGGAGCTATACCAGTGTGACACTTTCAAAAAATCTATTTTTTTTACAGTTATACTTTCAAGAATATCATTATGATTTATATCATTTATATCAATATCATTTTATCTTGCAAAAATCGGCAATTAAATCTTTAAACGCGTTTTTCTCGAAATGAGATTTTTCAAACTTGCTGACATTGTAACTCAAAGAGCAATTATCCGATTGACTTGAAATTTGAACTAAGTACTCTTGAATATATTTCCTCTACAATGACCTAGGATATTTTTTATTTGATGAACATGAACGATTTGGCATTGAAAAAATTTGTTAGATTTTGATATTTTTCGTCAAATCCTACGTCATTGTACAGGACATACCTTCCAGTTTAACGACACTTTCTCCTTTTTCGGTTTCGGCTACTCAATCGGCCGGAATCATGTCAGCAGTGGGGGAACTTTTTTTTGCGCCTCCGAAGGCAGCCCATAAGTCGCATGGATCTCAATATTCGTCTATGAAAAAATTATGTAATATAGGTCGAATATAGCCAAATATATTCTTAATTTTTCGAAACATTTAATTGAGTACTTGTCTTCTAAAAAATGCCCGAAAATCACCCAAATTTTCAGCGTTCACACTGGTATAACCGCTTTAAGCTGTGTTCTTAAATTATTAATTTTTCTGCCGACTTCAGCCGATGTTGTGCCAAACTGTTCCGCTACGCATTCAAGTGCTGCCTGTTTTTTTTTACTCAATTTTTATAATCAGCACAAGATATTTGCCACATTCAGGCACTCCTTCCACAAGAGATATCACATTTTTAATGCTCTCCTTGCTCCACTTAATGGCCATTTTGATTTAACGCCGGTCACGAGTTTCTGGATAATTTCGCACCGGTTCGAAAACTTGAACACTGCGGCAGAGACTCGGCGTGACACCTAGCGAGATGTCGCAATAAATGTCGCGAGATCAAACAGTGGGGTTCACACACAGACACTCGATGTGAACAGGTTGTGTCGGGTCTCTGCCGCAGTGTTCAAGTTTTCGAACCGGTGCGAAATTATCCAGAAACTCGCGACCCGTGTTAAATCAAAATGGCCATTAAGTGGAGCAAGGAGAGCATTAAAAATGTGATATCTCTTGTGGAAGGAGTGCCCGAACTGTGGTAAATATCTTGTGCTGATTATAAAAATTGAGTAAAAAAACAGGCAGCACTTGAATGCTTAGCGGAACAGTTTGGCACAACATCGGCTGAAGTCAGCAGAAAAATTAATAATTTAAGAACACAGCTTAAAGCGGTTATACCAGTGTGAACGCTGAAAATTTGGGTGATTTTCGGGAATTTTTTAGAAGACAAGTACTCAGTTAAATGTTTCGAAAAATAAAGAATATATTTGGCTATAATCGACCTATATTACACAATTTTCTCATAGAAAAATATTAAGATCCATGCGACTTATGCGCTGCCTTCGGAGGCGCCACAAAAAAGTTCCCCCACTGCTGACATGATTCGAGCCGATTGAGTAGCCGAAACCGAAAAAGGAAAAAATGTCGTTAAACGGGAAGGTATGTCCTGTACAATGTCGTAGGATTTGACGAAAAATGTCATAATCTAACAAATTTTTTCAATGTCAAATCGTTCATGTTGATCAAATCAAAAATATCGTACGTCATTGTAGAGGAAATATATATCCAAGAGTACTTAGTTCAAATTTCAAGTCAATCGGATAATTGCTCTTTGAGTCACAATGTCAGCAAGTTTGAAAAATCTCATTTCGAGAAAAACGCGTTTAAAGATTTAATTACCGATTTTTGCAAGATAAAATGATATTGATATAAATGATATAAATCATAATGATATTCTTGAAAGTATAACCATAAAAAAATAGATTTTTTGAAAGTGTCACACTGGTATAGCTTCTTAATATCAGCGAATAAAAATAACAACCGCCGCCGCAGGGCGATTCTGCATGGCATCCGAGCGAGTACTGCAAACGTGTCAGTAGTTTTGTGTGTGAATATCTGAGACACTTGTGTAGCGACATCACAGCACAGACATTTTCTGGGACACCGAAACCGTGTTATGTGTGGACGGAACGGACATTAGTGTCAGACATTTGTGTCACAATTAGTGTCGTAGTCTATGCAGGCCTTAATACTTCGTTGCCTGTCAATACTCTTTCTGGAACGTGTTTCATAGATTCCCGCAACTTTGATGCGGTTGATGGACTGTCTTCTGTGACATCCCTAATTACCTTCGAAGCCTCTAAATTTCCAGAAGCCGGGAGACCCATTTTTGTAGCGTATGCTAGTTTCTTGGACGCTGTATTGTTCACGAATCTTTTCGGTCTTCCTCCGTTTTTATCTGTCACTCGAATCGTCCCAACTTGTCGAAGGACGCCCGGGCCCCGATGTATTTTTCGTGGAAGTCGTCGAACCTTCATTTTCAGTTGTGAAAAGTATAGGAACGTTGAGCCAGATGTCAAATTTTGCGGAGAATCTGTTTTCTATCCTGTTCACTTGTTTCGACCTTTTTCTGAATTCAGATACCAATGTTTTCAGGGCATCTTTTTGATTTGGCGGCAAAATGTATGGATGCCTGTTTTGGTTAAACCTGTGCTTCAATAATTTCCCTGAGCACGTTGATGTTCCCATTTAACACTGGTTTCACGAATGCGAAAATTTTCCTTCTCGTGGAAGAAATTTCTTTGGTATCATCCGGACGATCTGTAAGAATTGAAAAATATAATTATTTAAGGAGGCTCCGATTATTTAACGACTCACCTACAGAACAAAAATATTTTCAAGTCTGTCATAGGTAAAGTACCCATATCCCCGTATGCAAAATTTCAAATAAGGTTAACGACTAAATATGAGAGATACAAATAGTTGAACTTGGAACTTTTAACACACGGCTTATGCAAGAATAATCCTTAGAAGGCTTGTATCAATTGAGATCTTTGCACTCACACAACAGATATTTACTAAAAACTACAATAACGTTGATTACGTTATGAGGATGCCAAACAAAGCTAAAACGTTTCGAGTTAACGACTTATGTAACACGATATTTATTGTTAAAATGTCGAAATACTGAACGTTCTGAGAGGTTTCGCGACCGTGTGAAGATTCGGCAGCGTTGCAGAAATCAGATGTTCTGTATAGCGTAGGAGCGCATGCGCAAGAATTAAATCATCGGCTACCTGACCTTAAATTCGTTTGTGATTGACGAATGGGTAGAACAATTGGATTCATCGTAATAAAATAACAAATTAAAAGATTTAATTAAACTAGTCATTTATTTCTCAACAATAATAAAAAAATAAACAGAGGTCTTTCAAATTTCATATCACAGAGCATTCATTAAAAATTATTGAAATCTTAAAAAAATATCCCTGTCTGAGCTGCTGAACTATTTTATTCATAACCTTTTTACTTTTTGTTACTCTTAGTCTACCTTATTCTACCTCCAATATATTCTCCTAATAAAATGCGTACGCCTTCGTCGCAACCAGCTGCGAAAGGTCTCTTCAGCAATAATTTGTCAATTCCAGCCTTGAATATTTTAGTTTTCATGTGGTCTGAGATTTCAGTGAACTTATCTAAAGAAGCTCTATTGCATGTATGTTTTCTAGCAGTTTTATCTGATTTTAATATATGTAGAACGCTTCGTGTACGTTTGGTGATTAGTGATCTATCAACGCCGACATTGTGTATTCATTTTTACAATATTTGCACATCGTTAATAGCATAGTGTGCTTCTTGTATATCACCGGGTTCAGTAAAATCTGCAGCAAGTGCTTCTTGAGTGAACTTTTGTTTGCTGAGTTTTCGATCCGGAAGTTTTTCTTTAAATACGTACTGTGTGTCAGCGAATCCTTTCACAGCTGACGGAAAAATTTTCATCAAACCCAAATTCTCTGCCAATTATAAGGTCCTTGGTGCATTAAATCTGCCAAATAATGGTACATTCCATGTATACGTATATCCATTTTTTAAAGTTCATAAGTTATATTAAAACAATGATGACTCAAACGCGTTGTGTGCTACAAGAACAAGCGATCGGCCTTGGGATTGTAAGAAGTATAAAAAATCTGTAAAGGCAGCTTTCGCTGGCCCGGCATCCAATCTCACATCTCTCAGATACATTTCGCTATTTGAAACTCGCAACCCAGTTACTTCAGTTGCTCCGGGTGGCATGCCTTTCGATGGTATAATATGAGCGTTGAATACACTTTACACAATTATACAATACAAACGTTGATTTATTTATTTTTCCAAGCGAAAATGTCGCGAGATCAAACAGTGGGGTTCACACACAGACACTCGATGTGTACATTGAGTGTATACACCAAAGAGCCGTAGTGTAAACCTACCTTTATCATTTATTGTAGAAGGTGGAGTGACGAAGAGCGTATATCAATTAATACGTTCCACATCCGCTATGATAAATTGTAGAGGATGCCGGGTACTGTACGCCGTATAGTAATGCATTAGAAGCTAAGAAAAAGGGTTACCCTGATAAGTCCGAAATTTCTATAACTGAAAGTACAGCCACAGTTGGACTCCAACCATTGTTAAATCATACAGCTAAACGATTGTTATTGGCACAATCGGACGCTATAAAAAGTCTTCCTGAAAACAAGTTTGCTAGTTTAGAATTGATATGCGAGTAAGGATGCGATGGCACTTCTGGTTAAAGCGCTTACAAACAAAAATTCAGCGATGAAGATAGCAATAAATTGGATGACATTTTTTTATTTCACTTGTCCCCTTGCAAATCTGTGATAAAGTCAACCACAGACTATTATTTGGAGAAATCTTCGTCCTTCGTCGCCAAGATTTTGTCGCCCGATAAAAATAGTTTTTTTGCACGAATCTGCCGAAGCAACTAGGATAGAAGTTGATTGTATCGAAGCGCAAGGAAAAACCTTGTTCCCTTTCAAACCATACTTTACGGAAGAAAAATTAACATCCATTTCAAACTTGTGTTGACAATAATAGATGGTAAAGTTTATAATTCGATTACGAATACATCGTTAAATATGCGTTGCTACCTTTGTGGCGCTACGTCTAACGATTTCAATGATATCAATAATATGTTGCAAAGACCGATCAATGAAGATTATATTAAATTCGGAATATCGTCGCTGCGTGCTTGCTTACGGTTATTCGAAACTTGATTACGTGTGTCTTACAAATTATACATAAAAAAGTGGCAAGCGCCCAAAGAGGATAAAGAAGGACTTGAGAGAAGAAAAAAATATACAACAAGGGTTTCGTGCCAAATTAGGGCTTATTGTTCATCAACTCTGCTTCTATAACGGGATTTGACGAGGAATTAATAAAACGATTTCATGCGAGGGATTGATAAAACGATATTGCAGGGGATTTTTTGTGGGTTCGAGATCAATATACCAAAATTCCGCGTCGACGCAGAAAGTTGGTAGCGAATGCCATATGATTCAAAATATTATTCGCGGAGCACGAAATCCTCGAACATTTTCGAAATGGACATTTTTTCAATAAAGTTCACAATCTATGGATTAGGTCCAATCGGTTATCTTAACCCTCAATCTTTGAAGGTATTTGAGGCACCTTAATGCCGAGAACCTGGGTCGTTTTCGTTTTTGCACTACCAAACCAACAATTGTCAATCAAAAACATCTGAAAAAAGTACGGCCTAAGGTTAAACTTAGGCCGTACTTTTCAAGGGAAAATAGGGTTCTTTTCGTTCTTCTGTTTAAAATTTTTTTAAATTAAATATTAAGCAACCTGCAGAGAAAATGCTCTTGGGCAGGACAAAAACGACCCAGGTTCGCGAATTGCGGGTTAAAATTCTCTACTCAATCGGTCAGGTTGGATCGAGAAGTCTGACGATGGTGCGAGGACGACGGTAGAAGCATTGTTTATTTAACAAAAATAAAATCGGTGCTTGGAATGGTTCTCGGTGCCACGATGGAACTCTCCCGACATTACTGCCCCGAATTCGTCTCCGATTTTATCTTACTTCCGGTCAGATTCGGTTGAGAAGTCTGACGATGCCGCGAGAACGACGGTAGGAGCTTTGTTTATTTGACAAAGATAAAATCGGTGCTCGAAATGGTGCTCGGAGTCTCAATCGGACATTTTCGATATTACTGCTGTCACGTCGGGAGGCACATTGAACTCCGATGTGACCAAGGACTCCCACGGTCCCTTACGAAACCGCGTGCACCCAAATAAGCACTATAAGAATAGTCTCATTCCTCGACATATTTCCAAAGGTAATCTATAGTTAAGATACCGCTCATTAATAGAACCTGAGCGTCGCGTACTCTCTCCATGCGGCCTCCCCTTTTTTGTCTATTCGACGGCCGTATCGGACATTGGCGCAACTTCTCAGAAAAGCCATAAAACAAAAACACGTAACGCGCCTTTAGCGCAACGTCAGTAAGGCCCCGGAAAATTCCCAACAGCCCGATCGTAAAATTAAGTAGCACAGGAAAAGAATTCGTATGCGGAGAATGCAAATGCACCCTCCTCCATAAAAACCTCCCACCAAATACAGGTTCATGCGTCCGTTACGTATGATATAGATGACTACTTCTATTCCCAAATTAAATGAGGTCAATACCCTATCTCCCCACTCTATGAATTCGGGAGGCCAGGAAATCACATACGCAAATTGTATGCGTTCCAGCGATACCATCTGCGACCGCCGGTGGCTCTTTAGCGAAGGCCCTAAATTTTACGACCGACACCCGCTACCTGAACGACAGGGTCGACACCGAACGAAACCATTAATGTTAGCGAACCACATTTTTACACTTTTTATACTCGAGCGTTCATAGAATTAGCCATATTGGCTGATTCCAAAAAATCAACGGTTCATTAGAAACGAGTTATTTCCAAATAATCGGATTATTTCCATAAAATCCTTAACAAACCTTCCTTCCTCCAGCACATCCTCTTTTTACCCTCATCCCGTGCTATTGCGCTAGGCATAGGCAAGAAAGAGGGAACCACACTTTAAATGCCCACGTCCCCTCCGGACGTGACAAATTAATTTTTGGCAGCTCGTCCGGGATCATAAAAAGGGAATGTGCTAATTAATCCAACTTCCATAAGTGATTCAGAAATTGATACATCGAATTTGTTACCTTTTAAGCGATTCTAAGCGATCGATAAAGAAATTACAAAAATCCTCAAAAATTAAAAACAAATCCACAAAAAAATGACGACGCACAGTGGGGCAGAATCCCAAAAAGCTGGCCAAAAGTCAAATTTTTGAGTTGTATATATTCGTCTATATATGTTCAGATCTTGTTTACTGATAGTCCTAGGACGAAATTTCGGACCGGGCAGGTTTATACCTGCTCTAGGGTCGCCTCGACATCAGTCGACATTCAGCCGCCGTTCGGTACGCATTAAACAAGCGTACGCGTCGAAAAATTCTAGCCTGTTTCGAAGTGCTGTGAAACGGACGAAACTTACTCATTTTTAATTCTGCAAAATGGAAAAACTTTCTGAAGGTATGCAGAAAATATAATTATGCACAGTTATTGCTTATTTTATGTTTGAAATATCTAAATTTTGCAACAAGTAAACATAAAAAATTATACATTTTTTTTCGAAAATCGATTTTCTAAAGTAGTTTTAAAAATGTCTTCGCGAGTCTCGACCTTGTTTCAACAAGAAACTGATAGTGTACAGTACTAAATATAATATACTAAAAAACTGGCTGCTCAGGAGTGCTCAACGAATAGTTAGACTAATTTTTAGGGAGAAATATGTGGCGCGACATTAACGGACGTGTGAATGTAATCCATTGATTATTACGTTACAGCGCGTTGGTATATTTTCTGTCTATTAACATAGATTAATATTTATTTATCAATTCCATTTGTAGTATGTTCATTTATTGATTAATATTCATAGATCATTTAAATTTTAATACAGTAATTTATTATTCTAAATGTACGCTTTCCGAAAATCTCAACATTTTATAAAATATTCCTGCAAGAACTCTCATTAGCTAGAACTGTGTTTCCCCCATGTTTGTACGGCGTAACGGTTTTCGGCAGTAAAGGTGTATTAGTGTATACGTACATAGTGTATACGTAGTGTAGACGGCGATTCGGCAAGGACTGACGAGGGGCTCCTAGAGCAGCCATCTATGAAAGAAAGGAGCCCGCCTGCTGTTCAGGCTTTATTATACCTGTTGTATACTGACACAGAGGTGATTCTCGTAAAGACAGATTTCATGTAATTTCGGTTTTTTTTCGTGCAGAATGTATGTAAATATATTTGTTAATCATTTATATCATAAATATTCGTTTTCTTTATAAATATAAAATCATTTTTAGTAGTAATAAATTATTTTTGTACATTTCGAGTCAGAACACCGTATATAGTTTTGTTAAGTATAAAATGATTTCAAAATAATGTCATTCAATTTTGTACATGTTTATATTGGTATTTTACAGAGTCTTCCCAATCTTCAAATATGGAATTATCAAGAAGAGATGTTTTTTTCATGGTGAAAGACAGTTTAAAAAACGAACAGAAATTCGTTATTGGAGTTTTGAAAGATGCAATTTTCAAGAAAACAGAACATGTGATACAAGTAGACGAGGATGAAAAGTCATTAGGACTGTTATTTGCAAATTTTCGATCCAGATGGAAAGCAGTAAATAGAGGCCAAGAAAAGTTTCTAAAAAATAATGAAGAATGGTTGAATGGCACCGTATGATTTTCAACATTATCCGATACTGAATGCACAACATCAACATCTGAGAAGATTGTGAAGAATGATGAAAAAGGAACATCTGGACGACCTTCGAAATCCTTTGCTTCATCCAGCGATAGATGTAAGAGGCGAAAGACTGAAGAAATACGTTCTACTTTATCTACAGAAGAATTGACGTATGCTGCTCAAATGAGTTTAAGGACTTCTGGTCAAGTGGATGCTGCTCAAGTTCTTAAAGATGTCACATTAACCAGCCCAACAAGAGCCTCAAAATGTATAGCTGCTGTTCGGTCAAAAAATGAGACACCTTTAACCCCAGACGAAGCACTTTCTTTGATGATCGAGAAAGGAGAATCAAAGCGCTCTTATCAGCTATCAAGAAATGCAGCTAGAGCACGTAAATGCAAATTATACCCATCATACCATGAAGTAGAAAAAGCAAAAAATCGTTGTTATCCATCAGTTGTGTACATGAATATTACTGAGTCGTGCGCACAAATTAAACTACAGGCTTTACTTGATCATACCACATACAGAATTATACAACTTCAGGCTGATGTCATCGATACTCTAAATTCTGAAATTCTGCAAAATTAGTACTTCACTGTAAATGGGGATGTGATGGAAGCAGCGGTCAAAGTGTTTATAAGCAAAAATTTGATGAGGCTGGAAAATCTGATGAAAGCATTTTTTATACTTCTCTGGTACCTTTGCAATTAATCTACAACAATCACGAGACGGATGAAGGAACTATTGTGTGGAAAAATCCTAGACCTTCATCTCCTCGATTCTGCAGACCAATACGATTGCAGTTTGTACATGAAGATGTACAATCAACATTGAAAGAAGTTACCGACATTGAACAGCAGATTGCGGGTCTTGCACCATACACTACTGAACAAAATGAAAAATCAATTTCAGTAACCTATTGTATGTCGTTTACGATGATAGACGGCAAAGTCTGTAACGCTGTAACCGGTACCACTTCTGCACAACGCTGCTTCCTGTGCAAAGCCACCTCTAAAGATTTTAATAACATCGACAAAATTATAAAAATGGATATTACTACAGATAATTTAAGATTTGGCATATCTACATTACATGCGTGGATTCGTTTTTTCGAGTGCTGTTTGCATTTGTCGTATAAGCTCACAACTCAAAAGTGGCAAGCTCGTGAAGAGGAAGTGAAAAAGATTGTGAAAGTACGCAAGGAAGACATACAGACTCAATTTAAGACAACACTGGGGCTTATCGTTGATCGACCAAAGCCAGGATATGGCAGCTCAAACGATGGAAATACCGCCCGCCGCTTTTTCGAAAATGCTAATATATCTGCTGAAATAACAGGAGTCGATGAAAATTTAATTCACCGATTTCATGTTATTTTGCAGGCAATTTCGAGCGGGTATGATATAGACGAAGAAAAATTCAAAGACTATTGTGTAAATACTGCCCGTTTATTCGTTGCTTTATATCCATGGTATTACATGCCAACATCTGTGCACAAAGTGTTGATGCACGGAGCAGAAATTGTAAAATATGCCCTTTTACCGATCGGACAACTTTCTGAAGAGGCCCAAGAGTCACGCAATAAGGACATAAAGAACTACAGGTTACATCATTCAAGAAAATGCTCTCGAGAATCGAATATGAGAGACATTTTCTATAGGCTCGTAGTATCATCAGATCCATTTCTCTCAAGCATCAGGAAATTGCCCCAGAGACCGGCGAAATCTTTACATAAAGAAGCTATAGAAATGTTAAAACAACCTGAAGTCACCAGACAAGAGATAAGGAACGATTCCGATTTGGATACAAGTGGGTCAACATCAGAATCCGAATCGAATGATTCCAACATTGAAGATGACATACAAGATTTTTGTTACTAGAAGTAAATAACAGATATTTGATTTATTGCAAATTTTGTACTCAAGAAATTGTTCAAAAATAAAAACATGGCTCAAGAGATTTTCTACTCATTTAAACCTAAAAATATTATGAAACATTTTCTATTAAAAAATATTTAAAAATTGAAAATTTTTGTGGAATCGTCTATATATCGCGTCTGCTATTTTGAAAATTAACATTCTTATAACAAATTCGTAATCAGCGATCCCAAAAACCCTTAAGAAATATGATTGGGTATTTTTTACTGAATTATTTGACTAATTGGTTGAATTATGTCCGCCATTTTGGGTCCGCTATTTTGAAAATCGTAATTCTGATAACAGATTCGTATTCAGCGACCCCGAAAACCCCCGAGAAGAGAATTGGAGATCATTTTGGACACTTTCCGAATTTTGGCCAGCTTTTTGGGATTCTGCCCCACTGTGCGACGTTAGAAACAAACCAGTTAATATCCCTAAAAGATGCCATCAGCTGGTCCCGGAATTCGACAAAAAAAAATATCGCTTTATCAGAATTCATACCGGTATGCGACGACGCAATAGAATATGCGATCAAAATCGAACACGAAGTTAAAGCGCGCAAAGAATTGCAGTCTACTCCCACTAACCACGAAAGGTTCGTCCCGTCCAAATCAGTAAAATGTTGTAATGCATGCAAAAGTGACAATCACACTACATAAAATTGTCGATTCGCGACCCTCACCTGTAAAAATGATAAAAACCAAGAACACAATGCCAACGAGTACCAAAGGGTCCTAAATGAACAAAACTCAGTTGTTTGCCAAATATGCAAAAAAATTGATCATTCAGCAGATACATGTTTTCAGTTAAAGCGTAAAACACCTAAATCCAAATGACCCATTTGTCGGTATTGTAAAAGGATAGGACACACTATCGAAAACTGCCGTACCCGCGAATATAATAACACGCGAAATGGTCCGAATACCTCTTGGGCAGCCGCGCTGCGAGATTTCACGATCTCAAAGCGTCCGGTCACGATAATCATTCCGCCCGAACCTATCTTACCTACACTATAAACGCAGAAGATTTCGTCAACCGACGCTCGGTGTGTATCGGAGCGCACCGACAAAAAAAATATCGACGTTAGATAGTCGCGCTATCCCGAACCAAATTAAAAAACAATACGATTTCGAAACATTATTCTACATTATACCTGGCGAGATTCGACTCCCTCACCCCGGTGCACTGAGGTCCCAATTGTTTTTTTTTGTGACAAAATCCAAAATAAATTTCAAGACGGAATGCCTTGAATGTGAAGATAAGGCATGGCCGTTTAAACAAACCCGACGAGGTAATGGAAATCCCCGCGCGTTCGAAAACTTCTTTTCACATGAGAGTCAAAAACCGCACGTTAAAGGAAGGGTATATCCCACCTTTAAAAATCCGTCGACTGTCAACAAACATCGACGAAAAGGCCCATTTGAAGATTTTCAATCCCACAAATGACGCCGTACGACTGATCGTGCCGGTCATAAAACTACAGGAACCCAGTAAACACAGTTCTGTACCGGCAAAGTAACTGAAAATAACGAGTAATGTTAACCGGATAGTACATGCAACTTACATGTAAGTTGCTATTTCCCACTCATGAGTATTACTCGTTATGCAATATTTTATGTAACCGTTACATTTTTGTTATGTTACTTGTTTGTTGTACAATGCAACTGTTATGTAACGGAAATGTAACGGTAACATTACCAACAGTGACAAGTTATATTACTCGAATATTACCTAGTAAACACAGTTCTGTATCGGCAATATAACGGCAAAGTAACTGAAATAACGAGTAATGTTTACCGGATAGTACTTGCAACTTACATGTAAGTTGCTATTTCCCACTTATGAGTATTACTCGTTATGTAATATTTGATGTAACCGTTACATTTTTGTTATGTTACTTGTTTGTTGTACAATGCAACTTCTATGTAAAGGAAATGTAACGGTAACGTTAACGAAAGTAACAAGTTATATTACTCAAATATTACATGCAACTTACGTGTAAGTTCTTATTTCCTACTTATAAGTATTACTGGTTATATACCATCTTATGTAACCGTTATACTTCAGTTACGTTATTGGTTCATCGTGTAATGTAACTGTAATATATTAAGTAGCACAACAGTTACGTAACCGCAATTTCAAAATCTAATATAACAATGAACCTAGCTGTTATCTATCAGCTGATATAACTGCAATATCACATTAACTTGAACAGTTATTTAATGGTTGATATGAATGTTATATTACAAGTACATCAATGGTTAGATAACAGTTTATGTAAATGTTTTGTTACATTCGCATATATGTTTACGTAACAGTTGAAGTAAATTTAATGTTGTATTAACACGAAGGGTTATGTGAGAGCTGAAATAACTAATATTATGGTAACACAAATTATAATACACTTGGTATAAATGCAACATTACAGTGTTCTCAATTGTTATGTTGTGTTATGTATGTTGAAAATGCAAATAATTTGACACTATGGTTCAATTAAAACTTTCCACCAAGCTATATTCGTAATTACTGTAAAAATATGATTAGTTATTGATTATATTCGACCTTATACATTTTATTGCTTCATGAATATCAAGCATAGGATAACTGGCAGATAGAGGCTTACCGAGAAGTTAGAAAAACCCGCCCTTAATCATACAAAATCGGCAACGTTCCATATCATTTACGTAATGTCACGTACGACGTTATTCTCTGATTTCTTTTTGACCACATACACATAATTGTACATGTGCGAGAAGCAATAGAGTCAGCTATTTTTATTTTTCACCGCAACCAAAAATATAAGCGTTCGAGATACCTATCGCAATTTTATTGCTTCTCACACACCATAGACGCGTGCATCACAGACCATAGCGAAGATATACGCTTTCCTTGTTTATCAACTGGGCACAATACCTAATGCATGTATTTTCGTGTAGCGAGTCGCTCCGCTATTTTTTCCCGCTCTGCATGAGAGCAGTAATAAAAGTTTCCCGGCCGGAGTCTCCAGGCCTATGATAGGGATCGCCAAGGCGACATGGTAGAGATCCAAAATATCCAACCTTTATTGCTTCTCAGAGGAGGTCGAACTCTCGAATAATAGAAGCAAAATAGTTCTTCTCTGTGCCCAAATTAAGAGAGTAGCCCTTCTGGCAAAGTCATCTCGCCCTTATAAAACCTCCTTGTCTCGACGACAAGCGCACAGTTTAGCCGAAGTTTTTAACGCCGATACACTGTTCGTAATCCAGGTCTTCCGTAGAAGAGAGTGATCCGACAGTAGTATCGGACGTATATTATAATTGTCTCAGTTTTCAACCAAAATTTTCACGCGTCGTTACGCTGTCCGAAATCCGGGTCTTCTGTAGAAGAGTGTGATTCGGCGTAATTATTAAAGTCAATTTATATTGTTTTATAATCAAAAGGGTCATACGACCAAATATTTCAAGTACAAATTATTGTTATTTTGCGACCAGATCTCTAGAAGATTGTGAGAGTACGCGTGTGTGTTTAAAGAAATATTCAACGAAAGCAAGAATACCTTATTGTAAAGCGACGACACCGCTCCTGATTGTCAAAGGTATTTATCACATTATAAATTTACTTGGAATGTACCAAATTATTATTTCATCGAGTGTTAATTAAACTATTGTGTGACTCAAGACATTGAAGTCCCTTTATTATTAATTTCCTAAACCCATAAAAGAAACAAGATCTCTCGAGGTCTCACAGCAAACGTTCCCACATAATTATTATCCCGAAGAGCACTCGTGACTCATTAGGGTAGTAATCAGAGTAAAGCGTTTACCGCTCGACGCTTATAACTCTAGAAATATATATCTTTTCTAGACGGCTTCGGACGTAACAGAAAATTTTGGTGACAGCGGTGGGATATGCTGAACGTTTCTTTTAATTTGTGAAATTTATTTGAAAATAAAAATAAAAATAAAAATTGATGCAAAATAAATGAATTAAATAAATAAATAATCGAATCTTTAATTACATTTATATTTTTTTTAAAGAAAGAAAAACAATAAGAAGAGAAAATGGCAAACGCCGAAATGATTGCAAATCTCACTCACCATCAAAACATCACTGATGCAATGTTAACAAGTATGGGTGAATGTATGGCACTCCAACAAGCACTACTTCACGTGCCAAATTTTAATGGCAAAAATATGCCTTTAAAAGCTTTTATTCAAGACGTTGAAAATGGTCTCACGTTTGTGCCTGATGGCTTACGTAACGCCTTCTTCAAAGCCGTTTGTTCGAGATTAAAAGAAACCGCTCGCGATGCAATCGCTGATAAAGAAATTAATTCAATTCAAAGTCTATCGGACGCCTTAAAAGAATATTTTTCGCCAAAAAAATCATACCCCTTCTACTGTGCGGAAATTCAAGCTGTCAGACTAAGACGCGACGAAACAGTCCTTGACTATTACACAAGAATCAAACAATTGCGAACGAGTGCGATAGCTGCTCTGAAGGATAAATTTACTGAAGAACAATCAAATCAAATGTTGCCAATGCTCGACGGATTAGCCTTAGAATCTTTTAAAAGAGGGTTATCCGACGATCTGTTATACGCAATTAGCGTTCAAGATCCACAAACATTAGAAGAAGCTTTTCGAGTAGTCCAACGTATTGAACGAGATATGCAGGGTGCGAATGCAAGAAATTCAAATTCATTACGTTTCACCCAAACTCAGCCATCATATCAGAGCCCTCGAAACGTAGAATCACGTCATGTATCTTTTTATCCTCGGGAAGAAAGAGATCCTAATGATAAAAATCTCAATTTTCGAGGTAACTTCCAACCAAACTTTCTGTCTCCAAATAATCGACCATTCGAAAAGAATTCAGATCATTTCCAACAGCGGCCATTCATAAGAAGGCCCTCGCACAGAAATTTTCCGAACTTCCCCCAGAATCATTTCTACGCACCACAAGCGTACCCCCCTATGCCTTACATGCCGGCGATGTATTCACCTTGGCCGGGCTATCTTCCTAATCATTATCCACCTTCCTCCCCTATATACCAAAATCAGCCTCTTAAGGACGAAAGATACTCTCGCGGAGAATTCGACGAGACGAAGACAACCTCTTTCCAACGCACTAATTCAAGCGAGAATTTAAACTTGAAACCCGCCCGTCGTATGGACGCATCGACGAGCGAATTAGAAACTCAGCGTCCCTCGACTGTGAAATTCCTTACGGTAGACGATATGTTAGATGGACCGACGGACAAAGACGGTCACCAATAATAACGCTACGTACCCCTGAACTCGAAAATGGTTACGGCCGTTTTCTTATTGATACTGGTGCCGATATAAATATAATAAAATTGAGATCGCTAAAACGACGGTGTATAATTGCAACACACGAATCGCTTACGCTATCAGGTATAACACCCGATAAAATATGTACGCTAGGGTCGACTGAAATAACCTTTTTCGAAAAACCAGAAAAATTTCAAGTTCTCGATGAAAATTCCGCTGTTCCCGCAGACGGAATAATTGGGATCGGTTTCCTTCAAAGTGAAGAAGCAGAAATATCTTTTCACCATAACGCACTTGTTACTTCCTCAAAGCCAATTACACCTATTCCTTTTGAACCAGTCGAAGGAAATGAACCTCGAATTTATCATTCACCAATCGAGTTACCTCAGAAAAATAACAATACCATTCTTAACCTCAAGGCCCGCAGTCGTACGCAAGTGTCGCTAAAACTATTAAAAACAGATTTGAAAACAGGTTTTCTACCCCGAGTACCGACATTAGATCACGTTTTTATTGGAAATGCCGTTGTTTCAAATAACAATGACACATGCTATGTATATGCAATTAATGCATACGAAGACGATTTACAAATTGAGCTACCGCCACAAGAGATATTACCATTCGATTATTACGAAAGTGAGGAAGACTTTTTCGACCACGACATTAACGATGATATTGACACTCATACGCATAAAACGTACGATGAAAGAATTAAAATCATTCAAGAATCTCTTCGCTTGGATCATCTCAATACAGAAGAACGACAGCACGTTTTCGATCTTGTAAACGATTTTTCACATTTATTTTATCTGCCTGGTGATAAACTACCGGCCACGTCAGAGATCAAACATAGCATACCTACGACCGACGAATTACCTGTGACAATTCGACAATACCGATACCCTCCGGTACATAAAGAAGAAATTAATAAACAAGTGAAGAAACTTATCGAAAATAACGTAATTACTGACTCGGTTTCTCCGTATAATTCGCCTCTATGGATTGTTCCCAAGAAACCAGATTCAAAAGGGAATAAACGATGGAGGATGGTAATCGATTTTCGCGCATTAAATGAAAAGACAATAAGCGATGCTTACCCCTTACCTAACATCGTTGAAATCCTTGACCGGCTCGGTGGAGCAAAATATTTCTCGACCTTTGATTTAGCCTCAGGTTTTCACCAAATAGAAATGGATCCCAAGGACCGACAGAAAACAGCCTTTAGCACCCCTAACGGACACTACGAGTATGTTCGAATGCCTTTTGGTCTTAAGAACGCACCTGCTACCTTTCAAAGATTAATGGACAGAGTACTACTTGGTTTGCAAGACACTGAACTATTTGTTTACCTCGATGACATAGTAGTTTTCGCTTCTTCCCTAGAGGAACATGGTATAAAAGTCCGCAGACTTTTTGCTAAACTCAGTAACGCCAATCTTTCATTACAACCAGATAAGTGCGAATTTCTTAATACAGAAGTTATCTATCTCGGACACGTGATCAGTGACGGAGGCGTTCGTCCTGATCCTAAAAAGACCGAAGCGGTCGATAAATTCCCGATCCCTAGGACAGTAACGAACATCAGACAATTCCTTGGCCTAGCGGGTTATTACAGAAGATTTATAGAAAATTTCTCGGGACAAGCTAAGCCGTTAACAGATTTATTGAAAAAAGGTGTAGAATTTAAATGGGGACCAGAACAACAGAAAAGTTTCGACTACTTGAAAAGAGCTTTATGCTCCACTCCAATTTTGCAATATCCGAATTTTGAAGAACCTTTTATTTTAACGACTGACGCATCAAATTACGCAATAGGTGCAGTATTGAGTCAAGGAAAAATCGGGGAAGATAAACCAATCGCATATATGTCGAGACTATTAAATCCAGCCGAGAAAAATTACGGAACAACTGAAAAGGAATGTTTAGCCGTGGTATATGCAATATTGCATTTCAGACCTTATTTGTACGGACGAAACTTTACGCTCGTAAGTGATCACGAACCGTTGAGATGGATTGATTCAGTAAAATTGCCAGTTCAGCGATTGATTCGCTGGAGAATAAGATTACGCGAATACGCATCGCATTTGTATACAAACCAGGGCGACTTAATTCAAACGCCGATGCCCTTTCACGAAATCCCGTTACCACCGATACGATTATATTACCAATTTCATCTTCCGCTAAGAAAACATCCATGACAGTAACCCCACGGATTGCAACTTCTTCTAATCCAATAATTAAGCGTGGCCGACCATTGGGCAGTAAAAACAAACCATTACCCACTCTTTTTGAGGAACCAAGCATTTCTGGTGCAACAATCGGAGAAAGAGTACGAAATCGTAAAACTACCCCCAATGTGCCAGCAGTACCTATCAAAACCTCGCGAACCACGCAAAAACAACATTTCTCTGCAATCCCATCAAACACTGAAAGGGCACCTCCTACCGCACGTGCCCGACACAGCGCATTTCCTAGCCTTGCCCCCAAACGGACATTGCCACAAGTACGTTCAAACGAGCCATCATCCCGACCGATGAAACGGATTACAGACGCTTTAAAATTTGCTTTTGACATCGACGAAAGCCTTCAGACTGACGAACCTTCCGAAAACGAAAACTTACCCAAGGTCTCAAGGAATAAAAATATAGTTGAAATAAATGACAATGAAAGCCCGAATTCAGACAATAGAGATAAATATTGGTGGGATCATACCCACGGAAATTCAGGCGCGCATAAAACATGTGCCACCCAAACCGACGAACATACTGACTCCGATGACGCTGACGATGAAGTAGCAAACTTTGGTGAATCCGCAATTACGTTTCAACATCCCACGGATAGTGATAGCGAAATCGAAAATGAAAATGCGGAAATTGACGAACCTCCAGATACAAGGCTCAACAAAACGGTTTCAAGTACAATTCCACCTGCATTGTTTTACCCTAATATGGAAAAGGATGAAAAAAGGATACAAATAAGTATTACTAATGAAAACTTAACCTATCACAAAGGAAATTATTTGCACTTTATTTCGGCCGATTGTGAGTTTACAACCATGATTTCACGATTGCTTATTGAAACGGATAAAATTTGCCCACAAGACATCAAATGGAAAAAGCCTAAATGCAATCAAGTCTTAGTTACGACAAAAGGCAACAACACAATTTTGAGTGCTGTACTGAAAAGTAAACACTTTGAAACTTTTTCAATCCAAGACCTGAAAAACGTGCTTCATACTGTAAAAGACGTGATAACCGAGTATCAAATTAAATCATTACGAATATCAAAACCGGGAGACATGCTGCAAACTTACAGTCACGCTTTTATAACGGAAATACTCGAAGAATGTTTAAACAATTGCGATTGTTCTATTGTCCTTTGCCAAGGTAACGTTGTAATACCAGACGAAGAAATAAGACACGAAATAATTTCCGAGTATCACGAGAGTTTAGTAGGCGGACATAAAGGAGTAACTAAAACTTATCGACGTATTCGAGAACGATTTTATTGGCCTAACCTCAAAGCTGAAGTAACGGAATACGTGAGAACTTGCCCCAGTTGTCAAGAACAAAAACTGACTAGGATTAAAACACGCGAGCCTATGATAATTACTGATACGCCAGCAGAACCATTTGACAAAATTTCGATCGACACAGTGGGACCATTGCCCATAACGCCAAACGGAAATCGACATATCCTCACCATACAGGATAATCTGACGAAATATTGCATAGCTGTACCCATACCCGATATAAAAGCTGAAACAATTGCCGACGCTCTAGCTCGTAACGTCATAATTCATTTTGGGACCCCAAGAATCATTCTGAGCGATCAAGGCAGATCCTTTGTTGGACAGGTGTTTCACCATCTTGCCAAACTATTTAAAATCAAATACGTTACAACTTCAGGGTACCATCCCCAATCTAATGGATCTTTAGAACGAAGCCACATTGTCTTGACTGAATTTATTAAGCATTACATTGATAAATACGAAGACTGGGACAAACTCATCCCTTTTGCAATGTTCTCCTATAACACTTCAATCCACGAATCTACTAATTTCACTCCTTTCGAACTTGTATACGGTAAACCTGCCCGCATCCCAAGCTCTTTTCCTTCCGCTGAGAAAATCGAAACTTATGGCGATTATTTGTGCGACCTTACATCCCGACTGGATGAAATGCGACAACTAGCTTCCAAATCCTTGTTAAAATCCAAATATCGCTCCAAACGGTACTACGATAGACAAATTTACGAAGTTAACTTCAAACCGGGAGATATGGTGTACGTAATAAAGGAACCGCGAAGAGGAAAATTCGACTGTCATTACACCGGACCATATTTGATAACTGAACTCCTCAACAATCATAATGCTGTACTAGAAACAGAAACTGGAAAACGTATAATTAAACATTTAGACAAACTAAAACCTTGTATACGGTGACAATTTATCTTACTACTTTGAGTGACTTACTAATATTTTATAGTTGAATATCACTAATGTTATATTTTTTTTATGTGTGCATCAATAACATGTTTTTCTTATTTTTCAAAGGATTTCCAAAGGAACAAAACAAAATATATACAAAATAATTACAATTCTCTCCACGCTTCCACTCGGAAATTGTGTTTCACCCGCTCATCAAGGCCAACCAATCGACAGCATTACCGGCTCTACCACGAACCTAAGGCTTAACCTCGCCTCACGTCGACTGAATGACACCTCATCATTTCCAACAAAACTTAAGGTCGACGAACAACAAGCAAGCCACATCCATCAATGCATTGGATGCTGTCCAACGAAGACAATATCGCTGACGGCGCTCAAACATTAAGAACTGCACGAATGCCCACGGAAGCGATGGCTGCGAAAATGTCGAACTGGTCTGCTATACTGGAGTACCAAACCGTCTTCCATGATGTCGTTCGAGGTGGAAAACCGTAACAACCATACGATAACCGTATGCCCATTAAAACAAACAAATATTGTCAAAATCAAAAACCATAGACAGAACGTTGAAAAACCTATAATATATAATAATACATTACCGACATTAACTAATAACTATAATGATAACGATAACGGAAGCAAATTAATGCATATTAAATTTCAAGAAAGAATGATATCGTGATTGGAAGTCAGAATATTTAAACTTTCTATTCTATACCGATGGATTCAACTCCGCTATTGCAGCCTTTACCTACCCTCTGTTCCGATCCTTATATCCGGAAACACCGCAGAATGTCAAATCAGTTTCCAACATATTTCGATGCGTATTCAAAAACATCGAGTAGAGAGTATCGGTTTCAAAAAAAAGGGTACATAAATATGTATATATATATACACGTTTATACATATTCTTATATGTCCGGCCCTGGTCGAAACATTGACGGCTACATACAACCTCGGTTTGTAATCCGCTGAACAATCGCAATGTCTAGATGTATCTTCCATGAGGAGAGCATTGTCAGAAGACATATATGCACATCAGATGGAATTTACAAAACCCATACCGATCGATCAATAACCGAACTTTTTATCAAAACCCTCGTCAGATGTCGAAACGCACGAAATATATTGTCACCCACACCAAGGATGACGAGTCTATAGAGAAACGCTATCAAAATGGCATTCATAATCCACATCCCCTTTGAAAAACTTAGTACCCTACTCCTTACGACCTTGAATTTTACAACCAGATGTTGAAACCATATTTTAAACTTAGAGTCAATGATTCTCGTACTATTTATACATATTCCAATACAGCCATATTTTAATATGCATAAATTTGAAGTCACCGAGGACGATGACTAGTCTAAGTGGGGAGGTGTCACGTACGACGTTATTCTCTGATTTCTTTTTGACCACATACACATAATTGTACATGTGCGAGAAGCAATAGAGTCAGCTATTTTTATTTTTCACCGCAACCAAAAATATAAGCGTTCGAGATACCTATCGCAATTTTATTGCTTCTCACACACCATAGACGCGTGCATCACAGACCATAGCGAAGATATACGCTTTCCTTGTTTATTAACTGGGCACAATACCTAATGCATGTATTTTCGTGTAGCGAGTCGCTCCGCTATTTTTTCCCGCTCTGCATGAGAGCAGTAATAAAAGTTTCCCGGCCGGAGTCTCCAGGCCTATGATAGGGATCGCCAAGGCGACATGGTAGAGATCCAAAATATCCAACCTTTATTGCTTCTCAGAGGAGGTCGAACTCTCGAATAATAGAAGCAAAATAGTTCTTCTCTGTGCCCAAATTAAGAGAGTAGCCCTTCTGGCAAAGTCATCTCGCCCTTATAAAACCTCCTTGTCTCGACGACAAGCGCACAGTTTAGCCGAAGTTTTTAACGCCGATACACTGTTCGTAATCCAGGTCTTCCGTAGAAGAGAGTGATCCGACAGTAGTATCGGACGTATATTATAATTGTCTCAGTTTTCAACCAAAATTTTCACGCGTCGTTACGCTGTCCGAAATCCGGGTCTTCTGTAGAAGAGTGTGATTCGGCGTAATTATTAAAGTCAATTTATATTGTTTTATAATCAAAAGGGTCATACGACCAAATATTTCAAGTACAAATTATTGTTATTTCGCGACCAGATCTCTAGAAGATTGTGAGAGTACGCGTGTGTGTTTAAAGAAATATTCAACGAAAGCAAGAATACCTTATTGTAAAGCGACGACACCGCTCCTGATTGTCAAAGGTATTTATCACATTATAAATTTACTTGGAATGTACCAAATTATTATTTCATCGAGTGTTAATTAAACTATTGTGTGACTCAAGACATTGAAGTCCCTTTATTATTAATTTCCTAAACCCATAAAAGAAACAAGATCTCTCGAGGTCTCACAGCAAACGTTCCCACATAATTATTATCCCGAAGAGCACTCGTGACTCATTAGGGTAGTAATCAGAGTAAAGCGTTTACCGCTCGATGCTTATAACTCTAGAAATATATATCTTTTCTAAACGGCTTCGGACGTAACAATAACTTGAATATTATTAATGTTAAAATTACATCGTTACAGATATAATATGTAACGGTTATAATATGTTGGCTATGTAACTACAACATTTTACCCCTCTAGAACATTCACATTATGTACGTATTACCATTGTTATACTCACATGGTTGTAACAATGTTAGGTGGCTGTGATAAGTACTGGTTACACAACTTCAATATTGCAACATTTTATAACATATACATTACCTGAATATTACCAATTTTATATTCACATCGTTATAAGCATAATATGTAACAGTTACAATATGCTAGTTATGTAACTGCAATATTATATTGTTTTAGAAATTCACATTATGTACGTATTACCATGGTTATACTCACATGATTGTAACAATGTTATGTGACTGTTGCAAGTACTGGCTATACAACTGCACTATTGCAACATTTCATATCATTTACGTAACCTGAATATTATTAATGTTATATTCACATCGTTACAGGTATAATATGTAACCGTTACGATATGTTAGCTATGTAACTGCAACAGCCGTTTTAGAACATTCACATTATGTACGTATTACCATTGTTATACTCACATGGTTGTAACAATATTGTGTGACTGTTGCAAGTACTGGTTATGCAACTGCAATATTGCAACAGTTCATAACATATACATTACCTGAATATTACCAATGTTACATTCACATTGTTACCAACCTAATATATAACAGTTACAATATGTTGGTTATGTAACTGCAATATTAAACCCTTTCACAACGTTTACATAACCTGAATATTACCACGTTATACTCACATTGTTACACACATGTTATGAGACTGTTATACATTTTGGTAATGAAACCATGATGTTACCATGGTACGTTATATGTATATGACATACAGGTATCGAGTGAAACATTGCAGTGTTATTTCCATATTACATAACAGTTATACTACACAAGTGTAACATTGTGATATTAATTGTAACTTCCACGTTATTTTGCCGTTACATGACTGGTTTACTGGGAATTTGACATCGTGGAAAACCAAACCAAACAAAAACACAAAATCAGATTGCACGACAATCTGCGATTCCAAACAAAAACGAAATCAGATTGCACGACAATGTGCGAATCCAATCCAACTTCTCGCGATGCTGATTCAAATTTCTCGCGATGCTAATCCATTCCCTCAAGACTCTAATCCTAATTCGGACGTAGATTGCATGACAACTACGCCGGTCCAGATCCCAGTAGTGACCAATGAAAAAAATCGACAAAACCGTCGAAATAAAACTTTGTCAACACTCCAGTGAGAGCAATGATGAAGAAAAACCAAACAAAAATAAAAAAACAAAACAAAAAGCAAAACAAACCCAAATTGCATGACAATCGCCAATTCTAATCCAATTTCTCGCGATGCTAATCTCAATTTCTCGCAATGCTAATCTCAATTTCTTGCGATGCTAATTCCAATTTCTCGCGATGCTTATCCAATTTCTCGCGAAGCTAATCCAATTTCTCGCGATGCTGATCCAAATTTCTCGCGATGCTAATCCATTTCCTCAGGATTATAATCCTAATTCGGGAGTAGATTGCACGACAACTACGCCGGTCCAGAGCCCAATAGTGGCGAATAAAAAAATAAAAATAAAAATAGAAAAAAAATAAAAATCGCCATAAACGTCGAAATAAAACTTTGCCAATGCTCTAGAGAGAGAGCGATTATAAGAAAAATCCAAAACAAAAACAAACGAAACAGAAAAAAATTAAACAAAAACCCAAACAAAACTAAAACGAAAAAATTAAATCAAAACCAAATCAAAATCGAAACAAGGTACAAAAAGCAAAATCAAAAACAAATAAAACCCAAAACGAAAAAGGAAAAAACTAAAACAGTTCAAAATTCAAACAGAAAAGAAAAACGCAAGCTAACACAAAATCAAAACGACAAAGAAAACTCTAAAACAATCCAAAACCGAAACGAAAAAAAAGGCCTAAAAATGGAACACAACTTGAATCACAGACCAATCTCAAAAGCAAATAAAAAATTTATAAACGAAGAAAAGCAAAATCGAAATCAAAACGTAAATTCTATCGTCACCTACAAGTCAACATCGCATATAATCGAAAATTCGAAAATAGCGTTACAACATTTGGCGCGCCAATTAGACCAGACTAGCGATAGCAATGACGAAAACAAAAATCCAACGACCTTTACTATTCGAGCAGATGTCCACCCCGTCCCGCGTGAGAAAAATATAAACATCGTCACTCGCTCTCAAGTGAAGAGCCCTATAGAACAAGTGCACGAATCATGTGGCGACTACGCTAGCGTCAAGGCCAACGCGCAGATGCGCACTCCAAAACTCGACACCTTACGCGTCTAATTCGTAAACTCATCAATTACGCAGAGAGTAGCAACGGCGAGACGAAGGCCCAGATAGTAAGACCGATACGCACTAGTCGACCCGCGGAGGGCATTGCCCCGAAATCAGCAGAGAGCTCTGACAAGCGCAAAGCATTTCTGATCCATCCCTCCAAAAACTCCATCGATCCTAATTCCGATAATTCAACAAATTCAGATTCGAACTCTCTCGAAACACAACCTTCCGAAGACGAGGGTGGAGGAAAGAAAAATATCAGAATTCAAAATTGCAAATTGCATCAATACCAAAGAATTGTTTCACTTTTGAAACGATAATCCGGTTTATTTCACCGAATCAACGAGTAAGCCATATGACCCAGGAGGACACAAAGGTGTTCCAAAAAACGATTTCAATCCTGATTAATAAATAATCATAACAATTAACCTGCTTTCAGTTGGCCATAATCACCCTTTTCAGTAACATCTGACGATATCACTCTTGCACTCGCAATGAGAAAAGCATATCAAATTTCTAGCTACAGTATCTTCAGTACAGAACATTCGAACTTGTGTATATCCAAAACTCGCCGAACTAACTGTTTCACAATTCGACAAAAATTTCCAGTCGCGAACCTAGATATAATCGCTTACGTCAATTCGAAACTCATATAGGTAATCATTATATTATATTGGAAAATCATTATGATACGATATGCCTACGCAAGTGTCAAAAGGAGCCCCGAATGCTCCAAATAGCCTGTTATTAACGATCCAAACCTCGGCTAAATTGTATGTAATTCAGTAAAGAAGCCGAGTTAAATGGCGGTACTTGCTGGCGAAAGAGTACACATTATTCAATGTATAAGGATACAAGAAAATTTGATAAGGTTAAATGAATTTTACGATCAAATACCTGTCACTCGTGGAAACGAAATATATCTCCTTATTCCTCAAACGCGAATATGATAAAAAAAAAAAACTCAAACGACCTGAAATCCCTTACTTCCCTCTTCGGAGATATCTGGTACAAGCTCATCCCTGTTCCGGTCGAAGCCACGTATATCACCTGCAATCACGAAATCGACGACGGAGTCTACTCGGCGATACACTAACCCAGGATCACCAGCATCATGTGGGATCTATTTCACAGAAGATATCGGCAACGTACAAGAACGCATAATCTTTCCCGTAGAGAAACCCGCTGTCCTAATCAATATAGCACGGGGCATCAGTGGTCAAAACACTGTCAATCAAGGGAAGAAGTTGTTAAATCTCCTGGATAAAAACAATCTATGATACCAAGCGGACTCCATCTGGAATCGCACCTGAAAAAAGAAAATATATTCAATTCGGTACAGCAAGCGCGAGTTTAACCTGAACCTCACTCGTTGTGCGAGCGATCAAGGTCCTCATAGATACGGTGATCCATGCAAACAGCCGACACCCTGTGTTCGGATGGTCGGTATACCTCATCGTTACGGTACAATAATCGATTACGTATCTCCTGATGCACCTGGCTAAACGATCCAAGAAGGAAATATCAACGAATGCAGTGACTGGTCAAGAACTTCATCAACTCGTGTCGACCCCTCCAGCCGAACCAGCGGGCCAGTGCCAACGCTGCAACACATTATCTGTACCCTGAAATCGCCGATCACCCACAAAGCAAACAATCCTACAAATCGCGTTCCTGTTCTTAAATTCGCACGAGGAGACTTAAGATAACTCTGATCATGCTAATCATTTCTTTTTTTGTCATCGTTCTTTTAGCCTTGTCTATTAAGAGATAGGGTGAAATAAGTAAATAAGCACCTATGCACAAGGAAAAGGAAAAGGAGAAAAAACATACATTTGCATATAAGAGTAAAATTCAAGGTATATATAGTTTTATATATAAAAAAAACTCGCAGAAAAATCTATAATAAAACACACACTTTCATGTAATCAAATTCATGCGTATCTCGTAAGAGTAGGATAAACATAAGTTACGCCACCAGATTACACACCAGCTAAAACACATTATGAGTCGACGAATGACAATATCAGTCCACTCAAGCATGCTCCTGTAATTTCGATCACCACACTCAATTATTGATCGAGCGAGACGCTTGATCCTAAAGAGGGGTGGTGTCACGTCGGGAGGCACATTGAACTCCGACGTGACCAAGGACTCCCACGGTCCCTTACGAAACCGCGTGCACCAAAATAAGCACGATAAGAATATTCTCATTCCTCGCCATATTTCCAAAGGTAATCTATAGTTAAGATACCGCTCATTAATAGAACCTGCGCGTCGCGCACTCTCTCCATGCGGCCTCCCCTTTCTATGTATATTCTACGGCCGTATCGGACACTGGGCGTAACTTCTCAGAAAAGCCATAAAACAAAAACAAATAACGGGCCTTTAGCGCAACGTCAGTAAGGCCCCGGAAAACTCCCAACGGCCCGATCGTAAAATCGAGTAGCACAGGAAAAGAATTCGTATGCGGAGAACGCAAACGCACCCTCCTCCATAAAAACCTCCCACCAGATACAGGTTCATGCGTCCGTTACGTATGATATGGATGACTACTTCTATTCCCAAATTAAATGAGATCAATACCCTATCTCTCCCACTCTATGAATTCGGGAGGCCAGGAAATCACATATAATGAGAGCATACCAGCACTTCAAGATCCTCAGTTCAGTTCACTTCACAGCACCTTCAGGGCAGCTCAGGGCAGTTCGTCCATTCCAAAAATCTACCGCACAGTCTATCGTCGTCGACTATCAAAGACAATCTATTGAAGTCACGCTATAAGTCTATCAGTCCACGACGGTATTCTAATTTTCGATCTACGTTCAAAGTCTTCAATCGAATTAGTCGCGTCCATACCGTCGAACGTGGAATAGAATCAGTGTACTCGAAAATTGTACGTGGACCAACGACACTGTCTGCGACCGCCTCTGGCCCACTAGCGAAGGCCGTAAATTTTACGACCGACACCCGCTACCTGAACGACAGGGTCGACACCGAACGGAACCATCAATGTAAGCGAAACACAGTTTCACACTCTTTGTACTCGAGCGTCAACAGAATTATCCACATTGGCTGATCCAATAAATCAACGGTTAATGAGGAACGAGTTATTTCCAAATAATCGGATTATTTCTATAAATTCCTTAACGAACCTTCCTTCCTCCAGCACATTCTCTTTTTACCCTCATCCCGGGCTATTGCGCTATGCGTAAGCAAGAAAGAGGGGTCCACACTTTATATGGCCACCTCCCCGCGGACGTGACATTGCCCCGCATTCATCTCCGATTTAACCTTACTTCCGGTCAGATTGGGTAAGGAAGACTGACGACGCTGCGAAAACGACGGAAGGAGGATTGTTTATTTAACAAAGATAAAATCGGTGCTTGGAATGGTTCCCAGGGCCTCGATCGGACATTCCCGATAGTACTGCCCCGAAATAGTCTTCGATTTCATGTTACTTCCGGTCAGATTGAGAAGACGAGCCCGACGATGCTGGGAGAACAACGGTAGGAGTTTTGTTCATTCAACAAAGAAAAACTCGGTGCTCGAAATGGTTCTCGGGGCCTCGGTCGGACATTCCCGATATTTCTGCCCCGAATTCGTCTTCGATTTTATCATACTTCCGGTCAGATTGAGTCGAGAAGACGGACGATGCTGCGAAAACGACGGTAGGAGCATTGTTTATGTAACAAAGATAGAATCGGTGATCGGAATGGTTCCCGGGACCTCGATCGGATATTCCCGATATTACTGCCCCGAACCGGTTTCCGATTTTATCTTACTTCAGGTCGAATTGGGTAAGGAAGTCTGACGATGCTGCGAAAAAGATGGTGGGAGATTTTTTATTTAACAAAGATAAAATCGATGCTCGGAATGGTTCTCGGAGTCTCAATCGGACAATTCCGATATTACTGCTCCACATTCATCTCCGATTGAATCTTACGTGAGGTCAGATTGGGTAAGGAAGTCTGACGATGCTGCGAAAACAACGGTAGGAGGATTGTTTATTTAACAAAGATAAAATCGGTATTCGGAACGGTTCCCGGGGCCTCGATAAAATGTTCCCGATATTACTGCGCAGAATTCGTCTCCGATTTTATCTAACTTCCGGATAGATTGAGTCGAGAAGTCTGACGATGTTGCGAGAACGACGGTAGGCGCATTGTTTATTTAACAAAGATAAAATCAGAGATCGGAATGGGTCCCGGGGCCTCGATCGGACATTCTCGATATTACTGCCCCGAATTCTTCTCCGATATTCTCTTACTTCCGGTCAGATTGGGTCGAGAAGTCTGACGATGCTGCGGAAACAACGGTAGGAGCATTGTTTATGTAACAATGATAAAATCGGTGATCGGAATAGTTCCCGGGGTCTCGATCGGACATTCCCAATATTACTGCCCCGAATTTGTCTCCAATTTTATCTTACGTCCGGTCAGATTGGGTCGATAAGTCTGACGATGCTGCGGGAACGACGGTAGGAGCTTTGTTTGTTTAACAATGATAAAAACGGTGATCGGAATGGTTGCCGGGGCCTCGACCGGACATTCCCGTTATTACTACCATGAATTCGTCTCCGATTTTATATTACTTCCGGTCAGACTGGGTCGAGAAGTCTGACGATGCTGCGGAAAAAAACGGTAGGAGTATCGATTATTTAACAAAGATAAAATCGGTGCTCGGAATGGTTCCCGGGGCCTCGATCGGACATTCCCGATATTACTGCCCCGAATTTGTCCCCGATTTTATCTTACTTCCGGTCAGACTGGGTCGAGAAGTCTGACGATGCTGCAGGAAAGACAGTAGGAGGTTTGTTTATTTATGAAAGATAAAATCGGTGCTCGACATGGTTCTCGGGGCATCGATTTGACATTCTCGATATTGCTGCGCCGAATTTGTCTCCGAATTTATCTTACTTCCGGTCAGATTGGGTCGAGAAGTTTGACGATGCTGCGAAAACGACGGTAGGAGGATTGTTAATTTAACACAGGTCAAATCGGTGCTCGGAATGGCGTCCGGGGCCTCGAACGGATATTCCCGATAATACTGCCCTGAATGTCTCCGCTTTTATCATACTTCGGGGCAGATTGGATCGAGAAGTCTAACGATGCTGCGAAAACGACGGTAGGAGGATTCTTCATTTAACAAAGATAAAATCGGTGTTCGGAATGTTTGCCGCGTCCTCGATCGGACATTCCCGATATTACTGCCCCGAATTCGCCTCCGATTTTATCTTGCTCCCGGTCAAATTGGGTAAGGAAGTCGGACGGTGCTGCGAAAACGATCGTAGGAGCACTGTTTGTTCAACAGCGATGAAATCAGTGCTCGGAATGGGGTCCGGGGCCTCGATCGGACATTTCCGATGGTACTGCCCCGAATTTGTCTCCTATTTTATCTCGTTGTACGGTCAGATTGGGTCGGGAAGTCTGACGATGCTGCGAAAACGAGGGTAGGAGCATTGTTTATTTAACAAAGATAAAATCGGTGCTCGGAATGGTTCCCGAGCACCGATCGAATGGGCTTCGATCGGTGCTCCCGATATTACTGCCCCAAATTCGTCTCAAGATTTTCTCTTACTTCCGGTCAAATTGAGTCGAGAAGTCTGACGATGCTGCGAAAACGACGGTAGGAGGACTGTTTATTTAACAAAGATAAAATCGGTGCTCGAATGGTTCCCGGGGCCTCGATCGGACATTCCCGATACTACTGCCCAGCATTTGTGTCCGATTTTATCTAACTTCCGTTCAGATTGGGTCCAGCAACCTGGCGATGCTGCGAAGAAGACGGTAGGAGAATTGTTTATTTAACAAAGACAAAATCGGTGCTCGGAATGATTCTCGCGGCCTCGATCGGACATTCCGGATATAACTTCCCTGAATTTGTCTCCGATTTTATCTTATGTCCGGTCAGATTGGGGCGAGAAATCTGATGATGCTGCGAAATTGAGGGCAGCAGGATTGTTTACTTAACAAAGATAAAATCGGTGCTCGAAATGGTTCCCGGGGCCTCGATCGGACATTCCCGATATTACTGCTGCGAATTTGTCTCCGATTTTATCTTACTTCCGGTCTGATTGGCTCGAAAAGTCTGACGATGCTTCGGGAAACATGGTAGGAGGTTTGTTTATTTATCAAAGATAAAATCGGTGCTCGGAATCGTTCTCGGGGCCTCGGACGGACATTCCCGATATGACCGCCCCGAATTAGCGTCCGATTTTATCTTACCTCGGTCTGATTGGGTACGGAAGTCTGACGATGCTGCGGGAAAGACGGTAGGCGGTTTGTTTATTTGACAAAGGGCTCGGAACGGTTAACGGAGTCTCAATCGGACATTTCAGATAATACTGCTGCGAATTCGTCTCCGATTTAATCTTACTTCCGGTCAGATTGAATAACGAACTCTGACGATGCTGCGAAAATGACCGTCGGAGGATTGTTTATTTAGCAAAGATAAAGTTGGTGTTCGCAATGGTTCCCGGAGCTTCGATCGGAGGTTCCCGATATTACAGCCCCGAATTTATCTTACTTGCAGTGAGATTCAGTAAAGAATTCTGAAGATGCTGCCAAAACGACAGTAGGAGCACTGTTTATTTAACAAAGATAAAATCGGTGCTCGGAATGATTCTCGGGGCCTCGATCGGACATTCCCGATATAACTGCCCTGAATTTGTCTCCTATTTTATCTTATGTCCGGTCAGATTGGGTCGACAAGTCTGACGATGCTGGGAAAATGACGGCAGCAGGACTGTTTACTTAACAAAGATAAAATCGGTGCTCGCAATGGTTCCCGGGGCCTCGATCGGACATTCCCGATATTACTGCCGCGAATTTGTCTCCGATTTTATCTTACCTCCGGTCTGATTGGGTCGAGAATTCTGACGATGCTTCGGGAAACACGGTAGGAGGTTTGTTTATTTATCAAAGATAAAATCGGTGCTCGAAATCGTTCTCGGGGCCTCGGTCGGACATTCCCGAAATAACTGCCCCGAATTCGTCTCAAGATTTTCTCTTACTTCCGGTCAGATTGAGTCGAGAAGTCTGACGATGCTGCGAAAACGACGGTAGGAGCATTGTTTATTTAACAAAGATAAAATCGGTGCTCGGAATGGTTCCCGGCGCCTCGATCGGACATTTCCGATTTTACTGCCCCGAATTTGCCTCCGATTTTATCTTACTGCCGGTCAGAGTGGGTAAGGAAGACAGACGGTGCTGCGAAAACGATCGTAGGAACATTGTTGATTCAACAACGATAAAATCGGTGCTCGGAATGGTGTCCGGGACCTCGATCGGACATTCTCGATATTAATGCCCCGAATTTGTCCCCGATTTTATCTTACATCCGCTCAGATTGGGTCGAGAAGTCTGACGATGCTGCGGGAAACACGGTAGGAGGTTTGTTTACTTATCAAAGATACTATCTGTGCTCGGAATGGTTCTCGGGGCCTTGGTCGGACATTCCCGAATTACTACCCCGAATTTGTCTCCGATTTGATCGTACTTTCGGTCAGATTGGGCCCAGAAGTCTGACGATACTGCGAAAACGACGTCACGAGCATTGTTTATTTAACAAAGATAAAATCGGTGATCGAAATGGTTCTCGGGGCCTCGATCAGACATTCCCGATATTACTGCCCCGAATTCGTCTCCGATTTCATCTTACTTCCGGTCAGATTAATTCGAGAATTCGGACGATGCTGCCAGAACGTCGGTAAGAGCTTTGATTATTTCACAAACATAAACTCGGTGCTCGGAATGGTTCTCGGGGCCTCGGTCGGACATTCCCGCTATCACTGCCCCGAATTCGTCTCCGATTTTATCTCACTTCCGGTCAGATCGGGTCGAGAACTCTGACGATGCTGCGAAAACGACTGTAGGCGCATTGTTCATTTAACAAAGATAAAATCGGTGATCGGAATGGGTCCCGGGGCTTCGATCGGACCCTCCCGATATTACTACCCCAAATTCTTCTCCGATTTTATCTTACTTCTGGTCAGATTGGGTCGAGAAGTCTGACGATGCTGCGGGAACGACGGTAGGGACTGCGTTTCTGTAACAAAAATCAAATCGGAGCTCGGAATGGTTCTCGGGGCCTCGATTGGACATTCTCAATATTACTGCCCCGTTCTCGTCTCCGATTTTATGTTACTTTCGGTCAGATTTAGTCAAGAACTCCGACGATGCTGCGAAAACGACGGTAGGAACCCTGGTTTATTTAACACAGATAAAATCGGTGATCGGAATGGTTCCCGGGGCCTTGTACGGACATTCCCGATATTACTCCCCCGAATTTGTATTCGATTTTATTTTACTTCGGGTCAGATTGAGTAAGGAAGTCTGACGATGCTGCGAAAACGATGGTAGGAGCATTGTTTATTTATCGAAGATAAAGTCGGTGCTCGGAATGGTACTCGGGCACTCGATCGGACATTCCAGATATTACTGCCCCGAGTTCGCCTCCGATTTCATCTTACTTCCGGTCAGATTGGGTCGAGAAGTCTGACGATGCTGCGAAAACGATCGTAGGAGCATTGTTTATTCAACAACGATAAAATCGGTGCTCGGAATGGTTCCCGGGGCCTCGATCGGAAATGCCCGATATTACTGCCCCGAATTCGTCTCCGATTTTATCTTACTTCCGGTCAGATCGGGTCGAGAACTCTGACGATGCTGCGAAAACGACGGTAGGAGCATTGTTTATTTAACAAAGATAAAATCGGTGATCGAAATGGTTCTCGGGGCCTCGATCAGACATTCCTGATATTACTGCCCCGAATTTGTCTCCGATTTTAACCTACTTCCGGTCAGATTGGGTCGAGAAGTCTGACGATGCTGCCGGACCGACGGTAGGAGATTTGTTAATTTAACAAAGATAAAATTGGCGATCGAATTAGTTCTCGGGGCCTCGATAGGACATTCCCGATATTACTACCCCGAATTTGTCTCCGATTTTATCTTACTTACGGTCAGATTGGGTGGAGAAGTCTGACGATGCTGCGGGAACTACGGTAGGAGCCTTGTTTATTTAACAACGATACAATCGGTCCTCGGAATGGTTCTACCGTCCTCGGAATGGTAAGAGCTGTGTTTCTGTAAAAAGAAATCGTCGCTCGGAATGGTCCTCGGGGCCTCGATCGGACATTTCCGATATTACTGCCACGAATCCGTCTCTGATTTTATCTGACTTCCAGTCAGATTGGGTAAGGATGTCTGACGATGCTGCGTAAACGATCGTAGGAGCATTGTTTAGATTTGCTTTAATTTCTCGGATTCTGGTTGGAAGTGAACGAGTGGGAAATGGTTTGAGTTATTCCTTAGAATAGAGGAACGCGCCGGAAATGAATAACCGAAATGCAGTCGCGTTAAAATATAACGAATATCGGTTTATTTTACAAACTATTTTAACTATTTTAATAATGATCTGAAGTCGCGGAAGAGTACCGAGTTGTCCGTTGCCGCGAGAGCTAACGCGGGCGTAAATCGCGTTAGTCCATTGGCGTTAAGAAGGGGAGAAGAGACCGAAGCTGACCGTTTACCGAAGAGACTCGTGAAGCAGTGATTTGAAAAGAAGGGCAAACGATATTAATTAGAACGTTGAAAATAGGGGGAGAAATCCCTGCGCCCGGACACTGTCCTAGTCAAGCGCGCGACCAGCCGAGAGACGTCGACCTCTAGCGGGGTCTCCCGAAATTAGGGAGTCGTAGATGGAGTTTTCGAAATAATCATTGCTCATTTAACAAAGATATAATCGCTGCTCGGAATGGTTCCCGGGGCCTCGATCAGGCATACCGATTTTACTGCCTCGAATTTGCCTCCGATTTTATGTTACTTCCGGTCAGATTTGGTCAAGAACTCTGACGATGCTGCGAAAACGACAGTAGGAGCATTGTTTATTTAACCCACATAAAATCGGTGATCGGAATGGTTCCCGGGGCCTTGTACGGACATTCCCGATATTACTGCCTCGAATTTGTATCCGATTTTATCGTACTTCGGGTCAAATTGAGTAAGTAAGTCTGAAGATGCTGCGAAAACGATGGTAGGAGCATTGTTTAATTATCAAAGATAAAGTCGGTGCTCGGAATGGTACTCGGGCACTCGATCGGACATTCCCGATATTACTGCCTCGAGTTCGCCTCCGATTTTATCTTACTTCCGGTCAGATTGGGTCGAGAAGTCTGACGATGCTGCGGAAAAAAACGGTAGCAGTATCCTTTATTTAACAAAGATAAAATCGGTGCTCACAATTGTGCCCGGGGCCTCGATCGGACATTCCCGATTCTACTGCCCCGAATTTGTCCCCGCTTTTATCTTACTTCCGGTCAAACTAGGTCGAGAATTCTGACGATGCTGCGAGAACGACAGTAGGAGGTTTATTTATGAACGATAAAATCGGTGCTCGGAATGGTTCTCGGGGCATCGATCCGACATTCTCGATATTACTGCCCCGAATTCGTCTCCGATTTTATCTTACTTCCGGTTAGATTGGGTCGCGAAGTCTGACGATGCTGCGAAAACGACAATAGGAGGATTCTTTATTTAACACAGATAAAATCGTCGCTCGGAATGGTGTCCGGGGCCGCGAACGGACATTCCCGATATTACTGCCCCGAATGTCTCCGATTTTATCTTACTTCCGGGCAGATTGGGTCGAGAAGTCTGACGATGCTGCGGGAAAGACGTTCGGAGCTTCGTTTATTTATCAAAAATATAATCGGTGCTCGCAATGATTCTCGGGGCCTCGGTCGGACATTCCCAATATTATTGCCGCGAATTCGTTTCCGATTTTATCTTACTTCCGGTCAGATCAGGTCGAGAACTCTGACGATGATGCGAAAAAGACGGTAGGACCATTGATTATTTAACAAAGATAAAATCGGGGATCGGAATAGATCCCGGTGCCTCGATCGGACGTTCCCGATATTACTGCCCCGAGTTCGCCTCCGATTTTTTCTTACTTCCAGTCCGATTGGGTCGAGAAGCCTGACGATGCTGCGAAAACGATCGTAGGAGCATTGTTTATTCAACAACGATAAAATCGGTGCTCGAAATGGTTCCCGGGGCCTCGATCGGACATAGCCGATATTGCTGCCCCGAATTCGTCTCCGATTTTATCTTACTTCCGGTTAGATTGGGTGGAGAAGTCTGACGATACTGCGGGAACTACGGTAAGAGCCTTGTTTATTTAACAAAGATAAAATCGGTCCTCGGAATGGTTCTACCGTCCTCGGAATGGTAGGAGCTGTGTTTCTGTAAAAAAAAAAAAAAATCGTCACTCGGAATGGTCCTCGGGGCCTCGATCGGACATTTCCGATATTACTGCTACGAATCCGTCTCAGATCTTATCTGACTTCCGGTCAGATTGGGTAAGGATATCTGACGATGCTGCGAAAACGATGGTAGGAGCATTGTTCATTTAGCAAAGATATAATCGCTGCTCGGAATGGTTCCCGGGGCCTCAATCAGACATACCGATTTTACTGCCCCGAATTTGCCTCCGATTTTATCTTACTTCCGGTCAGATTGGGTAAGGAAGACAGACGGTGCTGCGAAAACGATCGTGGGAGCATTGTTTATTCAACAACGATAAATCGGTGCTCGGAATGGTGTCCGGGACCTCGATCGGACATTCTCGATATTAATGCCCCGAATTTGTCCCCGATTTTATCTTACATCCTGTCAGATTGGGTCGAGAAGTCTGACGATGCTGCGGGAAACACCGTAGGAGGTTCGTTTACTTATCAAAGATACTATCTGTGCTCGGAATGGTTCTCGGGGCCTCGGTCGGGCATTCCCAAATTACTACCCCGAATTTGTCTCCGATCTGATCTTACTTCCGGTCAGATTGGGTCGAGAAGTCTGACGATGCTGCAAAAACGACTGTAGGAGGATTGTTTATTTAACAAAGATAAAATCGGTGCTCGGAATCGATCCCGGAGCTTCGATCAGATATTCCGATATGACCGCCCCGAATTATCGTCCGATTTTATCTTACTTCCGGTCTGATTGGGTACGGAATTCTGACGATGCTGCGGGAAAGACGGTAGGCGGTTTGTTTATTTGACAAAGGGCTCGGAATGGTTCACGGAGTCTCAATCGGACATTTCAGATAATACTGCTGCGAAATCGTCTCCGATTTAATCTTACTTCCGGTCAGATTGAGTAAAGAACTCTGACGATGCTGCGAAAATGACCGTCGGAGGATTGTTTATTTAGCAAAGATAAAGTCAGTGTTCGCAATGGTTCCCGGGGCTTCGATCGGACATTCCCGATATTACTGCCCCGAATTTATCTTACTTGCAGAGATATTGGGTAAAGAATTCTGACGATGCTGCCAAAACGACAGTAGGAGCATTGTTTATTTAACAAAGATAAAATCGGTGCTCGGAATGGTTCTCGGAGCCTCGATCGGACATTCCCGATATAACTGCCCTGAATTTGTCTCCGATTTTATCTTACTTCCGGTCTGATTAGGTCGAGAAGTCTGACGATGCTTCGAGAAACACGGTAGGAGGTTTGTTTATTTAACAAAGATAAAATCGGTGCTCGGAATGGTTCCCGGCGCCTCGATCGGACATTTCCGATCTGACCGCCACGAATCCGTCTCTGATTTTATCTGACTTCCGGTCAGATTGGGTAAGGATGTCTGACGATGCTGCGAAAACGATCGTAGGGCCATTGTTCATTTAACAAAGATATAATCGCTGCTCGGAATGGTTCCCGGGGCCTCGATCAGACATACCGATTTTACTTCTGCGAATTTGCCTCCGATTTTATCTTACTTCCGGTCAGATTGGGTAAGGAAGACAGACGGTGCTGCGAAAACGATTGTAGGAGCATTGTTTATTCAACAACGATAAAATCGGTGCTCAGAATGGTGTCCGGGACCTCGATCGGACATTCTCGATATTAATGCCCCGAATTTGTCCCCGATTTTATCTTACATCCTGTCAGATTGGGTCGAGAAGTCTGACGATGCTGCGGGAAACACCGTAGGAGGTTTGTTTACTTATCAAAGATACTATCTGTGCTCGGAATGGTTCTCGGGGCCTCGGTCGGGCATTCCCAAATTACTACCCCGAATTTGTCTCCGATTTGATCTTACTTCAGGTCAGATTGGGTCGAGAAATCTGACGATGCTGCGAAAACGACTGTAGGAGGATTGTTTATTTAACAAAGATAAAATCTGTGTTCGGAATAGTTCCCGGGGCCTCGATCGAACATTCTCGATCTTACTGCCCCGAATTCGTCTCCGATTTCTTCTTACTTCCGGTCAGATTAAGTCGAGAATTCGGACGATGCTGCCATAACGTCGGTAGGAGCTTTGATTATTTCACAAACATAAACTCGGAGCTCGGAATGGTTCTCGGGGCCTCGGTCGGACATTCCCAACATTACTGCCCCGAACTCGTCTCCGATTTTATGTTACTTCCGGTCAGATTTGGTCAAGAACTCTGACGATGTTGCGAAAACGACGGTAGGAGCATTCTTTATTTAACACAGATAAAATCGGTGATCGGAATGGTTCCCGGGGCCTTGTACGGACATTCCCGATATTAGTGCCTCTAATTTGTATCCGATTTTATCTTACTTCGGGTCAGATTGAGTAAGGAAGTCTGAAGATGCTGCGAAAAAGATGGTAGGAGCATTGTTTATTTATCAAAGATAATGCTCGGAATGGTGCTCGGAATGGTACTCGGGCACTCGATCGGACATTCCCGATAATACTGCCCCCGAGTTCGCCTCCGATTTTATCTTACTTCCGGTCAGATTGGGTCGAGAAGTGTAACGACGCTGCGGAAAAAAACGGCACGAGTATCCGTTATTTAACAAAGATAAAATCGGTGCTCACAATGGTTCCCGGGGCCTCGATCAGACATTCCCGATTTTACTGCCCCGAATTTGTTCCCGATTTTATCTTGCTTCCGGTCAAACTAGGTCGAGAATTCTGACGATCCTGCGAGAATGACAGTAGGAGGTTTATTTATGAACGATAAAATCGGTGCTCGGAATGGTTCTCGGGGCCTCGGTCGGGCATTCCCAATATTACTGCCCCGAACTCGTTTCCGATTTTATGTTACTTCCGGTCAGATTTGGTCAAGAACTCTGACGATGCTGCAAAAACGACGGTAGGAGCATTGTTTATTTAACACAGATAAAATCGGTGCTCGGAATGGTGTCCGGGGCCGCGAACGGACATTCCCGATATTACTGCCCCGAATGTCTCCGATTTTATCTTACTTCCGGGCAGATTGGGTCGAGAAGTCTGACGATGCTGCGGGAAAGACGGTCGGAGGTTCGTTTATTTATCAAAAATATAATCGGTGCTCGGTATGATTCTCGAGGCCTCGGTCGGACACTCCCAATATTACTGCCGCGAATTCGTTTCCGATTTTATCTTACTTCCGCTCAGATCAGGTCGAGAACTCTGACGATGATGCGAAAAAGACGGTAGGACCATTGTTTATTTAACATAGATAAAATCGGCGATCGGAATAGTTCCCGGTGCCTCGATCGGACATTCCCGATATTACTGCCCCGAGTTCGCCTCCGATTTTACCTTACTTCCTGTCAGATTGGGTCGAGAAGTCTGACGATGCTGCGAAAACGATCGTAGGAGCATTGTTTATTCAACAACGATAAAATCGGTGCTCGAAATGGTTCCCGGGCCCTCGATCGGACATGCCCGATATTACTGCCCCGAATTCGTTTCCGATTTTATCTTACTTCCGGTCAGATCGGGTCGAGAACTCTGACGATGCTGCGAGAACGACGGTAGGGACTGTGTTTCTGTAACAAAAATAAAATCGGAGCTCGGAATGGTTCTCGGGGCCTCGATCAGACATTCCCGATATTACTGCCCCGAATTTGTCTCCGATTTTAACCTACTTCCGGTCAGATTGGGTCGAGAAGTCTGACGATGCTGCCGGACCGACGGTAAGAGCTTTGTTTATTTAACAAAGATAAAATCGGTCCTCGTAATGGTTCGCGAGGCCTCGATCGGA